>VWZW01007689.1:1099707-1293921 GCA_013397115.1 Edolisoma coerulescens | reverse complement strand
TTTTAATATGCTTCCAGATGGGGGGAAAATGATTTACATGGGAGTTTATTTCCTCTTTGCTGATATGAAAGAATTACAGATACAAAACCCACTGATCTATAGAATAAAAAAAAAAAGAAAAGAAATGTTATTTTCCTGTAAAGGTATCAGTTCATTTATATTCATTTAACCATCCATCCATCAATTCACTTTCTCACTCCCTGCACANTCCCCAGCTCCCCTTTCGTGTTCCAGACTTTGAGTAAATTAGCAATGTGAAAAAGAAAATGGTTTAGTTGGGAAAAAAATGTCTGTGTGTATCTATAAATAATATCTGCAGTACAGGTGTTACAGATGTGTCTATATGTGTATATATAATAATATATATATAATATACAATATACAGAGAGCAGGGTTTGTGTGCCCAACATGTGTCTGCTGAGTCCCCGTGCTTGTGTGATGCCAACAGTTCATTCTCTGCCTCTGAAATAAAATATACACATATTGTACAGCTATTTACAGCATTCATATATCCACGGCCCCAGGTTTAACCATCCACCCAGCCCGCGTATGCTGTAGATATGCACGATATATACAACACCCGAGCCCATGCAGGGGCTCTGAACTGGAGCAGAACATCTGGATTGAAATGTAAAATATTTCCCTAAATTGTCAGCGCACGTCCTTTGGGAGGGCCGGGGCACCCATGGTGGTGGACGGTGGGTGCTCGCATTTTGGGCGCTCGCATTTTGGGCGCTCTCTGGCGCAAGCTCGGCCNTATCAGTTCATTTATATTCATTTAACCATCCATCCATCAATTCACTTTCTCACTCCCTGCACATTCTCTCTGCCTCTGGTAAACCTACCCCACCAATATACTTTTCTGGAATATACAATGAAGTTTCCTTAAAAAAAAGAAATGATATGAGATTCAGCTGGAGTAGGTAAAGTGAAGTTTCCTTTTTCCTCTCCCCAGCTCCCCTTTCATGTTCCAGACTTTGAGTAAATTAGCAATGTGAAAAAGAAAATGGTTTAGTTGGGAAAAAAATGTCTGTGTGTATCTATAAATAATATCTGCAGTACAGGTGTTACAGATGTGTCTATATGTGTATATATAATAATATATATATAATATACAATATACAGAGAGCAGGGTTTGTGTGCCCAACATGTGTCTGCTGAGTCCCCGTGCTTGTGTGATACCAACAGTTCATTCTCTGCCTCTGAAATAAAATATACACATATTGTACAGCTATTTACAGCATTCATATATCCACGGCCCCAGGTTTAACCATCCACCCAGCCCGCGTATGCTGTAGATATGCACGATATATACAACACCCGAGCCCATGCAGGGGCTCTGAACTGGAGCAGAACATCTGGATTTAAATGTAAAATATTTCCCTAAATTGTCAGCGCACGTCCTTTGGGAGGGCCGGGGCACCCATGGTGGTGGACGGTGGGTGCTCGCATTTTGGGCGCTCGCATTTTGGGCGCTCTCTGGCGCAAGCTCGGCCATGCACAAAGCACAGGGCACGGCTCGGCCCGGTGGCCTCTGACCTCCCAGATCTGAGGGCCACCACGTCTGTATTTGTTTGCATTTTGGATGGTGCCTGGAGCTGAGCTCCAAATTCCCTTGCAGGAGAGTGGCCGGAGAGCAAACCTAAACCTCTCCCCCAACACCTCCAAGTACCAAACCAACCCTGCCTGGGCGAGCTCTTCCTGTGGCTCTGCCTCGCCGGGTGTGAGGTGGGGACAGAGGTGACTTCCTTCTCCCTGTGCTCTCGGCGTGACGGCCCTTCCTCACAGGAATGGCTCTGGGGAGGATGAGCCCAAAACCAGAGGCTGCCAAACCACCCGTCAATTCCTGGACACCTTCACCGAGGCTGGGAGCGGAGGGATGGGGAAAAACTTCTTTTTCTGCTTTAAATGCAGTGGCAAGAGCTGTGTAAGAAGTTGCTTTTTTCTTGTTCAAAGCAGGTAAATAGAGAGACAGCCAGATTTGGAAATGCCTCTATATGTACAGATAAAAATACACATCTTTATCTCCAGCCAGATATGGATATAGATCCGCGCAGCATTTTCCTGGCGGCTGCTGTTAAAGAGCTCCAGCCAGCGCTCGGGGGGGTCCTTGCCAGCCTTTTCCAAAATTCCCTGTGCAAATAAAGGCACCGGGCCATCCCCCCCAGATCAAACAGGCTGGTGGCACTGCAGAGCCCGGTGCCTCGTGGGTGCCTGCCCTGTGCAGAGCCCACACGCCCGTGCTCCACATCAAAGGCTGGAGTTGCCGGGCTCCGTGTTGGAAGTGACACCTGCAGATGTTCCCTTGCCTCGTGTTTCCAACCCGAACCTGAACAAATACATAATCACATCACATAGCATAATTAATAGTGCTATCACCATGAAGGACTCTTAAAGGGAAGGCTGTTGAAAGAGAGTTCTTGAAGATAATCCTTTTAAAAGGTTTCCTTAAAATGCAACCACTAGCGGGAATCAGGCAGGTTTAGTTCCAACATCTTAATACCTCTGCAGAGCAGAGTTTTAGATCTTGTTCATGTCTTTCCTTTAATAGTGGCTTGGCTTTTGATTTGGGACTTGCAGTTCTTGGAGGATCTCGCTGCTGTTTTGGCTCTCAGCAGAGAAGGTCCTTGAGGAGGCCCAGCCTGGCTCCCCGCTCCATTGACCTGGCAGGGACTCACAACCTCGTTCCTGCTGGAATTCCAGCGTGGTCCCATCCCGTCTGGGCTGGTGTCCTGCACTTGTGTCTAATGACCCATTTGAACAATTTTCAGGGTGCTGCTTAATTTGTTTTTTTTTCTCATTCTGGATGACACCCCGGCTCCTGGCCCACGGGGAATGGGGTTCAGCTGCTCCCCAGCTCTTTACTTAGCGGTGTCTCCTGACTCCTCCACTGCGCTCAGAGAATTCCTGCGTGGCATTGGTGCCAGGGTTGGTGAGTAAATCACTTTATTTTGGCTTTCCCAAATGCTGTCTGTGCGAAATGAGCAGAGCCACACAGTGATCTGCGTGTCCAGGGGATAAATGGGCACCAGTGGGCTCTGCCTGGTGCTCCCCTCAACCCTTCTTCCTCAGCCTCCCGTCCCAGGAGCTCTTCCCATGGTTATTTTGCATCCTCAGGTTTCTCAGGCTTTGCATGGAGAGGGCAAAGCTTGAGGGTCTGGGACCACCCAGTGGAGCAGACCCGTGGTAGGAGACCCTGGGAGCAGCCAGGTCCTGCCTTTTGCTGTCACTGCTTGTGTGGAGCTCCAAGCCAGGATCCAGCCTCCTGGTTTTCGGCAGGAAAAGTTTTGATTTCTGAAAAATGTGGTCAGATTGGTGTGGAAATTAGTGAGGGCTTCTGGAGTAAGGCATGATGGATACCTCCTCTCAACAGCAATAATTAAAAATTCAAAATAAAAATGAAATTCAGTTAAATCAGGTATTTTTACTTCTTTGTCTTACAGCTGGGGACCATCCTTTAGACTGTCCCAATGCAAATTTCTCAGTTGGTGGCAGGTTTGGGGTCCGATCTCTCCAACCCCACAAGGCCTCTGGAAAACCAGGGATCTCCATTCCAAGGGAAGTGCAGACCAGGCTGTCGTGTTGTGGTGCTGTGTGTAGGGAAAAACAGTTTGAAGGCAACAAGAGCTTTTTGCTGTGCTCTGGCTGTTGTCCCTTCTCTCGGAGGGTGGCACTGCTGCTGTTTGCCCCGCGTGGTCAGAGGTGGTGCCACCAGAGCCCAGCCCCTGCCTGCGAGTGACAATGGCGAAACCTTTTGGGTGTCCCAGGAGAGCAGGGTCAGGTTGCTGGCGGCTCAAGTATTTTCAGCTCTTTCGGCTTTGAAAGAAGCGCGCGAGACAGAAAACGCGCTGCTGCCACACGTCACCAGCGAGGCACCGGGGGTGGCACGGGCACCGCGTGGCCAGCGGGGATGGGGAGGCTGAGGGCAGCCACAGGGGCTGCCACCCCTGAGGACACCCGGCTGGCACAGGGGGCAATGTCCATCACTGGTGTCGGCGATGAGCTCGGGTCTCGTTTTGCCCGTCACTGACGCGCTCCGTGGCCAGTGTCCCCTTCGCTGACAAAGCTTCACAAACCAAACCCGCTCTGGCTTGAACAACGTCCCTGCTCCCTGCCTGCCCAAGTTTTGTTTTTCCTGGTTTGTCTTTTGGCTGCCACGTCCAGGTCTTCTTCCTTAGCAAGGTCAGAGCCCTCGGATTTAGAGTATTTAATTGCTTCTAATTTCTCCAAATTTCCGTGTAGGCATTTTAATGTTTGCCTCCTTCCTTCCCTGTGAGCTATTAGCGTGAGTCAGTTTTTTTTCCTGACATAGACAAGTGTTTTTCCCCTCTCCTTCTACTCCTTCTAGCCCTACTTACATGGGAATTCCCCCAGCAGGCACTGAAAGAAGAAAGGGAATTAGATCTTAATCAGAGCCTTACTTTCACCCAAGATTTCCTTAGATCAGGGAGTTAAATAGAGGCCAAGAGAAGCCAAACAAATGCTTTCTCTCCTACCTAGAAATAACCCTCCTGCAGCCAAAAGTATTCCCTCTCCTCGTTTGGAGGCAAACCAGGAGCTGGTGTGACTGTGTGTCCTTCTCTCGGATGTACCAGTGTCAGTCCTCTGCCATGGTTGGATTTCACGGGTTCTCTCTTTGCCCACAGAGTGCCAGGCAAGACAAGAACTCCATTTCTAGCTGAAAAAAAAAAAAAAAAATTAGAAAAATAGAGAAAAAGAAAATTAAATCCCAGTGTTGCCTCGAATCCCTGCCAACTTTCCAGGCCTTCGTAACTCAGCCAAAAATAAGGCCACAAACCCATTTTTCCTCATTTGCAGGTCACCTTGAAGGGTAGATGAGGAGCTCTTTCAATAGCGTTTCTTTCAAGGGGATTTCAGTGAGAAAAGTAGCAATGATTGAAATTCCCTGTTTCCTTCCAGGTCCTCAGGTTTTCCTGGAGGATATACAAACACCTGGGCAGCTCCCCACTGTGGATTTTCGCTCTGTTGCGGTGACTTTACCTGACTCAAGGGACTACAGAGGTTTGGCACAAACATGCTTTAATGTAATTTTTTAATCACCTCTTGGCCTCCCAGCCCACACATTCCTGCTCAAATAGCAGCAGGGCTGGAGGAGACGCCTACAGAAAAATGGGAGTTCATCCGCTTCCCACTCAAACGCAGCTCCTCCGTGAGATCTCCCGGATGTCCTGGTGAAAAGCACCTTCTGAGCTGAGCAGACAAGCATCAAAAACCATGGAAAGGAGGTGCAAATTAGAATAATGAGGAGAAGAAGTGCCCTGATGCCTTCTCTCTCGGGGACAGGACGATGGGGAGGTGCTTAGTGGCATCAGGGTGTTTCTCTCTGCTCCCAGCCTGGGTCTATCCTCCCCCTTCAGTGTGGGGCCGAGTGGGGACAGGGCCCCACAGGTCCCTTCTCCTGCTGAGACATTGGGAACAGAAGGTCAAATTGTCCAGGTGCTTTAGTTTAGTCCAGGTGCTTTTCCCAGCCTCAACTGATAAACGATGAGCAAACCTTCCCCTCCACGTGCACCCATGCATATGGATAGACATGGACACACACACACACACACACGTGTGTGTATATAAATAGATCTCTTTAAATTTGAATAGATTTATGCCCAAGGACAGGAGGGTGGGTATGAGGTCATTACAAAGAAAGAAGGTGTAACACATCCATATGTTCTGTTGTGGGGGATTAAATCTGTAGCAGGTTGCATGCAGTGCTAATACTCCTATTAATTTCTATTTTTCATTGTTGTTCGCGCATTTGTCAGGCTCCGATGAAGGGATAATGAAGCGAGCGGATGTTAACTGCAAATTAATCAGCCCTGTCTCGGAGTGTAACACAGGTTCCTGTTTGCTTCCCCTCTTCACCCAGGAACGATAATGCACTTTCTACATCCCCACCAGGAAAACCTCCTGGATGCTGTGACAGAGCAGAGAAAGGAAGAAAAAGGAAGAATGAGAGACACCCTGGCTGAGGAACTTTCAATTCTCCTCAAAACTGTCGAGTTTGAATTGCAAGAAAGCTGAGGAAGCTGAGCTCGTGCTGATTTTGCAAGAGGAGCTTGTTGGAAATGCCGTGTTGGTCATGGGCAGGTTGGACCTTTTGTTGTGTTTAACTCCTGAAGAGTCAGATCCTTTTGAAGGTTTATTTTTTTAACGGGGGTGTGTCCCTGCCCATGGCAGGGGATTGGGATGAGATGATCCTTAAGGTCCCTTCCAACCCAAGCCATTCCGTGATTCCCTGACTCTCTGATTGACTGGTGCTGTGCATGAGGGACGGATGTATTTACAAATATTGGGATTTTTTAATTGCAAATTGTCTTGCTTTCCTTTGGAGCTTGGTGTCTGTGGGCCTGGTCTGGTTATGGTGTCTGGTGTGAGGCAGGAGGTTCCCTTGTGCAGGGATGAATGGCAACAGAGCCGGAGAAACCCTGGTTCCCTTGGGAGAGACCGGAGGGGGAACTGAGGCAGAGTCAGTGACCACCCCAGGAATACCCACTGACCACCAGTGACCACCCTCATGGATACCCACTCAGGGTACCCTGCCAGCACCCCTTGGGCAAACACTGGTGCTTTGAGCACCTGCCTTGTGCAGTTTGGACTTGGAGCCAGGCAAACGTGGGAATTTCTGCTCGGGTGCTGCGTTTCCAATGAATTGAGTTCGGTTCCATGCAGAAAGGCCAGTGGACTTCAACAGCCTGGCCTCACTTTGTGCTCGAGAAAGGAAACAAGTGCAGGGTTTGGATTGATCATTAATTGCTCACCCTTGTGATGATCACTCCGTGCTGGTTCCGGCACCAACTTAGGTTTCCTTCTGGAAAACTTCCTTCTCCTTCCCCGTATTGCGGGATGCAGATCTTTGCAGCCAAGTCCATCCCTGCTGTGGCAACCTCCAGTTCCCTGCAGCAGCACCAGCACCAGACCTGATCCTCATTTCTTGGATATTAATGTGCCACCCTGCCCGGCTCCCAGGGTGCTTGGATGGTGGCATCCACAGACCATTTACCTTTCCAGGGAAGGAAACCCTTGGTCAGACCGAAATTACCATCAATAAATTCATGTGGCTGTAGCAGCTCTCCTCCTGCATGGAACACACACCAGCCCCAATAAATGGGTCTCTGCCTCATAAATACAGAGAACTCTCTGTGCTCCTAAGATGGGCATTTCATGGACAAGTTCGTGCTGCCCAGGGCAAGCAGCACTCCGAGCTCATGTCCAGAATAATTAGGGAATGCTGCAAGATTTAAATGTGTTGCTGTTTATCGGAGAAGAGGCATTGTAGATGATTTGGTCATTCCTTAAAGGGATTTCTCCCAGCCTTTGTCCCTTCCTTTTATCACCTTCCTCATTCCAGTGCTTGGCACAGCGCTCTCTCTTTTATTGATCAAACACTTGATCAGTTGATCAATTAATCACCTGATTGACCCAGATTTTTTACATATCTGCCCCAACATTTTTTTTTGTCTTCCCAACCTAGATTTATCACCAGCCCTTCCTTTTTTAAAGGCAAGGTTTTGACAACAAAGAGTTCCCTGATCATTGTCCTTCCACACATCCCCCAGGATATTGCCTCTCCTGTGACCTCCGTGCTTTATTTGGAGGCACTGGGTGACAGCTTTCTGCAAAGCTTTCCTGGAAAAGCAGCCAAACCTCCCAGTCTACGCTGTGTTTCAGGCAGAAAATCTCTGTTCAGGCTCCATCCTCTGCACTTGGCTCATCAGGATTAAAACCAGAACTTTCTCATTGCCTCTTCCTCTCTTTTTCTTCCCTTCTTCCTTTTGTCTTTCCCCTCCCCATGAGTGCAGAGAACATATTTTCTCACAAATGCTTAACTCCGTGGGTTTTGAAAGGGATGGATTTTGTTCCTCACCCACCATTCCCACTCTGGGCTCTCCAAGCTGAGACATCTCCATTCATTTTGTGGGCCATGGGAAAAACAAAGTAGTGGAGAGGGACGTAAGTATCCTGGAATTCACTTCTCTGGTGGCACAGTGTTGACCCATGGCCACTTCTGGGGCTCTCGCACGATGCTTTAAGCCTCGTGTTTCTTTTGTTTCATGCCCAGCCCAAGAATTCAGTTTTTAATAAGAAATCCCAGAAGTGTCTGTGAAGGATCTGGGCTCCCGTGCGTCACCGGCGAGGCGCAGACGTGGGAGCTCCCACTCGCTCCCGTGGTCCCGTGGTCTCCATCTCCTGGGATTAATGAGGGTCCAGTGTAGTCCTTGCCTTCTCCTCTCGCAGAAGCGTGCAGTGGAGCTCAGAACTGCCTCTGCCTCTTCAGGCATCTTCTCCATGGCATCACGTGCACGTGGCTGCTGCTTGGAGAGCCCTGGAGAAGCGGGAGAAAGGCTCTCAGCAGCTTAGGCAAGGATCTGGTTTCCTTTCCTTGCTGTCCCCATGGCGGGAGGAGCAGCACGCTTTGGGTGTAGCTTACCCTGCCTAAAGCCTCGAGAAAGTCACCTGTTAAACCTGACTCCAGCTCTTTGTCTTCTGGGATTCAGCCCTACCTGGCTGACCGTCTTTCACAGGTCCACTAATCCTTGTGGTGTTTCAAGAGCTTGCCCAGAGAAGCTGTGGCTGCCCCTGGATCCCTGGAAGTGTCCAAGGCCAGGTTGGATGATGCTTGGAGCAGCCTGGGCTAGTGGAAGGTGTCCCTGCTGATGGCAGGGGGTGAAATGAGATGGTCATTAAGGTCCCTTCCACCCCAAACCACCCCTTGATCCAAACAGCAGAGACCTGTCTCTCCGTCCACGCCAGGGCTGGGATTTAAATGTGGTGATCAGATCTGTGCAAACTTCATTGGAGTTTAGGATCCTAAATCACACAGACTTGTCTAAAAATAAAATACAGGCTCCAAAACATCTCCAAGCGGTTTAGTTCATTTTTGTGGCAAGACGTGAGATATTTCTAAATGGAATCAGGAATGAAGGAAGCAGCCGGGCACATTTTAATTCTAATTTTTCCTATATATCAAGCATTAAATTAACAAGTGAGGGAGAACCCTCCTGAAGAGCTATCTGCAGTTTAGACAGGCATATCAGGATAAAATTACTCCGGGCTTGCCCATGGTTTGTCTGGATCCTCCTGGAGCTGCACCAGTAAAGAGCATAATTGTGCTGCTCTTTGAGGCTTCGGGTTTGGTGCTGCGGATCCTCCCCTCTGACTACGCCCAGGTTCCTTGCTGGCATTAGGGAACCACTCCCTGGAGGTGGTTTTCACCCAGGCAGGGGGCAGAGCTCCTCAGGAGGTGAAAAAAGGGCGAAGGGCTCAGGAGAGAGACTTTTATTTGTAATTGTGAGGGTGGTTGGCTCAAATAACAGAATTAGAGGATCACAGAATGTTTTGGGTTGGGAGGACCCTGAAGCCCAGCTTGTTCCACCCCTGCCATGGGCAAGGACACCTTCCACCATCCCAGGTTGCTCCAAGCCCCGTCCAACCTGGCCTGGGACACTTCCTGGGATGGAGCAGCCACAGCTTCTCTGGGCAACCCGTGCCAGGGCCTCCTCACCCTCATAAGGAACAACTTCTTGTGTCTTTCTGACGCAAATTTCCCCTCTTTCAGTTTGATCCATCCCTCCTTGCCCTGTGACTCCAGTTCCTGATGAAGAATCCCTCTCCAGCCTCCTTGTAGCCCCTTCAGATGCTGGAAGGTGCTCTGAGGTCTCCACACCTTCTCTCCTGGCTGAACAGCCCCAGCATTTGTCTCCAATGTTTGATGGAGAGAGTGTTTTGGTAGGGAAGTCTGATCTTCCCAGGAAATATTTGGCAGTCAAAGGGATGGTTTCTGCTTCTGAATGACCAGAACAACACACAAATGATTTTAGTATCATCCTGCAGATTTAACTTTTGTGTCTGTAGTGAGAATGAGGATTGCTGTCGTTGCCCTCAACTTGGAGTAATTTGGTTTAAAATCAGAATGCTTTTCAACACCTTTTATTTGCTGCGTGGTGTTTGATTTGCTCTAGTGAGAAGGGGCAGTGAGGTTTTTGGAGTCATTAACACCAATACGGGTCACCTCTGGGTGTGGCACAGCGGGCCTGGACCACCCACGTGCACCTCAAATTCTCCTGGCCCTGAGTAAATAATTGGGGTTGACTTTCTCTGAAGCTCAGTTATGAAATGCTTCAGTGCACTGAACATGATTCTTTTTTTTTCACTCCAAGTCCCAAGAGGACTGACTCCAGGTATCCCCACTCCATGAAATATTGTCTCTGCAGCCAGGAAAAGCAATCTCTTGACTCTGAACCTTGAAGCAGAGGAACGGGTGATTTCCCAGCAACCTTTTGATATTGTCACACCTTCAGTCTTTTGGGGATTTATGGACTTTGCCCATACATGGGACTGACTCTGGACACTAAATGCCTAATTTTCTCCAAATTTACAATTATTTGCTTTGCACTTTTTGTGTCCTGTAGCTGTGGGAGCAGTGTCATTGTTGCCATGTCATGGACAGGAGAGTCATGTTGCACAGGGATTCCTGGGAAGTGCTCCCAAGCCTGCTCTGCACTGTGACTTCCTCCTGCAGTGCTGGTTTGGTGAGGAACATATGTGTCCCGATGGTTTTGTGTGCTGACGTTAAACCTTTTACTTCCCCTTGTTTTTAAGGCCTGGCTCCCTCAGGGTGAGCATTTCCAGAGATGACCCTTTTTCCCCATAGAGCAGAAGTGGGAAGTAGCAGGAGGAAGCTCCACCTTTTCCAAGTGAGTGTATTTGGCCACAGTGATGGACCCTGAGATTGTCCACGTCCTTCCAGGAGTATTCCCAGGTGTCATTTACTGTAGTAAAATCCTGGCTCACTCTTTAGGAGGTTTCAGCTCATTTAATGTCCCCACAGAACTCTGAGTGGCCACATGGACCTGGAGCTGAGGAGATCTCCCTCTTCCCCAGCCCACCAGACCCTCCTCGACTTCATTTGTTCTTTGCTCACAGTTGCCTACGACTGAAAACCTCACATGGGGAAAATGTGAAAATTTTCGTGTGGAGAAAAACAACCAGATTTTAATTAAAAATCTTGACTTCCGATTTCCATCAGTTTTAAAGAAGCTGCACTGCCTGTTCTTTATGGAGGTGTGTCAGGGCTGCCAGCTGCGCTCCCTTAGGGAGGCTCCAGGTTTAAGGGGGAAGAAGCACCACGAACCCCACCTGCTCCAACCCCGCAACATCTGCTGGATCAATTAAAAGCTGAAACTAAAAACTAATGCAGGAAGAGGTGTGAGGGCACAGTTCTGCAGAAGGCAACGTTTGCATTCCAGAGGTTGTTTTCCAGCCTATTCCTCCAAACCCCCACCTACTGGGTGGGATCCTACCAGTCCTTCTGTTCCTTTGTCTTCCCAGTAGACTTACCCATACTCCAGAGGCGGCAGCAGCAGGAAGTTTAGACTCCCTATCCCACTTTTTCTTGGCTATAAAGTTGGCCCCTGGCACACGCTGGGCTACAAGAGCCCTGCATTTGCTGCGATGTTGGGAAACAGCAGCAGGAATTATGGTGCTCCTGCTGCTGAGCATGTTACGGATTCTGATCTGGGCTGACAAAAAATTCCTGCCGCGTTGCCCTCCCTGCTGCTGCCACTCCAAATACTGAATTGTACCCTGGCATCATCACTGACTCCATACCAACCTCGTGGACATATTTATGGCTGGCATTAAGAATGTGTTTTTCATCTCTTCCATGTCTTCCCAGGTCCTTGAGGCACCAGGAGATGACAGAGCCTGAGAGCCCCTAAAAGAGCCACGGAAGCATGATGCAAACAGCCTCCTCTTACTGCCTTTGGGAATGCTCAGGTCTCAGGTGGATTTGTGTCCTCAGGGAGGTTCTGGCTCAAGGGAAGCATGGGAGATGCTTGGTTGGATGTCTTAGGGGCTGCTGCATGCTGACCTGTTGGTTTGTCCAAGCTGCTTCACCTCAGTGACAGAGCAGCCTATAAGACATACAGTCGGTATTTTTTTTCCCACCTCCCACCTTTGCAGTCTCCCAGAGCTCCCATTTGGACTCCAGAGTCCCACTGAGACCATGACAGAAATGTTTAGGTGCTGTTCCAAAGCTGGGCTTAGCAGCATAAATGGTCTTTAATGCACAGCATTACAGAGAGCATATCCCTTTCTTCTCCCTTACGGAATGGCTGCCTGGAGGGATGGAATTCCAGCTCCCACCTCACCACACCAGTATGGACAGGCATGGTTGGTACATTATTTAGGCCATTTGGCACGTGCCATATGGGAACCACCAGGACAGGACAAGTGTTGTCATCCCCAACAGGCCCAGGGATCCCACCCCTGCATCCGGAGGGTGACAGGACTTTGGAAGGGCATTCAGGGAGTGATGGGCAGTGTTGGCACCCAAGGGGACCATCATGAGGTTCCCACATGGAAAAGTCCAGCAGGACACGTGCAGGGAGTCCCTGGAGGTGGCTGGTCTTGTGGTGGCTCCTGGTCACTGCTGGAGGGTGGTTGCTGAGGGCACCCACACTTCTCGCTCTGGCACAGGGTGCCCAGAGAAGCTGTGTCTGCCTCAGCTCTGGAAGTGTTGGATGGGGCTTGGAGCAGCCTGGTCCAGTGGAAGGTGGCCCTGCCCATGGCAGGGGGTGGAACTGGATGACCTTTAAGGTCCCTTCCAACCCAAGCCATCCTGAGTCTCTGTGGGTTCACACATACCAATGGAGGTGTTGGCCAGGGCTGGTGATGCTGATAAGAGTCAAGGAAACAACACAAAAGCAGTGTCCCCAGACTGGTCTGATTCCTACAGCCTTTGGCTGTCCCAGCACAGGACTCCAGAGGGGAAGGAAGCTCAGCTGAAGGTGCTCTGTGACAGCCTCAGAGGGAATCTGGTCTGATGGTCCCCTTGAACTGCTGCATCTCCTACTCTCAGAGGGCACTGGCAGCACTTGTGAAAAAGGAAAAACCTTCAGAGCTTTTGGTGCTCTGTGTGAGGTGAGGGACTCATTCCCACTGCTCCAGGAAGCTCATCTAGGGAAGATTCCCTGCACTATTGTAAGAGCCATAATGTGATCTTAAAATAAACCCAATGACTGTGCCTCTGCAGGAAGCACAGGTGAGGCAGCCCGAGTTCCACGAGCAGTGTGAGGGCTCTGACCCACCTTCGTTAGTGCTGCTGTCTGTGGGAGGTGAATAATTGCTGAGGAGCCTCTTGGAGAGGTTCAATTAGGAAGCTGATGAGCTGCAGCATGGGGACCTTGGGGAACCTTTCCCGGATAAGTCACAAGAGCCAGCCCTTGTACCACACTTGTAAGGGGCTGGTGTCAAAGTGCTCTGTGAAGTGCTGCTGCCCCTGCACAGATGAGCAAAAAGGCTTCCCAGGGCTGCCTGGAGGGCCAGAGGTGGAGAGGGGTTTCTGTGTCCTGGAGCAGGATCCCTGGCCTCTGAGTTTGCACAGGGAGAGATGGACAAGTCCTGGCTGGAAAACAGCAAAGCACCCCCGGCCCTTGCAGCTCAAAAGGCAGAGGTAATTAAGATGTGGGAATAACCTCCCAGAGGGATTTCAACCACCCCTGTTTTCCCTGGGGAGACTGACAGTACCTCCATCAGTTCTCCTGGGAGCTGTCCACCCCTTTGCCTTCACTCCATCAGTTCTCTGGGAAAATCTCCATCTCCCACTTGTCTTCTGCTTCTTCTACTGCAGTGAGGGGCTGCAGCTGCTTCCAGCACAGGACCTCCAAATAGACACGGCTGCTCTGCTTCCCTGGTGGGTTTCAGCAGCCCTTTCCAGCTCCACGGATCATTTATCCTGGCCCTCTACCCTTCCAGAGGTACTGGAAGCTCTGCTGCTGTCTCCTGTCAGAGCCAGTGTCTCCCAGGGGGTTCTCTTGGGGTCTCTCACAAACCAGAAGAGGTGGCTCATGGCAAATGGACTTCATCCTTTCTGCCAAGGCCAGCAGTTTCTGGGTGTTGGTAGCCTGAGGCTGCCTTGTCCAGGTGGAAATTGTCTTCTGCACTCAGGAGCTGCAAGGTATAAACCCCAAAGGTGCCAATGAGCTAAAAGAGCACGAATTGTGGTTCAGTGTAAATAAACCCCGCTGGCTGCTGCTCTGTATCTGCCTGTGCTACTGCTTTACAATGTCTGTGCTTTTCTGTCTCCAGTGTGTTGCTGCAGAGGTTCCAGTTTGCCTCGAAGTTCAGAGCAAAGGAATTTCAAAAGCTGTCCCAGGGAAAGCTCCTGTGAACTCCTGGCGAGGAGGTCAGAGAGGACACAGGAGATTCTGGGTGTCACAAGAGGAGCAGAGAAGCAAAATGTCACCTCAGGGTGCCTGTGTCCCTCTGAAGTGACAGTCCTGATCCTGTGCCTGCCACCAAACTCCACCAGCCTAGGCATCCAGGGACCAAAAGTTGCTGCAGCACCAGAGGCAGCCAAAGCCCCGCAGGGGTGTGGGGAGAGGCTGGTGATGGGAGATTTCTGCTTGATGGGAGGCAGGACAGTGATTTCATGGCTTTTTTGGGCCCTGTGGTGTCTCGTAATGAGAAGATGCTCGAAAGTCTTGCCTGCTCTCTCCGCTTGCAGCGTGGGGGGATGGATGCTGAGGGAAAACTGATGGGAAAATGTTTACAAGCCTAACTACTGAGTGAGACCTCTCTAATGGAGGATTTAATCTGCAGGACATTGTTATCTCTGCTAGGTCTTCTGTATCTTAGGTACTCAATAAATGATTGCTAAAGTAATTCAGCATTCTCCTCTCAATCAGAAAACACAGCCCTGTGTCAGGTGCCCAATCACGCTCTCATCCAGCAAACAGAACCCAGGCAGGGCAGGCCCACGGGGGAGGAAACTCTGAAAACAGGCCTGAAATGCAGGCCTGGAGCTTGGAAAGGTGGTGGAAACACTCTGTGGCCGGAGGTTGTAGGAATGAGGTAAGGAAGAGCTGCAGGAAGCCATCCACAGGGAAATTACATCAGAACTACTTACAGGAGGGCAGCCAGGAGTTGCAGTGCTCAGCTATGCCATGAAACATTTCCCTGACTCCCCACTGCTGAAAAAACCCTGGTTTTCTATCTCTCCATGCCCTGGGGCACTTCCTTGTGTCCTGCACTTTCCCTGGAAGTGTGTGAAGCACCGACATTCGTGGAAGTGCTTTCCTTCAGTGCTGACACTCAGTACCCTCCACCGAGGCACATGGGTCTTTCCATAGTCTCCATCCCTCTCTTGGTAACTTCCCTGGGATGGACCCCCTGGATCCTCCCCCTCCAGCCCTGTGTGTCCCTCCTCTGTGCTGCATTCACAGTTCTTCCAGCCTGAAATTCCAGCTGTGTGGGGCTGTGCCCCCTCTCCAGTGGGTGCAGCCCCATGTCGTGCTGCCCCCTTGAAAGATTTTTCCAGCCTTGTTGTATCTCAGATGGGTGAGTTTGAGCACTGGAATTGGAAGTCCCAGGCTGAGCTGCCACCGTGGTCCCCCAGGATCTGACTGCAGCTTTGTCCCCTGGTCCCTGTGGGATGTAATTCGTCCCCGTGTACGGAGCGCTTCCATTCTGCCTCGTCAGACCTGGGTCAGGTTTAATACAGTCTGTGAGAAAGGCTTAAAACAGCAAGGTTTGAGATTGAATTATGGTCTAATCTGCCACTAATAGAACCTGACCAGCTCCATTATTCACTGTCAAATCACTGCATTTGCTATTAAAACACAGTGTGAACTTCCCTAATTTCTGTCGGGTTAGGACCATATCCATCATCCTCGCCTGAACCGACACCAGGGTAGTGCAGATAACACAGACAAATTTAATGTGGTTAATTCACCTTAGGAAGCTTGCTCCAGCAGCGCTGGGGAGGGAGGGGCTGGGCAGTCCTAGGAGGAAAAGGATGGATGAGAGCAAGCTGCAGTTTGACATTGCAGGGGGTGATGAAATTGCACAGGGCCTCTAGGATGGGAAGGTCTGAGGGGCCCTGATGCTCTGACAGCCTGACCTAAAACTGTGCTCAGAGGGGAGGGGGCAGAGGAGGGACCAGTCCCATGTTCTGGGGCAGGAGAAAGGGAGCAGAGACCATAACCACAATCCCCAGATGTGCAGTTGCACCACCCTTGCTGCAACTTAAGGTTGCAGCCTTTTTTTTGTGGGCTGTGGGGAGCATAGAAACCAGCTCATGCTTTTTCCCAAGTGATGCCCCATCCGTGGGGAGGCAGAGGTGGAATCAAGCTCTTTGCTTTGCTCCCTGGTTGGCATCAACCCTCCACATGGAGGGCAAATACTCCTTCAGGGTAAATTGAACTGCTTGTTTGCAGCATCCTAAATTGACCCAGGGAGTCCCCAGCAGATACCTGCAGAGTCAAACAAAGGCTGCCTGGCCTGGTTCAGCTGTGACTCATACCAGGATTTTGGCTCTTATTTGCAGAGGTGGAAAGCAAGTCTGTGAACTTGGTGGGCCAGCAAAAAACCTTTGGCAGAAATTCTGTGTTTATGTGCTATCTCTCCCTTTTCGGTCATCTGTGTCTGTGCTAATTCCAGAAATAAAGAATTGTGAAGGTAAATAAATCCCTGCCACGTTGACCAAAGAAAAGGGAACTAGAGACAGATGAAACCATTATAGGCATTTTCAAGGGTAAACAGATTCTGATGGCAATAGGGATTAGAAGAATTCATTAGACAAAGAGTAGGACTTGTCATTACCAGGTATAATGAGTTGACACTGGTGAAGAGGGACTTGTCACCACAGAAATGACAAATATTAGGAGAGAAAGATAAACAACTCCAGCTGGATGGTGAAGACTTTATCTGGCCACTCTCTCCTGGCTGGAACGAGTCCAAGCAGCAGGTCTGCCTTTGGAGGAGTTTGCGTTTCACCCGTCTTTACCTTCAGCACAGCTCCTGTGTTGTAAGGACCAAGGCTTTGGGGACTCCACCAGCCTTCAGCAGCTGGTGGATGAATCTGCCTCACAGCCAGCATGTGGTGTATGAACATGTGAGTGTTACTCCTTCCAAAGGGGAATAACCCAGGAATGCTGAGGGCTGCCTGGGTAAGCCCAGTGTTGTAGATCCTTCTCAGCTGGTAAAGCTTCCCATACCTTTATTAGACCTTGTCCATGAGGATCTGACCCTGGAAAAGCTTCACCCCTTCTCCCACCTGTCTCCAGGATGTACCCACCTGTCATGACAAGCTTTGTCCCTTGACCTCCCAAGGCTTCTGTCTGGGCCAAGAATTCATGGACAAGAAGAAGAAACACTTTGGCTTTTATCAAGACCAGCTTCTTCCATGTTCATGGTCCTTCCAGAGCTGCCATTTACACATCCACCAGCAGGGCACGAGGAGGCAGCTGCTCAGGAATCCACCACATCCACATCCTGGGTCAGCACCCATATCCTGCTTCCGTGGCCCTCTAAACGCCCGCCAGAGGATTGGGGAGGGTTGTGTACACAAGCACCAGGCTTGCACACACAGATGGGCTTCATGGATGCTTCCCAAGGGACAGGTGAGGAATGGAGCAGAGAGGAGAGGCCGAGAGGGATCATTCCTGACTGACATCTCCAAAGGAGCTCTGTTAAGGTGTAAAAAAACCAGGGTGCCACAGGGTTAGAGGTCTCACAGGGTTAATTAAAGATGCTGTCACAGATGTGTCCCCACGGCACTTAGGAACATGCCAGGAGCTTCCGAGTCTCTTGGGGCAGGAAGCAGCACATGTCAGCCCCCACGTGTGTGTGCAGCTCAGTCAACAGGGGATCACACACAACTGCACTGGGAAAGGACCTTCCTGAAATGGTGGGAAGGGCACTGATTGTCCTGTAGGAGCCAGGGCAGAGCACCTGCTTAGAGCAGGGTCTCCTGTGCGCCCTGAGGAAAGCCCCGACCACCAGGGCCTGAAGGGCTACAGGGCAAAGCTGCTGTGGTGGGGAGATCCATGCTCAGGTGTGCCGCTTCCAATCCTGCAGGCACACACCTGAGGCTGCCTGAAGGGAAAACCGTGGAGGAAGGGGTAGCACAGGGTCTCTCTGCCCTTCTTCCATGCTCATCTGCAAAGTGGTGATGCTGAACTCAGACGGAGATTTGTGATGTTTCCTAAAGACAACCTTGACACCTCCTCCTGAACATGTGTGCTGGGTTTGCTCAGGCAGGGCCTCTGCAATTACTGGGATGGGGAAGGCAGCCAAACCCCACACTCCTGTGCCAGAGACTTGGGACTCTATAATTGGGATGGTTTGGCATGAACAGACCTGACACTGCTGTGCCAGTGTCCAGTACAGAGCCACAGGGGCAGTGTGGGGCCACCAGAGGGGCACTCTATTCGTGGTTCCTTCCCCCTCTTCAGGAGAGCAAGGAAGTTGAAAATGACCCCCATCCAATTTGTCAGCCCAAAGGCTGATCCTAGTGGCATGGGATGATCTGTGCCACAATATATGAAGCAATTCCAGTGGAACAGGAACTCCAAAGAAAGTTTTCTTTTTCTCCAGTGTCTCCAACCTTCACTCACTTTGCCTCTTCTGGGTTGTCCTCTCCCAGGGTTGACTTTTTTCTCTCCTGGGTCTTCCATTGCAAGCACTTTGGTGTGGACAGGGGAATGAGTTCTTGCCAGGGGCTAAGGCAATATTCCTTGGTGATGTGTCCTGGCCAGGGAAAAGAAAGGATTGAGGTCAACGTGGAATCGCAGATTCATAAAATGGCCCGGGTTGGAAGGACCTTAAAGGTCATCCAGCTCATCCCTGCCGTGGCCAGGGACACTTTCTGCTAGCCCAGGTTGCTCAGAGCTTATCCTGCGCTTGGATCTGCGTGAAGGAATCTGACTATCCGGATCTGTTTGGGAGGAGCTATCCAACTTCTTCCTGGATTGTGCTCGGGGTGGACTGAGCTCGGGGAGGATCCTTCCCCTCCTGCAGCACCATCCGTGCGCGTTGGTGAGGCCCGCTGGGTACACCTCAGGTTCGTTGCTGCGGATAGTTTTGATGACAGATTTACATTTGTACACACAAGGCGAGCAATGCTCATTGTCTTTGCCTCCCCCTGTATCCATCTCACTCAGAAGGCACCGTTGGAGAGGGTTTTGTGAGGCAGCCACAGAGCCGCGCGCGGGACGGGAGCGCTGCGATGCCTGTGCTGCTCAATTATTCATTCCCCATTTCTGCATATACAAAAGGTTAATCCAGGAGGCGCCTGCCACACAAGGAAAGCAGCTCTTTGGAGACAGCTCCATATTATTATTTTTTTTTTTTCCTGGTGGTTTTTCAAACATTATCTCTCCTCTGTTTCTTCTTGTGTGGGGGGTGTGGGGGAGGGAGCGTGGAGGATAATGAAGACCTTCCTCTTCCCTGGCAGACAGCTTGAGGAGAAAGTTGATGTGGTTGGTGTGGGCAGAATGGACGATGAGTCATTACAATTTCGGAATTTGGGTCCTCCACCTCTCTAGTTCTCACCTTCACCAAGCTTTCCGTACCGGGGGATAAATGCTGGAACCTTTGCCTCCCTCTTGTCCCACTCCCACAAATGCCCCCATGTTTAGAGGTGCTGAGTAGATCTGCTGCCCTATTAAAAACAAAGATGTCAGGCACTCAGTCCTTTGAGTAAACTCTGCCCTGTGCCCTCCAGCTCACACTGTGGGGCTTCAGGGTGGCTTCATCCCTTGGCATTCCATGAAATAGTGCTTCCCAAGGATCTGGAGGAAGAAACTTCTGCTTTTGCAGTGAGACCAGGCAACAAAACAAGGCAGGAGGCAGCGTGGCATGGTCAGTGCTGCACCAGCCTGGGAGGGAAGGCTCTAGGGCTGTGTCCTCAGCAAACATTGCCATGGAAAGCACATCCTTCCATCAGGGCAGCTTGTGAGGGAGGCTTGCAGAGATCCACATCATCCTCCTTTCCTCAAAATATATGTTTTTCCTTGGCATTCAGAGGCTCTGCCCTGCTTCTGTTGGAGAACTCTAACAGGACCTCTGGAAAAGCCCCAGTGGCCTCTTCATGGCCTTGCTCTGCTATGTTTTCATGCCTGGGACTCAGGACAAGTTTCCTGTGCTCTGAGCTGCAAGGACCTGCAGATGAGTTGAGACCTGGAGGGGAATCAGAGCCAGGAAGGGCTCGTGCCTCACCCTGAGATACCCTGGGGGTCATGGGGAGCTGAAGTGACGCAGCCAGGCAGGTGTGACCTCAGCCACCCACAGCCACACCTTCCCTGGTGACCACTGCAGACAACTGGGTGACCCTCAGCTCTTCCATTATTCATCCTGCTGGGCTGATCTCGTTCCTGGAGCTGTTGGAAAGGTCAGCTCTGTATTAAGGTGCTGAATGGGAAGGTGCCATGGGCTGGAAATTGAGCCTGTCACACCAGAGTGACTCTTCATGGACGGTGTTTGATTTGCCATTAATATTAATTGTAGCTTTTGAGGGACACTCACAAAGATTTGCCACACGGTAACTGTCTCCAGCGGTGTTTGCCTTTGGAAAAACATAAATACTGTCCAGAAGCTGCTCTGAAAGGGCTGAACTTCCTCCTGCAATGGGGCACAGAGGTGAGCAAAGAGGTGTCCAGAAGACCCAAGTGAAATGGAGCCTGTGTGACGTGCTGCCCTCAGTTCCCGTGTCATCCCACACGCCACATCACCCCTCCTGGGATGAGAGGGGAAAGCAGGAATCTCCTGAAACTCATCAGGATTGTCAGGCAGATGTGTGGGCACATAGGCAGCAGCTGGATTTCCTGCTGCTGTTGTTCGGTGCTGTGCAGAAAGACACCCCAGTAACTCAGGATACCCCATATGAAGCCACGGCATTGGGTCTTCTCCTGCCACAGCTGACCAGACCACACAAAAATCACCTCGCTGAGAGTTTTCCTCTCATCCCAAAGAACCCAATCACCTTTGTGGGTCTGTGCTTTCCATGGTGCATTTCTGTTTGCCCGACAAGAGGTGACTTCGTGTCCAGGGGACACAGCCACCTCCTTTTCAACAACGAGGTGGTGCTGATCACAAAACTGTGAGTGGATTTATAACCTCTGTGGGTTGGGTGATGAGAAGAGGAGAGTGGTGTTCCCAGGTGAATTGCACCACGGAAGGACACATTTCTTTGCCTGCTGTTGTTGCAAAGTAAGATTGGCTGACAATGGCTGTCTGGGCTTTTCCACACTCCACTGAAGAGCTGCGACAGCTTCAGCTCCACACTCCCAGACCCTGTTTTTTGGAGACAACAAACCATCCCGTGGTGGAGCCAGTAGGCCCTGCTGCTCAGGGAAGAAGTGCAGAGGATGTGGTTGGATGGCTACAGGTGGTGAAAGGAGTCAGCACTTCTGAGTAATTTGGTTGACCAGAAATACTTGTAAACTTTCACTGATATTTCTAAAGAAGTCTGGGAGGAAACACCCAGGAAGAGTAAATGTCTCCTTTTGGTCTTTCTGAATGAAAAGTTTCCCATTTACATTACAAACACTGAGTGAGGAGCAAGTGGAACTTAAAACAAATTACCAACAATAGGGAAGAAAACCTGTCTGTGCTAATTGGAAAGTTTGATCCAAGCTCTGGGGTAAGCAGGAATCCTTTCTCTAGGAATACAGAATGTTTCCCAGTTTGGAGCTGGCCAAAGAAAACCCCAGTTAAACCAAAAAGAAGTGGAGATCCCGGGAGCCAGCTGGGATGGAGGTGATATTCCAGCCAGTTTAGGTCGTGCTAGCTGAGAAAGACTGTTCAAGGAAGATTTTTCCATCTGGTTTAGGGACTTTGAGGACTTCAGGACTTCAGAGCATGCCTGGAGGGGACTATTTGCTGTGTCATTGTCCCAGACAAGAGTCTGGTGCTAGGGTGAATGTTAGTTGTTTTAACAAAGATTTTTAATCTACAGGCGATGGAATCGACGCAACCAAGGCAGCTGCTGGAAAGAGGTGTGAGGTCCAGGGGCTCCAGACCTTGATTTGGGGCTGGTAATAAACCCCATCATCCCAATCCTGAGTTATTTCTTTGTGTTTCAAGACCTGTCTATCTCTGTCACCATTTGTTTAAAGGAAGATGGGGGGCCCTGTTCTAAACTGTGTAGTATTATCGGGATATTAGGATTGCATTTTCCTGGGCAGAGAACTAAAATTTGAATCTACCTGGGTTTGACAGTGAAAGCAGTGAAATGTTCCAGACCCAGGCTGTAATTGAATTGAAATATGGCCTGTGGGCTGGAGGGGTCCGTAGATGCAATGTGAAACCTGGAAAACCACCTTCAGGAACACCTGAACATTTTCTGGGCACTGGAGAAGGTGGACCATGGACTTCTCCAGGTCTTGGGTGCTCCCCACTCCAAGAACCAGAGCTGGCCAGGGAGGAGGACTCCAGGCAGCTTCTTGTGGCCCTTTGACCAAACCTGAACACTCAGGGAGATGAAGCTGAGGGAGGGACAGTGATTTCTGCTCCAAGACTGACCCAGTGGTGGCCAAAGGCTGAGCATTTCCTAATGATGGAATTGGAGATGCTAATTACAGTGGGTGTTAATTCACATCCCTTCAGTTCCTGGTGTGAAGGAGGGCTTGATATTTTGGTGAAATTACATGTTGAGCTTTTTTTTTCACTCCAAATGCAGCGGACAGTTGTCCCACCAGCCCATAAAAGCTGTTGCACAATGAACAGACAATCAGGAAAAATGCCATGGAAGAACTAATGCAAGAACTGCTGGAGAACCAATGAAATCTGAGCTTTTCAAATAATCACCAACAGTTTTCACACAGTGGGTGTTGAAGCAAGGAAATCCTTTGCACAGGGAGCTTCTGAGGCCAAGAACGGAGCAGGATCTGGGAGATGATCCCACACTCCCACGCACACCAAGAACCCAAAGGTGAGCACAAATTCATGGTCATGTCCTGACCTCTCATTATTGGATACCTTAAATATCCCACCAAGGCTCAGGGTCTGGAGAGGAAGGAAGTCTTGCATTGCCTGCCAAAGCTGGTCTTTGGACACTTCAGGGTGCTGCATTCGGAGGCAAAGTGGTGATTGGTGCTTGGACAGCACTTTTCCAATCCAGCTGGATTTGCCTGCTCAGTGCACTTGGCTGGGAGCAAAGGAACATTCACCGTGCGTCCCAGTGAGACAGAGACCCCATGGAGACCACACTAAACTCCTCCCAGGCACTTCAGAGCCTTACAAACCCCCTGGGTTTAATTAAGAGACGAGTATTCCTCCCCAGGCATGTGCAGCAGGAAGGGATCCTCATTTTCATGCTCCTCCAAGCTGCACACGAAGCACAGATGGATCCTCCTCCATGGAGACCCAAACAGGACAACACCACCGGGATCCACGGCAGGTCCCAGCCCTGTCCTCTCCCCAGCGCTCACACACTCCCACACATCTGAGTGCAGGATTTTCTGGAGGCATTCAGTTCCTCCAGGTTTATCTGGGAGCAGGCTGCTCTGGTTAAAATAACACTGTGCAGCAGAACAGAAAATAAGATGTCACGGCAAACTAAACATCTTCACTTTCCCAACATACTAAAAAGCTCTGGGGTGAGCAGGGATGGGCAAGTGACAAAGGGACCAGGTGGCCCTGCCCAGCCCCTGGATGGGTGGCTTGGGCTGGCCATGCATTTCTATCCTGTCATCATTCCCAGGGAAGAGCTGGGGAGATGGACACAGCCCAAGCCTATCTCCTAAAACATCTTTAATTCTTGCCACCAAAGAATACATTTCATTTGCAGTAACATCTTATTTTCTGTTCCACTGCACAATTTTATTCTAAGCAAGGTGGTTTTCTCCTGGATAAACTCTGAAGAACTCCCCAGCTTTCCTTTCAGTAAGAAGGGCTTTGGAAACCCTGCTTTTATTTATTGGTTCATTTTTATTTCCTGTTCTTTTTCTGCCGTGTTTAGTATGACTGAATGACCAATTCAATAAAAAATGGAAAACTTGTGTGGATTGTGTAATAAAGCAGAGCAGGTTACTGAGGGGGCTGTATTATACTCGCAATATTCTTTACAAAACCTAGATTTGAAATGGAGATATGCTGAATGAGATGGGGCGCTGATATTTCATTTCAGTTATTATTGCTGTGAATAGGAACAGCCACCAGCACATGTCTCCCGAGACACCCATGGGGAATACACTCTTGGGAACAGCCCCGGTGCTCCCTGGAAATACGAACCAGGCCTGGAACTGCTCCTCTCCAGCCCTGGGAGATGAGACTGGAAGTTCTTTGGGTCAGGAACTGACATTTGCATTGTGCAGGGCTTGGTGTGAGGGCAGAGTTCCTTTTGCTCTGGGCTGGGAGTAGCACCTACAGAATTCTTACAGAATCCTGGAATGGTTTAGGTTGGAAAAGACCTTTAAGATTCCTGAGTCCTAGCAATTCCAAGCCCCCACTAACCCATGACCCCAGGTGCCACATCCACCTGTTCTAAATCTCTCCAGAGATGGAGACTCCACCACGTCCCTGGGCAGCCCATTCAAATTCTTGACAATATTCCTTACAGGGAATTTCTCCCTTCCCACTGCCAGGGGAGCCCCGCAATGAGCAGAGAGAATTCTTTCCCAGTAAAGACAACTTTCCTGCCTGTGGGCATGGCACATGTCCATCTCTGTTTTGCTGTCAAACCCATCCCAGCTCAGGACTTCTCCTACACCAACATCATCCCATCACCGACAACTTTCCACACGGAATATTTGCTTTATTCCCCCTCTGCTGCATATATGGAAGGTTTAGTAGAGCAGCTGCTTGTGTCCAGCAGGAAAGGACATAATGAGGAGATTTTTCATCTGTGTAAGGGATGACAACTGTGTGATGGCAGCACCTCTGCACAGCACCATCAGCAATGTATAAAATCAAGGAGTTTATTTTCACCTCTTTTTTTTTGGGTGGGAATTGGCTAAGATGGAGCATGGTTATGGTATGACCTCAATTCCGTGCAACAGAGTCCTTTTGGGGTTGTTTCCAGGTGTTTTCTTCCCTACTCTTGTGCCAGCACAATGGTAACACTGCTCTGTACAGGTAAAAAGTTCAGCAGCTGACGGAGAAAATGTTATCCCCCAGCAGCTGCTCATGAATTCTTATGTGCCAGCAGCAGTGCATGAACCATTCTTTGTTGTGAGATAAAATCTGACAGAAAAGCATAGCTCCTGACAGAAAAATCTGATGCAATTAAGTTTCTGTGCACAGCTCATAAACTTTGATATAGCAAATAATGGCTAAAATTGATCTTAAATCCAACATTAAAAAAGTGCCCAAACCCCCCACGTTCCACCAGATCAACTCCAGGTATCCATCTCTGCCCTCCTGGTGGAGGCAGGGCATGATTTTCTTCCACACAGAAATATTAGGCAACAAAGAAAAAAATGGGAGAGTGGGGATAAATTCCAGGCAAAGGTGAATTCCTAGCACTGCATATTAGCAAAACTAATTTGGGGGTGAAGCTGGACAAAAATATCATGGATTGGCCTTGAGGAATGTCTCTGCTTGGCTCAGTCATGCAAATGAAACCAAGACCAAACACTTGATGTCCTCACCAGTTTAGACCATATCTTTGATTGGGAGGCTGCTACAGACCCCTTTGGGTCTCTGCTGTGTTGCATCTTTGAAAAAAAAACAACCTGTTTGGGAGGAAAACAAAAGCTTCTTGCTTGTGCCACGTGGGTTGGGAGCAGGTGGGAGATGGGGACATTGCCACCAGTGCTGGCAACAGGGTCCTTGCTGGGAGGAGATGGGAAAGAGCACAGCTGGGAACCAGCATGGAATTCACACCTCCTGGAGCACATAAAAAATGGAGAGTGTGAGTGTCTTAGGTACAAAACAACATAATGTGGAGAGGGAAAGGACACTGTAAGGACTGAAAATATCGAACAGTCGAGAAAAGCTTCCTATGGACTCAGGACAAACCTTGATATTTGCTGTTTCCAGCAGCTGGGATGGAGCAGCACAGCTCTGGTGTCTGCCATGCTCCTCAATCCCAGCTTCTGTGGCAGTCCAATGACTGGCAGCATTTGTGGAATTGTGGAATGAGCTACTTTAAATAAGGGCAGAGGCATCCAAGACCATCCATATTAACTGAACTGCTAATAACAGAATCATGGAATTGTTAAGGTTGGAATAGACCCATGGAGTCCAAGCATTTCCCAGGACTGCTATTCACCACTAACCCAAGTGCCAAGTGGAGTCTCCATCTCTAGAGGGATTTAGAGCAGGTGGATGTGGCGCTTGGGGTCATGGCTTAGTGGTGGCTTGGAATTGCTGGGACTCAGGAATCTTAAAGGTCTTTTCCAACCCGAACCATTCCAGGATTCTGTAAGAATTCTGTAGATGTTACACCACTAACCCAAGTGTGGTCCCCAGGTGCCACATCCACACGGCTTCTGAACACTTCCAGGGATGGCTATTCCACCACTGCCCCGTGCAGCCTAGTCACGAAATATGAAAACAAGACTAATAAAACAATAATAAAATAATATTTGGAAGCAGTCCCAGCTAAAGAAGGAACATGAAGTTCCCTGTATCCATGCATAAAAATACAGGGGAATTTTCTTTCCCTCCACTGCATGCCCAGAGCCTGACAGACTCCGTGATCACCCCACGGCTGGGAGCTGGGAGCAGACACCTGAGCACAACCTGCCTGCACGGAGAAATTTCCTGAGACGCTGCACTTTGGAGATGCCAAATGATCCTATTACAGACTTATCAAAGCAGTGGGGATTAGCAGAGATAAAACAACTTTCAGCACTGGTCTCTGCCTTTCTTTGCTCTTTTGTTTGTCTAAATAGCTGTTTTGGTGAGTGCAGGGAAATAATAGGAGGCAATTATTGCTCCATGTAATGTTCCATGTTTGGTTTTGTAATCCTTCAGTTCTGTTTATTCTCATTTTGAGCAAAAAAGTTCCCCCTGGAATATGCTAATCGCCTTTCAGCTCTGCAGAGCTCTCCTCCTGCAGAGGCTCCTGGCTTTGTGTGCACCTGATGGCAGCGCAAGGACAGCGCTGTCCCCAGGGCCCGGGGCACTCAATGCCCGTTGTCTGGGCTGCACGTCCAGGCACAAAACAGCGGGAACAAATCCACCCAGGCACAAAACAACGGGAACAAATCCACCCAGCAGCCCAGCACGGGGAGCTCCCTCGCTGGCAGCCCTCCGTGGCTCAGCTCCTTTCACCTTCAGGAAGGCGGAGAGGGATTTTGGATGGTGCGGAAGGAGCAGAGGGAACCAGAGGGCTTTTCAAAAGCAGATTTTTGGAAAAGCTGACCTTATCTGAGCTTTTAATCAGCTTTTAGATCCTGAAAATTTGTATCCAGCCTCTCCTTAGTAGGTGATCTCTCCTAAAATCTCCTTAGGAAGATCTAGAGAGGGGTTCACTTGTGCTTTCCCTGCCTTGTCCCTCCAGCCTCTCCTTGGGAGGAGCAAGGAGATGTCTGGGAAGCACCACTGACCCCTGAGCACCATTAGGAGAGGCTACTGGGACCTGTAGCCACAATATTATTGTGGGGGGACGGATTTTGCCCCAGCAGGTTTCTGTCACAGAGCTTGGCAAGTAACCCTGGGGATCAAAACTGGGGGCACATCAGCTTTCCCTGTTGGATGCCTCCCTGGAGGTTGAATCCCTCTTTCCTGGGAGCCCCAGCAGTCAGGTGGCAGGAGATGGTGTCCCAGTAGATGGAAGAGCTGGTGCTGCCATATGGACTGTGTTTCTGCTGGTTGAGGGACCCCAGGAAGGGGTCTAAAGATATGTTGTGACTACTTGGGCCATGGAATCATGGAATCATGGAATCATGAAAACCCACCTTCACCCTGGAGCCTGGGAGCAGCTGTGAAGAACCTGGGAAGGAAGGACATGTTTAAATACTTTGCTGGCTCAGGGCCTGGAATGATGGACATGGAGGGGATGAAGGGCTCCTGGATGGAAGATCACCCTTGGTCACCTGACAGGCAGAGAGGTGGTGTCTGGTGCACTCGTGCATCTCCAAGGGGATGGTGTTCATTCTCCAGACCCCTTCTGCAGCTTGGGCTGGAGCACAAAATCATGGAACCCCAGAATGGTTTGGGTTGAGGGAGACCTTAGTGCCCATCCAGTCCCACCCCCTGCCGTGGGCAGGAACACCTTCCCCGATCCCAGGTTGCTCCAAGCCCCGTCCAACCTGGCCTTGGACACTTCCAGGGATGGGGCAGCCACAGCTTCTCCGGGCCCCCTGTTCCAGGGCCTCACCTCCCTTACAGGGAACAACTTCTTCCATGTATCTCACCTAAATCTTTCAGCTGGAACCCATTCCCCCTTGTCCTGTCACTCCAGTTCCCAATGAAAAGTCCCTCTCTGGCTTCCCAGTAGCCTCTTCAGACCCTGGAAGGTGCTGTGAGGTCTCCACACAACCTTCTCTTCCCCCAGCTCTCCCAGCTCTCCCAGCCTGACTCCATAGTGGAGGGGCTCCAGTCCCCTCAGCAACTTCACGGCTCTTCTCTCGACATGCTCCAAAAGTTCCATGTCCACCACCAACCAAAAGAGGCACACCTGGGCAGGGCTGTGAGTTTTGCCAATCTGAGCTGTATCTACTGGTACACAAAGAACACCCAAACACTATCACAGAACCATCAAGGCTGGAAAACACCTCCAGATCATCGCCTTTGACCGAGCACCACCATGCCCACTTAATTATGGTGCCACACCTGCTTATTTTTTTGAATGCTGTGAAGTTGTTTATGCCCAGATTCAAGAAAAACGCCACTCCCCAGGGCACCAGGCCTGGGGGTTGTTAACTGGAGCACAGGGACGCTCCCACAAGGAAACAAGAGCGCACGCTCGGTGTTTGGCTGGGCTGAAGGAACTCTTCCGCTCAGGATTTTAAAGCCCGAGGAGCAGCCTGCTTGTTGTGCCTGGAGTGCCTTTGTCTCGTTTGTGCAAGTTTTGTGTGGCTCCCTAAATCCTGCAGCTGGTGCTGGGAATTACACGGGCCAGCACTCAGCCTTGGCTTGGTGGGTTTGCTCCTCCCGCTCCTCCGGCGACCGCGGAAAACAAACCCGGTGTGTTCATAGCGGATTAAACACCAAGCCTCCACCGATACCACCGACAGCAGCTCTCCAGCAGAGCCAGGACAGGTGACAATATCCCACAAATATACATAATAAAGCTCTGGAGAAGTGTGCTGGGAGCTGGGCTGGGGGGGGGAGGAAGGAGCTGGGGAAATAATGCATAATTCACAAGGCAAATTAATCACTCCTCTCTCCTCTGCCTGTTGCAATTATGTGGAACACGAGTAATCACCAGGTTACTATTTTTTATTATTATTATTTTCATAGGAGGAGAGCAAACAGTGGGGCTGGTGATATTTGAGTGAGGACAGGCTGAAAGCTGCAGTCACATTTAGAGTGGTGCCTCACCAAGATTTCTATCTGGCTGTGCTTTCATTGTGGAAAGGGCTTTTTTTTTTTTTTTTTCTAATTCTTTCTCCTTTAGATTGGTGGGGAGTTGTGGAAAAGAGGAGGGCGGAGGGGGGGTTGGTGCGCATTAGAGCAGAGAGATTGGGTAAAATTATTTTCCTTCATGCTTGGCTAGGCCTCAGTGTGAAAAAGGGGACCCAGCTTAGGGCTGGTGGGAGATGGCAGATAAAAGCAGTTTCATTTCTCACTGGCCTTCCATGCGTTCGGCCCGGCCGCGCCAGGAGGAGAAGGAACAATGGGAGTCACCTCCAGAAAAACCAGCCCTGAGCACCTGCACCAGGATCCGGGGAATCCAGGTGGGGAAAAAATAAAAAGAGTCACGGCTGCACCTGAAAAGGCTTCCCAGAGCCCTGTGGGACAGCCCTGGGGACAGCCCCAGGGCTGTGGGCACTGGGGGTCCCTGGGAGCTGGGGCAGGGTGGGATCCATGCAGCCATCAGGACCCATCAGGAGGATGTCAAAGCAGCCTAAAGGAGCCAAATCCCGTGGACGGTCTGAAGAAGTCAAATCTGAGTCCCAGTTCAGCAAGAGATTTGTTGCAACACTCACCATCCATTAGCAGGAATAGGAGCCTGCTTGGAGGGGATGCCTGAGCCCCTCACTCACCAACCCTGCACATCAAAACCCTTTGGAAAACACCTGTTTTATATCTTGGGAGGAAGCAAAGCTTTGCACTACAGTGAATCACTGAATCATCAAATTCTTTGGGTTGGAAGGGACCTGAAAGCCCATCCAGTCCCACCCCCCTGCCATGGACAGGGACACCTTCCCCTAGTCCAGGGTGCTCCAAGCCCCATCCAGCCTGGCCTTGGACACTTCCAGGGATCCAGGGGCAGCCACAGCTTCTCTGGGCAACCTGTGCCAGGGCCTCCCCACCCTCACAGGGAGGAATTTCTCCCTAATATCCCATCTAACCCTGCCCTGGCAGTGGGAAGTCCTTGCCCTGTCACCCTTGTCCAAAGGCCCTCTCCAGCTTTTTTGTAGACCCCCTTTAAGGGACTGTGATGTGGGCTGAGCAAAGGGTGTGATGGAGGACGCAGGGTGCAGCTGGTCCTACTTGGCACAGGCGAAGGGAGTTCACCAAGAGCCTGATGGGCTTAAAAAAAGGTCTCTGGAAGGCTGACAATGTTCTTAGTTCTGGGTGGATCCCTCCTGGAGGGAGGTGGTCTCTGATCTAGGCCCTGAGAGGAGCTGCTTCTTTATGTTTTGTGTCCCTCTTTCATATCCCTGAGGAGCTGGGGTGCTGTTTGAAGTGGGAAGGGAGAGAAAAATGTTCTACACTGAGTAGGGCTGGATACAGCCTCTGGGATTCTGCTGGCCTGATGATGAAGACTGGAGGATATTTGTTCTTCCTTGCTCTTTTCTCCGCTCAGGTGACTTCCATGTCAAAGAGCATCTCCTTCCTGGTCCTCACATGGTGATTTCATGGTGGGATTCACTTGGCGATTCCCTCACCAAGAGCTTTTAGATTACAAAAAGCTCTTTCCAGCCCCAAATTCTAGATTTGTTCCTCCACTTTGCATAGTGCCCTCAGCCCCTCGAGATCCTGGGGTGATTTCAAGCCCTCCTTGATGGCAGCACAACTCACCCTGCAAGCCCAGTTAATTATCTCAGGATCCCTGAAGTGCTAATATGTCATGGAGCTCTTCAGCACCTTTTGTGCATTTGTAGTTTTCCCAAGAGCTGAGGGTTTGCACAGGGCCTGTGACATGGGGAATTCCTTCCTTTCACCTACCGAAGGCTCAAAATGCAGAGGTAAAATACATCAGTAGGGCACCCATCCCTGTGCAGGCAGTTTCAGAGGCAGAGCAGAGCTGGAATGCAGCTGTGGAAGTGCTTCCTCCTTGTTTTTCCATGTGAGTAAAATCAAACAGGGAGTTAAACCCTTTTTTAACTTAAATTTCCACTGACATAAAAGCCTCAGCAGCCCTTGGTGCTGCTGTGTGAAGTGTCTGGCCTCAGATGACTGTTTTGCTGATGAGATCTTCTAGGTTAGTCCTGGATGCTTCCGGGGACACCTGCTCCAAGGTAAATGGGGCACCAATTAAAACAGAAAGTCTCTATTTAGGCAACAGACACCTTTTTGGGATGAATCAGAATTATGGGTGAGGAGGGGGAGGAAGTGCTTTTTGCTTGTCTGTAAATGATGCTGGAAATCAGGAGCTTATTTCCTGAATTCTTCTTTGAAATGCCACTAGAAGTTGCAGAATTAATTCCCTGGGAAAGCCCAGGTTGCTACCTTTATAAAACCTAAAGTATTACAACTTTAAACATAAGCATCAGACACTTTTAAACCAGTTTCCCAGCTGAAGCTTTCCCAAGGAACTTTACTGTGTCTCCCTCAAAAGTCCTGCGTGTGGGAACAGTGGACAGAGAGGTGCTGTCAGGCAAAACCCTGATGTGAAGAAAATGAGAGGTGTCACACTTCCTTCTGGTCCTTCCCAAGTGCTTTTCCAGCAAGATTCAGCCTCCTGCCATCAGGGACTGGGCTCATCTTTGCTGAGCCATCCAGATGCCTGATTAGGCTGAAATAGAGTTTGGGGGAGGTTTGCTCAGCAAATGGGTTTTGGGGAGTCCAGGAGTGCACCTGGGCCACCTCCCCAAGCCAACTTACGCCGCTGAGCTGGAAGACACCCCCTGGATGTATTTTTTTGTCTCCTTGTTGTTCTTGTTCTCTTTCAGAATGCCCTAAATTCTGCAAATTCTTATTGCTGCAGATCCTCTGTCTTCCTCCTTGACTGCTCCCCACATCAAGACAAGGACTAGCCCAGGGAGTCCTTTAGAGAAAAAACCTTACGGAGTAGAAATCTTTCTCCCCTTTAAAATAAATCAACAAGAGGAGGTTTATAATTTCTCCAGGAGGAAAATTGCACCTGCCAGCCTGTTTTCTCAGGCCTCGGCTCTTGAAGCACTTGAGCACAATTCCAGCTTCAATTGCAGGAGTTCTCCTCCTGCCCGGCTCCCGTCGGATGACTCATGGCTTTCGAAGTTGGTCACGTCCTTCAGGATCCTGCGGAATTGAATGGAGCCTTTCCTTCCCTGCAGCTCAAGGATGTGGAACGGGAGCCATCCTGCCTTCCAGCCCTGCCTCCTGCCCGAGCTCATGTCAAAATGTTCTCCTCGGAAAGTTGCAGCACGGTTCTCTTTGACAGGCAGGAACACAGGGACGTGCCGGGTACTTCGCCACATTCCCCACAGGGAGCAATTTCACATCTCTTCAGTTTAAACAAGGGTTTTTTCTGTGTCTTGTTAACCTCCTTGCTCCCCTGCTGCAGGAAATATCCCTGCGTGCCCAGCTTGGCCTAAATCTTTATTTTCAGCCTTAGAAAGGGACTAGAGGCAGAGTTGAGAGAGCCTGGATTTTAAGTTAGAGGCACACTTTGCATTGTGTCTGGGAGCTGATGGACTTCACCAGCAGATGAGCCCTGGGGTGATGAGGGGTGATGGTTTGGAACTAAAAGAGGGGAGGTTTAGACTCGATGTAAGGAAGAAGTTCTTTACCATGAGGCTGGTGACGGTGGTGCCCAGAGAAGCTGTGGCTGCCCCTGGATCCCTGGAAGTGTCCAAGGCCAGGCTGGATGGGGCTTGGAGCAACCTGGGCTAGTGGAAGGTGTCCCTGCCCATGGCAGGGGGGTGGGACTGGATGGGCTTTAAGGTCTCTTCCAACCACAACCATTCCTGGATTCCACGGCCCTGAGTGGGCTGCAGTTCCTGGAGGATCCTGCTTTGCCCTCTGCACCATCAGCACCTGAGGAACATCAGATGGACTTGCAGACCCAAGAGGAGATTTTCACCAGAGTCTGAACTCAAATCCACACACTCTTCTGCTGCCTCCCTCTGTTTTCTGAAGTTTCCAAGGGAAATTGTAGCTGTTCCCATTTCACTTTAGGTCTTGAGCTCCTTTTAGGAAGCTCGGTGAGCTCCTTTGTCCTGCTCCTTGCAGACACTGGGGTCCTTCTGTTGTTCCTCCTGGGCTTGTCTTGATTCAGGTGTCTTCTCCAGCCTGCCATGAAATTCCCCCAGCCTGAACTCCTGCTGCTCTTCCTGCCCAGGGAAATCACATAAACGTGTCCTGCTTATGCCACCCTTCACCAAACAAGGAGAGCACGGAAGCCCAGTTGGACCTTGGGGAGGGATTTAGAGTTGTGGTCTGACTTTTAGGTCCTGAATTCAAACTGGGGAGTTGTTTCCATCCCCCCCCCCCAAAAGCTGGGCAGAGCAGGAGGGGCCCTGACAGATTGCCAGCAGGGCAAATGCTGCCATTGACTTTTCCCATCCTGTCCCTTCTCCAACACCAGGAGCCTGCCCCATGCTTTCATCCCACTAGCCCTCTCTCATGGCAAGAAACTCTTCCAGCTCACATAGTCTTCAAATTAAAAAAATTACTTGTTATCCATCCAATTTCTCTGAGAGGAAATTCTATTAAATCCCCAGAAGAAAGTGCATTATGGCTGTACTTTCCGAAGCAGACCCTTGAATAAACTTTTTTCCTTATTTCACATAACTTCCATTATTGCTGTCATTATGAAGCAGATGAACATTTTCTGGAACAATTAGACGCGGGTGTGCGGAATAAAGAGCGGAGTTCGCCTGAGATCATTGAAACCTATCTGTTTGGGTGATTCATTTTCTTCCAACTAGGCTGCCCATAATAAGCTTTTCTTTTCTGTCTTTGTCTTGTTTCCCATTTCAGGCAGCCACAATGCCTGAAGAATTGAAAGAATGTCTTTCCCCATGTCCTTGTGCTGCAACTGAGCCCGGCAAACAAAAAAATAAAATATATTTAAGAAAAAAAATAAAGCAGAAAAAGAAGAGAAAGAGGGGGCAGAGCAGATTATAAATAAAACAAGTGGTGAGGGTAACCTGGGGCGTGAGGGCCTTGAGAAATGTTGTGGTTTAGAGGATGGGAGATGAACTCTTTCTGCTCCTAAATGGAAAAAAAATCCATGTGCATAAGGCATGGCAGAATATTCCTTGTCTTGGCCTGGTTCTCCTGTCACGTGGAGCCACATGCCAAGAAAACTTCATCTCCTGCTTCCATGACTTCAGAAAGTGCTCCTGGTGACCCCATGGAAAATGAAATGGGGCTCTCTGGGTTATGTGCCACAAAGGTGGCACATCTGGTCTGTGGGGCTGAGCCCGAGGAAAGGAAATGGTGCAAAAACTTTTACAAGTACAGGGTGTCCTCTGCACATCTCCCTCATGGTCTGGGATCTTCCCCATGCCGCCACCCGAGTGCATCCAGGGCTGATCCCCCAGCATGGGCAGCAGCACAGGGGTTGGGATTCTGCCCCTCTGTCCCACTCAGGTGAGACCCCACCTGCAGAGCTGCCCCAGCCCTGGGGTCCCAGCACAGGAAGGACCTGGAGCTGCTGGAGAGAGCCCAGAGGAGGCACCAGGATGCTCAGAGGGATGGAGCAGCTNCAGTGGAAGGTGTCCCTGCCCATGGCAGGGGGTGGGACTGGATGGGCTTTCAGGTCCCTCCCTATCCAAACCCTTCCATGATTCTGTGATTGCTGACAGAGGTGCAACTGGCTCCCATTACCGCTTTGCCCACCTCTTTATTTCCTGATGGCTTTTCTTTGGAGCTCTCAGGATACTTCTGTGATTCCCAACCAGGCTGTGCAGCTGCAGTGTCTGTCCTGGGGAAGGCCTCTCCTTCTCAAACCAGCTCCTCTCCCCGGGGCAAGAGTCCATTCCTGCACATAAAAGTGCAGTTTCCTCCTTGGTTCCTCACAGACGGCTCTGGTGACTCCCATCCCAAGTGGATCAGCCTGAATTTCCTCGTTTTGGTGGTTGCCTCGAAGTGAAGTGCTGTGGAATCACAGCTGCACCTCACTCCCAGGAGTGGGTGCTGTGAGGCCCCTCCTTGGAGGGCTCAGAAAGCATTTCCATGGGTTTTGTTCCTGCACAGGCATAAATACACCTGGATAATGAGAGATGACTGGTAGTACCGGGAGATTTGTTGAGGGGGATGTCGCTTAACAAAGAAATAGGTTTGTAGGGGGCTAAAATCATCTTTTCCTTATTCATCCAAAATTAAACAGGAGCCTGCTGGGTGATCCCTTGCTGGTTCACCTCTTGTTGCAAGGAGGACCACAGCAGTGCAGCCAAAATTCCTGTCTGATGGCAGGAATGAGCGTGTTCCATCGTGGTTATCACCCAAATCCCCACGGAGCAGCCTGGGATTTTGTCAGCACTGCTGCAAATGCTCTGGAAATCTCCTGGCCACCTCCAAGAATGCTTTGTACATCGGTTTGCGACTCAAGAAATTGTTGGAGAGTGGAGGGAAATAAAGAGCTTGCTTTGATTCTTTTAAAACAGCCGCAGCAGCTGACGTGGGGTCTGCCCTGGGCTGCTTTTGGATATATATATTAGCAGGGATTTAATGGAATGGAAGCTACTGGAGAATGGGAAGCAAGGGAAAATGTTTTTCTAAGGGAAAGAAATGGTAAAACTTAAGGGAGAAAGCGGAGAATGCAAGACCTTGAACCGAGCCTCTTTGGGGAAAGGGGGGAATGAAACAGGAAAAAAAGTGCCCACTTGAATAATAGACCAACTGGCGACCTTGAACATATATGTGTGCATAATGAGAGTGAAACAAAGAGCCTCTGAATATCAGGCATTCTTAGGCTGCAGAGTAATAATCACAAGTGGCAAATGCAAAAAATAAAAGGAAGACGTATAATATAACCGAAGTAACGGGGACCTGAACCAGCGGAGATGAGAGGGATGATGGAGGCTTCAGCGACAGCCTGGGCTCCTCAATGGCCCAGCTGCTGCTTGAAGCAAAGCCAAGATTGTTGTGCTGCTCCAGGAGGATTTTTTTTTTTGATGTTTTATTGTCTTGGACCATGTGGAATCTCAGTTTCTTTGGCAGAGCACTGGCCAAGTTTGGGAGAGGGGAGTTTCCCAGGTTGGTTCTGCTCCCCAGCCGTATCCAGCCCTCCCTGTCCTGCATCCCAGCTGGCAGGGGATGGTGATGCCCGTGGATGCTGAGGGGTGGCATCAATTCTTGCCAGTGAGGGATGTGGCTTGATGCTGATCTCTGGGCTCCATGGATCTGGCAGGGCCAGCGGGTGTGGGGATTTCCATGGTGGAAACGCTCCCAGTTTGTTCCCAGTACTCCCCATAGCTGAGCACATCACTGTGAAGCAGCAAGTGCTCTCATCCTGCTTCCTGCTATGGCCTCTCAGGTAATTCTTGACCACTTGAGGATTGTCTGTTCCTTGTTTTCTTTGGATAATCTGTTCCTTGATTTCTTCTGGATTGTCTGTTTCTGTATTCCATTGCGAGCACAGTTCACAGTGCTCACCTGCAGGCAAGGTCCTTGCCCTCTCTGTGGCTTCCCAGGTTGCTCTTCTCCCTGAGGATGAGGATATTTGATCCCAACCTTGTGCTTTTCCTGCCCAGATCCCATATGCTGCAGTCCTTTTGCAACTGTCCTTCACATCTTCTGATTTGACTTGAGTACCTCCAGGAGAAATGTCTTAAATGCCTTCTCCAGATCACCAGTGAAGATGTGACACTCCTTCTGAGGTTCTCCTTGGCACGTGAGCCTTGTCTGGTTTCTTCTCAGTAACGGGGCAATTTGAGATGGACACTGCAAGATTTCCTCCGAGACCTCCCCTGGGTTTGGGGTTTCTTCGTGGCTGTGGGGGATGTTTTACTTTAGATTTCTTCTTCCTCCCTTCTGCCCTCAGAGCTTGTGATTTTTCACCTGGAAGTGTTCAAAAAATGTGTAGATGTGGTACTTGGGGAAAGGGTTTAGTGATGGTCCTGGTTGGACTCGGTGTCCTTAGAGGGGTTTTCCAGCCTAAATGATTCCAGGATGCTCCTTCAGTTCTACCAAGGGTCACTCCCCAACATCCCCATGAGTGAGACGGCTCCACCACCTCCCAGATCTATCACCTTCCAAAAGTGGGACCCTCTGAGGGCTGTCCACATCAGAGATGGGATTTGTCTGGCCCATTTCTCTGTGGAGTTGGATGGGTTTTGGGGCTGAAGCCACTAAAGACTCTTAGAGAAAACCTGACCCAAGCTTTGCAAGGCTGGACACTTTTTTGGTGGGTTTCCATCCTCTAAAGGATGCTGGATCCTTCTGCTGGAGGACCCATTCCTTCATACAGCCTGGTTGCCCTGGGCCTGGCTCCCACTGCTTGGTGTGGATCCGTGTGTTGTCCTCATTCTTCACACCACAAAAGATTAAAGATAATACTGATACTAATAATACAAACCCGCCCTTGTGAGAATGGGCTGCCGGAGGTATTATGCCAGAGAAAGGCTCTGTGAAATGGCTTGGGTAATTTACACTCATTAGGAGGAGAATGCAGTAGATTAAAGGTAGCAAGGGTGAATAGCTTCCCATTTTTGTCAAACTTGCCTAACCTTTTATTCACCTGCTGAAGCCATTATTTTATAATAATAAAAAAGAGGAGAAAGAGCCTTGCATGAACTTGGGGAGAAAGGCAGAGAGTGCAAGCTAGGAGCTATTTTCTCAAGAGAGAGAAATGCAGCATTATAGATTAAAGGTGAAAAGACAGCCCTCATTTAAATCAATCCACCTCTCCGAAGCATATTTATTCACAGATTAATTAGAGTTGCAAATGAAAATGATCTGGTTGGTGGGAACATTATTGAGGCCTTTAAAGTGCGGGAGTGAAGATTAAAAGGAAGCACACTTACCCTTTCCTTATGATCTGAAGAGGAGATCAAAAGAGTCGGTGTCAAATTAACAGCCCTGATGATTTCTCTCTTCTTCTAGGCCTCGTTTATTATCTCAGGCTCATGTTGGTACACGCAGGAGGAAGACCTGGTTTCCTGAGCTGCTGGTGTGGGAAGAGTGCGGGGACCCTTTGGACAATTCGGAGCAGGTGGGAAGGTCTGCAGCTGCCTGGCCAGGGACACGGGGAACGTGTGTGTGCAGGGGAGCAAAACCTGCAGAGCTGGCCTGTCGGATGTCACGGGAGGGAGGAAATGTTCATTCACGTACTGGGTGTTGTAGGGGATCGCTCAAGCTGCCAGACTTGTCAATTAACCAGCCACGGCTAATTGAGCACCCAGCCTCTTCCGAGTCTGTGGGATGGATTTGGGACTTGCTGTTGGATAAGAACCATGATTTTGCTCAGCTTGAAGGGAGGGGAGACAGACACGATCCTTGTGGGACTCCACCAGGAGCAGTACAAACACAGCAAAGCAAGGAACGACATTTGAATCCTTTGGGAAGACACCAGCAGAGGCAGCACACCCAGGCAGGGGTGTTCCTTTCCATGGGGTCTGAACGGGCCTGGAGGAGGCAGAGGAACACAGTGCAAGCTCCAGTGTAGCCTGGCTGGAAGCAGAGAGATGGGATCACACAGAGCTGTCAGGGAACGTCCCAGCAAGGTCCATCCCACTGAATCTCCTTTCCCACTGGATTGCAGGAGCTCCCTGGGGGAAGACGGAAACTGGCTGTGCCTGGAGGCAAAGATGTCATTGAACCCCAGACTGGTTTGGGAGTGAAGGGACCTTAAAGCCCATCCAGTCCCACCCCCTGACATGGGCAGGGACACCTTCCACTAGCCCAGGCTATTCCAAGCCCCATCCAGCCTGGCCTTGGACAGTTCCAGGGATCCAGGGGCAGCCACAGCTTCTCTGGGCACCCTGTGCCAGGGCCTCCCCACCCTCAAAGGGAACAATTTCTTCCCAACATCCCATCCAACCCTGTCCTCTGGCAGTGGGAAGACATTCCCCCTTGTCCCGGCACTCCATCCCTTTAAAATACGAAAAGGTCAAGGAGGGATACTCTGAGAATTTTCCCTAAGTATGGCTCATCTTTTTGTTTCCTGATGTGTGAAGGCTGGAAAAGAAACATCCCCCATAATCCTATTTTTCTTATATGGTGACCTTCCCTGTGCAATGACTGCTGCATGAACTGATCTCTCCCAGCACAGAGCAGCTCTGCTCTGGTGCTTTGGATTCATTCCCAGCTGCCCAGAGAGGATCACAGCACTGGCAGCATAGACAAGCCTCAAAGGGGTGTCCAACTGCATGGTTGCCAAGAGGTCTCTCACTCTGCAAGTCAATATTAGAGGTGCTGCAGATTTGGCAGTAATGCACTCACTGCAGGAATTCATCATTTTTTTTTTCTGAGCTCTATCAGAAAGGAGAAATGAGAAAGGGAAAAGCAGCAGAATCCTCCGCTCTCAGCATGGGCACCAGGGAATGGCCCCGGAGCACAGGGGGAAGGAGGAGAAGCAGCAGCCTGAGGTATTTGCTGGCTCTTTCGGCAGCCAGACAAAAGCTCTCATAAAGGACACCAGTTTGGGAGCTTCCCGGTGCTCAGTGCCTGCTCCAAGGGCTGATCATGGCTCCAGAGGAGCTGGAAGGGCGCAGGGAGGGAGAGGCAGCCCAGCAGGCTCAGCTGAGCTGTGGTGTTGTCTCCAGGTCTGGACCTGCTGTGGCTCCAAAGGGTTGAGTCCACCTTGAGCTGGGGATGAGGGAAGGCTTGGCTGGTGTCTTGGTGCTGCCTGCACGGACTGACAGCTCTATCAGCAGGGCTGGAGAATCCCAGTGCATCCAGGTTCCCAGTTTGCATCAGGAGGGATGAGCTGCCCCTGTGCTCCAGCAGGAGGAGGCAGCTTTCCTGACCCCATCCCTGGAAGGTTCAAAATGCCCGCATCATCCGTCTTGCCCTGCTCCCAGTGCTTGGCTCTGTGTACAGGGGGTGCCGTGCCCTGAACTCCTGGAATGTGGTATTTTTCCTGAAGTGGGAGGTGTGAGCTGGGTGCCAACGGCGTGGAATGTTTGGGACCGGCTGGCTCCGTGGAGCCATGGGCACTGCTCCCGCCAGGCACACCTCCTAGGAAACAGCCGACACGGGATAAGGGATTGTTCCACCTAATTCTGCATTACCACACAGCCCTGTTAATTTGCTGGGTTACCCCTAGGGGATTTGGCATTCCTTGTGCACTCAGATTTTCCTTGCAATTGAGTTCTTCCTCCATCAAGCACCCAAATTCTCCCACTCTCGCGGTGAGGGACAACACAAATCTGATGGAGGGGGAGGAGGATTGGCCCTAGTTCCTATTAAACCATTTGCTTTTGGTTTTGTTTTTTTTTTTCTGTTGGGTTTTTTTAATCCCTGTCCTCTCCACATTCCCTGTTTCCCCACAGTCTCTGCCTCCTGTTTGCCATACCAAGCTACAAATCCAAGCTGGAGGTGCTCAGGCATGAGGGTCTCTGCATGGTTTGAGAACTGTGCTCTGTCCATGCCAAAACCTTGGGATTCCAAGTCTGAGAGAGGACTGGAGACACCCATTCCCAACTGTATGGGCTCAGCCAGGATCGCTCCTCTCTGCCACAAGGGGAACAGCACCGCAAGCACAAGAAGAAGCATTTTCCCAGTGGGTCCAGCTCCTTCCTGAGCTCTTTTCTGTGTTCAGAAAAGCCCAGCCAGGAAGATTTCCATGGCAGAGTGAGCTCTGGCTTGTGCTGGTGACTTGGGAATTGCTCTGCACAGGCTGCAATGGCATTTCCAGTTTAAAACACCCCCTTGAAGCCGAGTTTGCATTTGGATGTGGATGCAAATGAGGACCTAATCAGGTTTCTTTCCTGCAAATATTTTGTTTCTGATTGGAGGAAACAAAGCACCTGTGAGTGGTTTGTGCTGAGTTTTCTGCTCTTATTTGGGTTTGGATTTCGACCTGCCCATGTAGGACAAACGTTTTGCATCCACAAGATTTAAATGAGCCGGGAGACTTGTTCCCCTCCCAGCCCTGCTGACAGGTTCCAGGCTGTTTGCAGAGGCTTTCCTGAATTGACGATTTCTAGGTCAAGGAGAGTGTTACGTTTTTTTGACCGTTTGTCTTGTGCTAATCGCTGTCAGCCCCGAGATTTATGCATGGAAAGTGACAGCAGATGGGGTCACTTTTATTAGGAATTCACACACCAGGCAGGGAAAGGGAAAGGCACGGGGGCCTTTGCCAGGTAGGCTGTGGATACGTGGGGACTCCTGCACTGAAAATATTTCTTCTTTTAACAAAGCTTCAGCTTGTGGATTTCCATTATTTCTTGTAATAAATGCATTTACATACAGTTTTGTTTCTTTCTTTGATAGCTTTTATGGGGAGTTATCCCATTATTGCCCAACATCCACATCTCCTGCATCTGCCTGAGTGGATGATCCCGAGTGGATTCATCCTGCACTATGAACTGGATTCAAAGGGTCTCCACCTATATTCCAAACATGCCATTGCTTCTTGCAGTACAGATCTCTAGAACCTAATATCTATTTACATCCTGTATTTTTTCCTGGTGGAAGGAAAATTTGCAAATCTAGAGTTGCCAAGAATTCCAGAATAAATCATTGCAGCCAAGTGGCATCTTGTGCTGGGCTGGAGGATGCTGCATCCCCTGGCAATCCTTAACCCAGTGTGCAGGTGGCTGTAAAATTTCAATTCCTAGGTAATCCAACGTCCTAATTTTTATTTTTTCAGGACAATATAAATCACATTGTGTTTTTCTCTGTGGTGAATGTGATCATTCCAAGGAGTGGGACCAGCAGAGGCTGCAGAGCTGAGGAAGGGCCTGGAGCACCTCTGTGCCCAGGACAGGCTGAGGGAGCTGGGGCTGCTCAGCCTCGAGAGGAGCCCCAGCTGAGAGGGGCCCTCAGCCCTGGGTGTCCCTGGGTGTCCCTGTCCATCCCTGGGTGTCCCTGTGTGCAGGGAGGGCTCTGAGCAGGGCCCGGGCTCTGCTCCGGGGCCCAGCAATGGCCCCAGAGCCACGGGCAGGGCCTGAGCCCAGGAAGTTCCACCTGGACCGGAGGAAGAACTTTCCTGGGCAGTGCCTGAGCCCTGAACAGACACCAGAGAGGGTGCGGAGTCTCCCTCACTGGGGATATTCCAGACCTGTCTGGGCACAATCTGTGCCCTGTGCTCTGGGATGGCCCTGCTGGAGCAGGGAGCTGGCACCAGGTGACTACCGTGGTTCCTTCCAGCCTGGCCCCTCCTGGGATCTGGGATATGTCTCCCTTGCATTTCATTCCCTCTGTTCACAGGAGTTTCAAACTTCCCATTTCCAGGCCTTTTCTGAGTTTAGATCTCTTCCCTTCCAGTCCAGATTTGTTCTTACCCATTTTCCTCATCTCTTTACTCGATCCATCTTATCCTTGGGGCCCAAATCTTGTCCCTCTCCTTTTCTTTCTCTCCCATTTTTCCATACAGGTGTGGGAGCACTGCAACACCTTTGCAAGTCCTTTCTTTAAGATGGCCTGAACAAATCAACTTTAACCAAAGAACTGTGGTTCGGGACAGCTTCCAAATGGCTTTTGGAGCAGCGCACTGTGACTTTGAGCCCTGCAGCCACCCAAAAATGTGTGATGTGGGACGACAAGGTTGTGTTCTTGTATTTTCCTAAAGAAACCCCCATGCTGTGCATCAGCCTCTGTTTTTGGGGATGTGCCTCGGTGCACTTGGAATGTGTGGGGACAGGGTTCATAGGAGGGGTTAAATCAGCTCGGTCACTCTGTCACCCAGTGGGTGGATTGACCATCACATTCCCCAAGGGTGAATTGGGTGATACCACAAACCAGCCCCCAGCTGCCATCGTTATCCCTGGGACACCTGGAAAACATCCCATCCCAGCCTGGTGGGTCGGGGACGGATGTGAGATGTCCCAGCCAGAAACTCACCCTGAGGAGAGGAGCGAGCATCCTCTCAGCCCACCTGGAGCCGTGAGAAAGGGGATGAAACAGCCCAGAACAAACATTTGGTGCACAGGTATTAAAAAAAACCCAAAAAACAAACAAAAAACAACCCTTTGGAAGCTCCTGAGGCCTGGAGTGATGCAGAGCTGTGGTTAATGGCCACTCCCCGAGGTTTCCCCTCCCACGGAGCACAATTGATTGCAGCGAGATTACGATGCTATTAAAATTCACTCTGCCCATAAACCAACGCCGGGGAAAATGCTGACGTTTATAGCAGCTCCTACAAGAGACATATTTCAGGGCAAAGTGAGCCCTAATGCAAGAACTTTATTTAGGTAAAACAACATCCAGGGAGGAGGGGGGGAGAGGAGGAGGAGAGGTGGTGGCGATTGCAGAGAATTTTATTTCTTTCAACTAATGGGTATAGGGATGCTAAATTTAAAAGACATTTTTAATAAATCTATTGGCCTTTGACAAAATCAATCCAAACCCCATAAACCAAGAAGTCACCCACTTGGTATTAATGAGGCTACATTTGCATTTATTTTTCCTTTACACTAGACAAACCATTAATTTCGTGTTTATGCTTCCTTTGAAGTCTGAATGCTTGGAGATAGATGGCCACATCAAGTCTCCTGCTGCTACATTAATATTTTGCTATAAATGATAAATTTGACCATTTTCTACAACACCCCTTTTTTCTTTAAGAAAGCTGAGAAAATGCGAGCAATAAGTCTTAAGCCCCTGAAAGCTTCGCTGTTTTTTTAAATACTCTGCAGTCATTGATTATTAAAGCAGCCATAGCTTTAACTTGGGCTTGCATTTGATGGCACCCAGCATTCTGCTGCTGTAAATTGAGAGATGTTCATTAACCAATCAGGGGCTCCTTTTTTGCAAATCATCTTTCATTTGACCCATGGAAAAACTGGACACGGCCAAGTCACTGCTGCCTCACCCCCTCCCTGGCCTCTGAAGGCCCCTCTTCACTCTCTGGGTTGCTTCCATGCAAGTTAAGTACATCCTTGTGCTCCAGCAGGACATCCAAGGTGCCTTTTCCCAGCTTTCCAGTAATTTACTTTTCTTTTTTGTAGTTATTTTTTTCTTTCAGGGTGCTCTGTTACCCATTCAGGAAACTAGGAGCCTCCCAAAAAAACCCCAGCTCCTAGAAACAAAGGGAAAGGCCTTCTGAAAAACTTCCAGCGGCCCAGGATGATGGGCAGGAAGGAGATTAAACTCCTGCAAGGACTCTTGGAAAGGTCTGTAATTTTCCAGAGCCTGGACTCTTCTCCTAAATCCCAGTCCCAGATCCAGAGAAGGGCACAAGTTTGGTGCTGCTCCATGTGCCCCTGCCTGATGTGGGTCTCAGGATGGGTTTCATGAGCTCAGTGTGAGGACTAAACCTCTCCCAGCTGGAGTGGGATGGCTGATATCCAAGAGAATTCCTGGAGCCAGTGTAGGGAGTTGTGTGACAGCAGGGAAAGCTTGGGAATCTCAAAAACATTCCAGGTCCATGCTTTTCCTGAGGAGCATGGAGCGACAGGCAGGGGTTAGATCTGAAAAACCCTAAGGATCCCAGATTCCCTAGAATCCCTGAGGATTCCTGGGCTGGTGTTCACATCTCAGGGATGTTACCTGGCACAGTTACCTGGGCTGGGGCACTGTGGGGAGGGAATAAGCCCACTTAGGTGAGAGTAGGGAAGGGGTGTACAGGCCTCCTCCTTCCAGCAGGTCAGACCTTCTCCTGAGACACTCTTGGGAACTGCCCCAGATATTTCTCATGGATCCTGCCTGGACAGCCCTAGCATAGAGTCCCAGAATCATGGAATGGTTTGGGTGGGAAGAGACCTTAAAGCCCATCCAGTTCCAGCCCCTGCCATGGGCAGGGACACCTTCCACTATCCCAGGGTGCTCCAAGCCTCATCCAGCCTGGCCTTGGACACTTCCAGGGATGGGGCAGCCTTGCACGTGTACTCCAGCAAGGATTTCTATGCTATCAGACCCTCAGCTGCCAAAAGAGAGATTTTGTGGTCTGTGTTTCTTGGTTTGGGTGCCTAAACTCTTCCTTCTTCTCTGCCGTTATCCGCAGGCAGGGAGGTGGGATGGGAGAGGCAGATCCAGTGGGGCACCCCTGGGGTCCCAGCTGAGGCTGCAGCAAGCCCTGGTGTGAGCTGTGCATCTGCAGCAAGCTGGCTTTTGATTCCCTTCCAAATTCCTCTGGCAGCACATCCCTGATCCATGCCCTGCTGCTGTGGGATGCGAACATTGCATGGGATGCAGGGATGTCCAGTGCTCGGCAGTGAGACTGGGGATTAAGGGCTCCTTCAGCTTCAGCCTCTTCCCCTTCCCACTAAATCTTTTATCTGGTGTCTGCCAGGTCTCCCAGCAGCTTTGGTGGTGGAGGATCCGAGTTGTGTCTTCCCCCTCTCCCAAATCTGAGCTGCTCTCTGCACACACTCCCTGAACAAGGAGCAGGGCCCTGAGCATGAATTAGCAGATTAAACATCACTTTTTTGTGGGTCGGTTTATTTTATTATTTTTTATGAAGCATCTTTTATAGCTGTGCCGGGGTTAGATTTCATCTAACCCTTGTTTATTTTCTTTGCCAGCCGGAGTTTATGGAGGAGGGAAGGGATGTTATATCAATAGGGGAGTGGCTATTGACACTTGCTGCTATGAAGTGCCTTTATGTGCTTTCAAATGGCAGGATTATGCTCCGGATGGCTCCGCGCCGGAATTGTCTCCTGCTCCATTGACAGCTGAGAGATGGAGGCGTGCACTGATCGTGGGGGTCTGACATGAAGGAGGGCTGAATATCGAACGGGGGAGTTGGACCCACTCCGGCTCTTTTCCCTCTTTTTTTTTTTTAATGAAGAATTCCTACTTCTGCGGGTACACTGAAATTCAGCCTGCTAGGATCCACACCTTCCAGCAAACCCCTGTGCAGCACAAGTCCAGTGCACCCCTTGCTAAGAATCCCTGAGGGTGGTGAGAAAACCTTGAGACCTGGTTTTTGGCAGTTCTAATTCCTCCTCATTCTCATTCAGCGATTTTGCATTCAGCTCCCAATGTCTGGACTTGGAAGGTTCCCATGTCCGAGCTTCACACCAAACCAGTTTGATGAGAAACATACTTAAAACAGCAACAACGCCTGGATTCAGGTCATGGAAGGATGGGATGTTTCAGGAAGAACATGGATCTCAGCAGAGTCCTGCTCGAGTCTCCCAGTTTGGGCAGAAGCTCTGCTGAGCAGTCCTAAGGCAGGGTTTGTGCCCATGGATCTCTCCCAGCATCCAAGATTTGAAGCTCGCTGTTCAGCCCCACTCCAGCTGTTTCTGCCTGCTGTCCTGCCAGCTGCTCACACTCTGCAGGCTGTGGATGTCCTCTGGATACATCCATGGGTTTTTCCTTTGCCTGGCAAGTCTGAACATGCTAAAGATCAAGTGAATGTGGTTGGCACTTCCCGCCAATAATTAGAAATGAAAGCAAGCATGAAATAAATGTCTGGGTTATTCTCATGAAAAATTGAGACTCAAACAGGGATTTCAGAAGCCAGGCTTCTGCCTTTCATTTCAGATTTTGGCCTCTTTTTGCCTTTGAAAATAAGGAAAATATAAGTGTAGTGTCTGGGAGCTGGGAACCTCTCCTGCCCCGGGCTCCTCACTGTCATTGATGTCTCTTCTCATGCCACAGTCATACCAGTGCTGCAAAAGGGCTGAATCTGGTGGAGAGTCTGGATCACTGGGGATTCTCCCCACCCCTTCCACATGCTCTGGGAAGGGAGGTTAACTGAGGAGAAGATCCCTCAAGAATCTGCCTTTGAACAGAGCTGGTGGGTTTGCAGCCACAAACCAAAGCAAACCTCCCAAGCCGCAAGAACAAATGGAATAATAAAGCCCAGATAATTTGAATGGGGGTGGTTATTAAGGGTTTTGCTGCTCCTTGGACCTGTTACCTCGTCCTGCCCAGGGGCAGTGAATCCTGCTTGGAATAACGAGCTTTGGATCACTCGTTTTCCCCTCTGGCCATCCGCTCCGGCTCTGGTTTCTGTTGTGTTCAGGGAAGAATAAAGTTACCAGCATCATCCCAGCTCTTCCCAGCTTGAATTCTCTGCCAGAGCTGGAGCTGGGCTGCTCAGAGGAGCAGCAGGCCCACACTGGTGGCCCCTGTCAGTCCTGATTCTGCTTGTGGAGAGAAATGGAGCAGAACCTCATCCCTACAGAGAGCAGAGAATCCCAGGATGGTTTGGGTTGGAAGGGACCCTCAAGGCCATCTCGTTCCACCCCTCTGCCATGGACAGGGACACCTTCCAGCAGAGCAGGCTGCTCAGATCCTCATGGAGATGATCCATGACCTGCAGGATGAGGCACTGGCAGATCACACTTCTCCAGATATTTCCATGGAGTGGCCCCATCAATTAATGTCCTTGTCATTACATGATTCACTATCGAACCTGAGGATCTGGATTTTAGCTGCTCTACTGGTCACAGTCATCACTCCCTTATTCCTTGACAGAGCAGGAGCAGTTTTTCTCATTCCCATTGCCCTGTGGAGCCAGCACCTTCTCAGCCCAGGAATCTTGGAAATGGGGGAGCTACGACATGACCCAGGAGGACACGATGTCTTTGCCCTGCTCCCACTGCAGATGGCACAGGGAGGGGAAGATCTCAGAGACCCCACATGCTGCAGGCTTGTTTTGCTCAGGGTTGGATCCTTGCCCAAGAAAAGCCACCTGAGGACTCTGGTGCCACAAACCTTTCCCATCTCAAACTGCGCCAAGGGAAATTTAGGCTGGATGTTACGAAGAAGTTTTTTGCTGAAAGAGTGATAAAGTTCTGGAATTGTCTGCCCGGGGAGGTGGTGGAGTCACCATCCCTGGGTGTGTTTAAAGAAAGATTGGCTGTGGCACTCAGTGCCATGGTTTAGTTGAGGCAGTGTCAGGGCATGGGCTGGACTTGGCGATCTTGAAGGTCTCTTCCAGCCTGGTGATTCTGTGATTCTGTGATCTCCTCACGAGAACGGTGACCTGGACTTCCCTCCTCCATCCCAGACAGATCCCATGGAGTCCCAGGGGTGAGTGAGCCAGAGCCACAGAGTCCTGCAGCTCTTCCTGCTGGAGGGGAGGTGAGCTCTGATGGGTTCTGCCCATCCTTTCAAACCAGAGCCAGAGAGATGGGAAGGGAGGGAAAGGGGGGAAAAGGGAGGAAGGAGACACAAAGGCTGATGCTTTGCTAGAATAGGGGACACAGCACTCCCCAGTCTAATATCTGCCCTTTATTCTGCATTACAATATCTGCAGACTTCCAGACTGGACACGACACCGGAATCAAGGCTGAAATTACTTTTCAGCCATTCATTCATAACTGTTGTGTTTAAAAAAAAAAAAAAAAAAAAAAAAAGAGGAGAAGGAAAAAAAGAGGGAGAGACAAGGTGGGGGAAACAAAAGTAAATACAAAAAGAGAAATGTTAACATGTGTGGCACAGAATGTGTATGGCAGACAAAGCTCTGCTTGTTCTGCCACAAAGGCTTTGAAAAGCAGGTGTCATAGCAGCTGTACAAGGTTAAAGCACAGGGACCATTATGTACAAAATGAGGGAGTCTTTATCCACAGTCTGCTTCAGCTCTTAAGAATGTGCTTCCTATTGTGCCAGTGTTTGCTGGAAGGACTCCATCTACACAATGGAGAAATTTTTCATTCTCACCTTCCCCCCAACCTCCGTTCCACCATCCAAATCTACAGTTATGGATATAATACAGACCTCTGGCATTCAAGGTCCTCATTGCCCCACACTTCTGAAACAAAAGCTATTGTGCTGCACCATGAAAGGCGCCTGCGGCAGAATAAAGCCCTTCAGCAGAGGACCCTGAGAGAGTATTTGTGAGGCTCTCTCCAAAGTTAAAATCCCGGCGAAAACAAAACGCTTCCAATTAAAAAATGTTCCCTCACTTTGTTTTGTGTGGTTCGTTTCCTTTGCTCCCTCTCCCCCTCTCAGAGATGTTCAGAGAGATGCTCGTACAAAAAGGCAAGTGACCTGTCCTTGTTTTCGTTCTCAGAGGGAAAGATGGAAAAGCAGGAATGCACAGCTTGGGAGACGAGCAGCATTTTTAAAAGAAAGAAGTTGGAAAGCAGGCCAGGAAGCATCTTCTTCCCAGTGGGCAGTGGGGTGGGCTGATGTGCTCCAAAACACAAGGGGTGAGCTCAGCAATGACACGCATTTTTGGGTATCAACAAGGGGGTAACAGAACTACCCCATTCCCAGGTTTTCCATAACCTTCCCCACAGCACATCCAGCATGCCCCAGGTGTCTCCTAGAGAGAGCAGGACAGATGATCCCTACATTAACTGGCTTATCCCCTGGGCTTGTCACAGAGCTGGGTCCCGTTGCCCATCCCCAACCCAGACCAACCCTCCCAAAAATGAACACTCAACCAACCCCTGAAGCCACCAGAGATCAGCGAGCACTTTGCTTTCACCCCCAGGAGATGCTGCTGGGACAAACCCAACCCCTTATTCCAGAAATATTCACAGAACCCCACAATGGGCCAGGCTGGAAGGAACCACGGTGGTCACCTGGTGCCACCTCCCTGCTCCAGCAGGGCCATCCCAGAGCACAGGGCACAGATTGTGTCCAGACAGGTCTGGAATGTCCCCAGTGAGGGAGACTCCACACCCTCTGTGGTGTCTGTTCAGGGCTCAGGCACTGGCCAGGAAAGAAGTTCTTCCTCCTGTCCAGGTGGAATTTCCCAGGCATCAGCTTCCTATTGCCTCTTGTCCCTGGGCACTGAGAAGGTTGTACAGATTTTCCCTCTTGAGCTCCCACTCCCTTCTTTCCATGGGATGTGTTCCCATGTTTGTGGCATGGTCCTTACTGGCCTGCACACCCTTCCTGGGCTCTGGAAGCATCGGGGTGCAGCTGAGGAGGCAGCACGGGGCTGGAATCTGCTGAGTGTGACTGAAAGGAGGGGGACCTGAGGAATACTGAGCTGGCAGGGAGTCAATGTCCCCAGGGTGGTGATTCACCCCCACAGAGGGTACAGTGAGGTGCGAGAGGTGGAAACTCCTGGGTGAAAAGGGGCTGTGTGCAAGGGTGGTTGTGTTAGGCACCCGAGACCTGTGCCTCAGATTTCCCACATTTATCAGCATCTTTGGGATTGGAGAGAGCAAAGCAGGGAAGGCAGAGACAGTTTGAGCTTGATTTGCCTGCAGCTGGCTATTTTCTGTATGAGTTTTGTATTTAGTGTGTGTCTGGTGGGCTGTGGAGCCAGGCAAGGCAATCTTTGGCTCAGCAGCTCCTGCAGCCCATGGAGAGCACAGTGTAAATAATGTCCCTTTGAGAGCACTGCCTGGCCTGGGACACCAAGCCCAGCCAGGCTGTGCACCCAGGGTGCAGAGTGGGACTTGCACTGACAAGGATGAGGAACTGAGCCCCAGGACCCCTCGCACTCCAGCAGGTGACAAAGGCTGGAGTTGTTCTTCCACCCCCGTGCACTTGGGTGGGAGCTCAGGCACCAGCTGGGAGTCCCCACGTAAGGAGCCCCCTCTGGCTCCTCTCCAGTGTCCCCCATTCCCTGATGGCCTCCCCTGCAGCAGGATGTCTTTTCCATCATCACCTGCCCAGCACTGCCTGGGACACGTGTGACCAGCTGCTGGTGTGACACACCCGTGGCTGAGCTCTGTGCATGCACAGCCTTGGTGACATCTGCCTGGGTGTGATTCAAGTTACAAATGCCAGGAGTTAAGAACAGGGAGCAGGATGGAAAACCAGGGAGGGTGTGTGGAGGGCGGCCCTCCATAACCAGGATGGTCATGGAATCCCAGATTGGTTTGAGTTGGAAGAGACCTCAAAGCCCAGCCAGTCCCACCCCCTGCCATGGGCAGGGACACCTTCCAGTAGCCCAGGCCACTCCAAGCCCTGTCCAACCTGGCCTTGGACAGTTCCAGGGATCCAGGGGCAGCCACAGCTTCTCTGGGCACCCTGTGCCAGGGCCTCCCCACCCTCACAGAGAGGAATTCCTTTCTAGGGACCTTTCAGCTTCTCTTGACACTTTGCCATCAGATGAGTTACAAAACTCTCTGGGGAACCTTGTTCCCAAACTGTGAGAACCATTTGAGCCTCTCTCTGTGTGCTCCCAGATGTGTTTTATTTATGTTGTATTTTAATCACCTGGCTGCTTTTTAAACACTGCTTTTAGGGAGCTGTTGTCATCACTGTCCCTTTCTCAGGTCTATTCCCAGCTGGATTTTTCTCTGACACTGGTGTCAGCACCCCACCCTTTCCACCACTGTGACACTGTGATCCTGGGGGAGTTAATCCCAGCTGGCAGCTGGACCCTTTCCACGAGCCCAAGAGTGAATTAGTGCCAGGCATGGGGCAAGGGTGGACATCATGGCTTGGCTTGTGGACATGGAGGTCCTTTGAGTATGAAACCCAACACTCAGGGCCACTGAGGCAGAGGGACAACAACTGCACCTCCAGTTCCTTCTTTGTGGCACAACCATCCCCTTTTCAGGGTGTACAAATGTCCTCTAGGATGAAGATCCAGTGGCAAATAGCCCAAGAAGAGTTTTCCTGCCTCTTGGCGCCGTCACCTTCCTCAAAAGGGACTCGGATTCACAGTTCTTGTGTGGTTTGCAGGCAGAGGGAGAAATGGAGCTGGGAAAGCAGCTGATGTCAAGAAATGAGCTAATGAAGGGAGATCACAAAGTGTGCAACCCCAGACGCTTCTATCTTTTTCTCCAGTTACCTTGGTAACTGGGTAGTGATATGATGTTGCCTGGTTTTGTATCCTGCAAGTAAAAGAAGCTCAAAGTACCCACCACTGGCAAAAATATTGGGAAGATATCACATTCATCTACAAAACAACAATTAAGTCGTGGCCTTGCTAGATGCTGTATCGAAGGGGGGATGCATCTCCCCCAAAGCCTGGACGAAATGACTTCTATTTTCCTACGAGCCAGCAATTTAGTGCAGCTTTTGATGGGATTTCTCAGGGCCAAATCAAAGGGATCACCCCAGGACAGCGCTTTTCAGGGACATGGCTCGCTGAGGCTCTACATCCTTTCCTCTGTAGGCCTTTCTGCTGATGATAATGTTGGTTAGAGGCAGATATGGACTCCTGGTGAACAGAAACAGTGTGATGGACTTTCTTAAGCGGGAACGTGGAAAACCCAGCAGCTCCCAGGGGTGTGGAGACCCCTCTGACATGTGAAATGACATTTGGTGTCAATAGTGGGCCTGGGCAGGGGTGCATCCAGTGACCGCCGTGGGCAAGGGGCTGTTATGGACTCACTGGAGCTGCCAGGAGTTCATTCTTCCCCCCAGCTCTCAAATATCGAGGCATTTCTTCTCTCCAAGGGGTTCAGCAATGCTGCTGCACCCCAGTAACTTTTCCCAGCACTCCTCCAGCTCTACTCAACCCCACTTAGGGTGGGAGAGTTTGGAGTCGTCAGAATGGAAATGGACTTTTTTTTTCAGCCACTCTACCTGACCAACCAGCATCTCTTGCTCCTGTGTTCCCCTTTTCCAGCCTCATTTGTGGCCCCCGGCCCTGAGATCTGGGGCAGTGGTGTCACCCAGGTGTCTCCAAGGCATGATGCTGTCACACAGTCTGGAGAAATCCATGCTTCCCCTGCTTTGGTCTTCCTGGTCCGAGCGTTTCCTTGGACTCTTTACAAAACCTGCAGTGAATTATTGAAATTAAATGCTCCCTCTAAGTCAAGGACTCGAGCAGGAAAAGCAGGTGAGAAAAACAGTTCAAAGGGGAAAAATCCACCCAGGAGGGGAGGAAGCAGCACTACTCTGCTGAGGGGGAAAAAATGCCCAAATAACTTATTTAATGATGAATATCATCTCCTTCCCAGCCTCTGCACCTGCAGGCATTGAAATGGGAAGGGAAGAGTTAGGCTGGGAGTCTTGTCAGCTCTGGATGTAAAACCTGGATAGCCAGAATTTTTCAGAGCCTCTGGGGGAAATGGGAATGGTATCTTTGCACCAGCCTCTTTTGCCATTCCCACTCCTCCTTGAGCAGTTCTGCAAAGCCTTGGGAGTGGGATCTGGAGACCTGGATACGCAGAGCCAGAGGGAAGTGGTTGGCTTTAATTAAGAGAGGATGTCTTGGAGAAGGGCAGGGCTGGACACAGAGTGTTGTCTCCTGTTGCCTCTAGCTGAAGCATCAGAGGCCCCAGTGGGGCTGGTGAAGGTCTGTAACCAAAAATTCCAAACCTGGCTTCAGGAAAAGCACATGGCTTGCTTTTGGCAATGCTGCAAAGAAGTTAAATTTGATAAAAAAATCAAATAAACCACATTTCTGGTTGGGTATTAGTTTAGAGACTGATCATGGCTTTAAACAGGCAGAGAATAGGGTGAGATGTGGCATTAGGAAGTTCTTCCCTGTGAGGGTAGGGAGGCCCTGGCACAGAGAAGCTGTGGCTTCCCCATCCCAGGAATTGTCCAGGGCCAGGCTGGATGGGACTTGGAGCAACCTGGGCTACTGGAAGGTGTCTCTGCCCACGGCAGGGGGTGGCACTGGATGGGCTTTAAGGTCCCTTCCAGCCCAAACCATTCTGGAATTCCATGATCATGGGATATCTGTGTGCATAATTTATGTTTTATTTCTTTTTCCAAACACTGCCAGTTGATCAAGGTCTCCAAAACATGGAAATTAAAAAAAAAAAAAAAAGTCGAACAATTACAGTGCTATGGTTACCAACCTTACTTGCCTGCACAACGCCCCAAAATTTGCCTTTTACAGGCAAAACTGAATTGTCATTACAGAGAGGACAGGCAGAGAGGCAGGGCAGAGGCGGCAGCAGCGGTTTGGAGTCTGTGCGATGCCTGCACTCCTCGCACGGCCCCAGCCACTCCTGCGTGGTGAAGCACACGGAAAATGCAGATCAGACACGGATGGAGTGGCCCAGAGCCGGTCCCTGCCACGGCCGGAGGGTGTTCTCCTTTCCCAGCGCCCGGCTGTGCGGTCAGGGCTGCCCAGCCCACGGCCACCGGCGACAGCGCAGCCTGACAAGTCAATAAAGAGGAGGGCAGAGGGAGAAGGGCAACAACGCACCTGAAATGGGCCGGAAAGGCTGGAAAGCCTGAGTGTGTAAAGCTTGGCTAAGCAGAGTTTGGGGGGAGGGAGCAGTGAGGAGGAGGAGGAGGAAGGTGGACTAACAGCCTTTTCAAAAATGTATTTATGTTCTAATCAGCGCTCGGTGGTTGTGCAGTGTCTCAGAAGAAGCAGCGGAGTTCTCCCACCAATTAACCCCAGACCCGGCTGTGCCCTCGGGGGTGCCCGGGTGTGCGGGCACCGCCGTCCCTTATCTTTGTGCCATCTCCTCCAAACGCCAAAGCAGGCTGGAAAACCGCAGAAATTTCCTCCAGACAATAAAACGATCCAATTCACTGCCTGCAATAGATGAAGTCCATCAGGCAGGGTGAGAACTCGGGCTGGTGCCGCATCGCTGAGTTTCTGCTGCCATCCTGTGGCCATCCCGCCGCCCTTATTTTTTTTTCCTGAGAGATTTTTGGTTCGAGGAAGGTGGGAACAGGTCACAGAATCATGGAATGTCCTCAGCGGGAAGGCATCCAAAAGGGCCACATGTCCCCCCCTGGCCTGCCCTTAGGGGCTGGGGCTGCTGCTGGCACCTCCCTGCCATGTGCACCCAAACACTTGCTGCTTTTACCCTGCCAACCTGATGGTTTTGCAAAAAACCTTTTGTTGGGGAAGTTTACCCTGAGTTTGGATCTGCAGGGTTAACGTGTGCTTTCTCCACCGTGAAAAGTCCTTTTTTTTCCACCTTGGCTTGGTGTGTTCCCATCACTGCTGCAAATCACGAAACCTCCATGGACTGTGCAATTCCCAACACGACAAAATAATGATAAATCTTTGTGTATTCAGGTCACAGCCCAGAGATCTCTTTTATTGGGACCAATTTAAGGCCAGACACCCCATGCAGGGTCAGGCTGCTCCCACAGTGACACAGTGACAAAATGAGAGGCTCTGGTCACATCTCATCCTCAGGGTGTGCAGGATCTCCTCCTTTGGCCTGGCCTCAGGGGGAAATTAATTCCTCAAATGTTTGTGGGTTGCTTTGCAAACACAGAACCCTGGAAATATTCTGGATATGGCCAGTGACAATATTTACAGGGGCTTTTTTTGTCAAAGTGATCCCTGTGGGAGAAACTTGGTCATTACTTTGGGTGTGAAAGTTTTAGCAGTTCCACCACTTGAAAAAATAATTTAGAAGAAAAAGAGGAAAACAGGGAGAAAAGAGTAGGGAAACCCAGGGGGGACTCTGGAGTTTTCCCCTGGTTTGCCCAGTGAAGAGGAGGAGATGGGAGAAGGTAACTGGGAGGAGAACAGGCTGCGTGAGTCTTGAAATTCCCACCTGAGGAGGGAGGTTTGGCCGATACAAATGCAATAATTTGACATTCCTGTCTTTTTTTTTTTTTCTGGAAAATCAACACAGAGTGTGTATTAAACACCCTAAGACTCTGAAATGGGGGTTCAGGCAGCCTCACATTAAAGGGATTGCAGAGACACATCTCTGCTTGCTGGAATTATGTGCCAGCCCCACTTTGGTTGACTTTCCAGAAAAGTTTACCTAAAAAACGGAGTTGAGGAATTTTATAAATAGAAAATTGAACATTTCATTAAAAAAAAAAAAACAACAACAAAAACCTGCTTTTCTTGACGGAGCAACAGTCAGCAGCAAAGGATACAGACATGATAAAAACAAGGGGAAAATGTATTTTTCTACAGTGAAACTACACTTTCCTTTGTGAATTTCTTTTCTACCTACACGGAATGCCAATGGATGCTTTTAGTAAAAAAAAAAACACCAAAATCCATTACTAATGATTTAAAAATGCAAATATACAATGCAAAGGATCTGCAGGCACAACCCCTAATGGGCTGGGGACTTCTTCTTCTGGGCAAGGACTTTTCCTTCTCTTGCAGCACAAGCATGGCCATGGTATTGGAATTCCTGGCCTGTGGGGAAAGCTGACCTAGGGAGGGAAAATGAATCCTGACTCAGTCAGGGGATGGTGGAAGAGTTGATTACTGGCCCCTTGTCCCCAGTGGACTTTTCTGGAGCCTTACAGGGACATCCACCCTTGCTCCTCACATGCTGCATCTTCCCTCTTTTATTCATCCTAAGATCAGACTCACAAAAACCTCTCCTTTTTTGTTTTTTCCCCTCTGTGCAGAGCCCTATAAAACAGACTGAAAGGCACCTTGAGAGGTCTTCAGTCTGGCCAACACAGGTTTTCTTGGAAGTAAGGGGGAAACAAGAAAATAATGTTAAAAAGAGGATGATTTAGAGGAGTGTCCAGACTCTTTCCTCCCCCCAGTGCAGGAGAGTCTTGCCAGGGTAAATTTTGTCTTTCCAAATCAGCTGGAGGCAGACACAATTGTTCTCTTCAATGCCAGGCTTTAGGTCCCGGGAAAGCTGGGGGCTGTATTATTTGCAAGCACAATTCCTGAATTTCCAGGGGGAATCTGTTGGTGTCAAAGCAATGAGAAGGGAACAAAGGCTTGGAGAGGAAAGGCTGGGAATGCTGCTTGTGACAGATGCGCCTGAGCCTTTCGATTCTGGCCACAGAGCCTGACACAGGAATTTGCCATCTGTTTGGGCTTTGGATGGTAAAAATCACCCTCCTTCCTCCCCTCACAAGGACCTGCTGCTGCTGGAGCAGGTTTAACATGGATTTCTGTGTGTAAGAATGATGGGGTTGGCACGTGATGGCATTCCAGTAGGTCACCTCATGGCTGCGGCATTCCACGGGTGGGATGGAGCTGCAGGGGTCATTCCTGCTCCTCTGGGGAGCTCTTGGCTGAGCAGGAACACTGCTCCATGCTGGGATCGTGCAGATAGTTGGGATGAGCTGGGATGTCGCTGTGTTCAGTCTGATTTCCCTCCAGGAATCACGTCCCAGGAGATCTCTGCAGACTTCTTGCTTTGGTGGGAATCCATGCTGCAAAGGGAGATTTGGGGATAGAGAAGGTTTTCCAAGAAGGCTGAAGATTACGACTTGGTCCTGGGGTGGCTCAAGTCGATTTGAGCTCAGGGATGGCTGGTGAGGGTCAAGTGGAGTTTTTTTGGTGGTGGCCAAGAGGTTGAAAAACGCCTTGTTTTTGGGAAATCCTGGAGAAGTAGAGCACCAGGACATGTGGATGAGCACTGACACCACGACACAGAATTGTGTCTCCTGTGAGCCGTGGGGAAAACCATTTTGTGTCCTGGAAACCCCTGAATGGGAACCTCATCCCTGTGACCAGCTGATCCTGGTTCAGTCTTAGCTCTGTTCCTGCCTTGGATGTGGCAACCAGAACACTCCAGCTCCGGACTCCCCACAGCCTCTGTGCTTCCAGAGCTTTCCAACATCGACTTTCAGAGCCTGGGATTGAGAAACCATTTGTGATTTCTTCGATACATAGAAGCTGAAAAACATCAGTCCCCTGTGGCCCAAAACTGTGTTGATCTGACTTTTCAGGTGACCATTGCACATCAAAGTTATATGCTTTAATTTATATGATATGCATTTTTTTGTTTTATTTAGTTCTTCCTGTCTACCTCTCACAAGCAGAAAACTCTTCCATGGCTTGTTTCCGGTATGGGAATGATTGAAGATGGGGGCATTCAGTACATCAGAATGCCTTGGGATGTTTGAGGAGCAGCATGGCACCACCTCTGAGGCCCTTCTTTGTGTAAAATGAGACTTTTCCCGGCAAGTCCTCCTTCACTGAAGTCTGAGTGTCTCACAACAAGATTCTGGACTTCTAACCTAAGCCTCTGCTTTTCTTGGCTTTTAAGTAATTAAATATTCACCCTCAGTAGTTTATCAGCAGAAGAGGGTTTGTGGCAAGGGATGATAATAATAATAATAATAATAATAATAATAATAATAATAATAATAATAAACCATTGTAGACTGGATGGGGTTGAAATTGTGTAAGAAATACAAGATTAGTGAATATGATTCATGGAGTGACGTTATAGAATCGTCAAATGGTTTGGGATAGAAGGGACCTTAAACATCCTCTTGCTCTTCACCACCTGCACTAGACACCTTGCACTAGGCCATGTCGCTCCAAGCCCCATCCAATCTGGCCTGGAACACTTCCAGGGATGAAGGGATAACTCCCATGTCACCCAGAAGAAAGGCAACAAAAGTGGCACACGTGATATTTGTATACAAATGCAGGAGAGGAAATGACATAAAGTGATCAAGAAATTATTTCAGGTGGAAAACTGTCCATCCAAACCCAGGAAAGAAAGGAAATGAGGTTGGCTGGCAGCAAGAGCATCCATTCCTGGACAGGTGGATTATGGAAAGGCCCTGTGTGGTTGTAGGAGCTCGTCGCCAGGACCACCCCCACCTGCTCCACCGAGGCTGTTAGGATCACACCACTTTTGTTGTCACTCAAAGCCAAGAAGTTAAAGCTAAATACACACGAGAGTTTGGGCAGTACTTGTGTTCTCCCTTGGAAAGTGCTGTTCCTGGAGACCCGCTGCTCGGGAATGTATTTAATTGCAGTTAATTGCACAGGTGTTTACCTTGAAATGGTGTCGGTGACTCAAGGTCCTGGATCTGCAGCCTGCTCCTTGCTCTTCTTTGCTCGCAGATGTCTCTGTCTGGGGTCCCAGACTGAGCTCATTGGGTTGTCTTCCTACAGGGACTTGATTTATTCCCAAATCTCCTGTTCCCAAACACCAATAGACCTTGGAACTGGTTGCCCAGAGTGGGGAAGTGTTCCAGGCCAGGTTGGATGGGGCTTGGAGCAACCTGGGCTAGTGGTAGGTGTCCCTGCCCATGGCAGGGGGTGGAATGGGATGAGCTTTAAGGTCCCTTCCAACCCAAACCATTCCATGATTCCATGATCCAGAGAAGACACATGGGCCAAAGCCCTCCCAGCTCAGTCTGTACACGTGTCCAGGTGCCAGTTCTGGGTACTGCAGCCCCTGGAACCCCCTGGTGAATGCACCAGATCTGGGGACCCGTCTGTGGGGGGCAGTTTTAGGTCTCTGACAGAAGCACAAAAGGCTGCAGAGTTGAGCTGAGGTTGGATGGGAAAAGGGCTTTCCCTAAATCTTCCAGCAATGCCTCTGGTGTGGCTGCTTCTTAACGCCAACCAGAGAAACAACCAGTGATTCATGAGTTCTGCTGAGCTCTTTGTGGTGGACCAAAGCTCCTCCTGCCCACACATTACTCCCAGCTCCTCCTGGGGATAGGCGGGGGAGCAGCAGTTGAGAGGTTGTGTGAAGTTCACCCTTCCTGAGAAGCTGCTTGGGCTTGTCCAAGGAGATGTAGTGGTGGAGCTCATGAGCTTGTGCAGGGAAAGTGCTGCTCGTTCCTTCTTGAAGACCCTGAGAGCGGGAAGCTGTGGGTGTTGTTGTGATGTGTTGGGACAAGCAGGGTGACACTGCTGCCTGCGCCCTCCTGTCTGACCCTGCCCCTCTGAGTCACCCCCTCCACCCAGCCCTCCCCCAAGAATTGCAAAACATCCTCTCTCTCTGAATTTCCTGGTGAGCCCAGCATTTCTGGGATAAAGCTGGCTGTGCTGTTCTGTGTTGGGGGTGTCACATCATGGTGGAAGGAGTGACTTTTTGGTGTGGTCTGGCTCTTTTATGGCAGCTGCCTTTCTCACCTGATGACTGACACTGTCAAGTCAACCTTGGTGACAGAAGCCATGGCCAAGTAACACTCTTAGAGCTCTTCAACCTCATGTAGGTAATGAGAATAATAATTTTTTGGGGGCATGTTGCTGAAAAATGAAAATCACAGGAAAATACATTTTGGCTGGACCACCACGTTTTTTCTTAATTCCCCTCCCGTCCCCTCCCCTCCCCTCCCCTCCATCTTTCAAACCTCTTCCTGTTCTTCAAGCACCATTAGAAATGGAAATGCCATTTTGAAATGAAAACTAGAGAAAGTTTTCACTTGGCTTAACTTCATATGAAGATCTTGGCTTTTCTCTCCTCAGATGTTTAAAACCAGTCCTGGCAGAAACTCCTCCTGAGCTCACCTGCTGCCACACTCCTCTCAGTTCTGTGTTTTCCAGTGGTTTTGCTCTTTCCAAAAGCCCCAGACAAACTGAGTCCCCTCCAGCCCCCCAAATCCTTCGTAAGCAACTCCTGCAGCACCTCTTAGCCCTGAGAGTGGTTAAGCCACCGTTTCAGGCGGGTTTACCTGATTTCAGGGGTATTTGAGGCTCGTAGAGCTTTTCAAGCTCGTTTTTCCTGACCTTTGGCAGGTGCTGTGCCTGGAAGTTTATCTCCTTGGCCACGCAGGAGTTCAGGAGGCCGGGAAGGAGGGATGCAAACAAAGGTGTTATTACTGTGTTACTTGGCTCTCAATGGCCAGAAGAGATGCAAGAGTCTTTTGGCACAGTGGTACTTTTTTCCTCCTCCTCCTCCTCCAAAAAAAAAAAAAAAAAAAAAGGGGGAAAAAGGACTTTAATTGAAGCCTGCAATGTTGTATAAATGGAAGATCTAAGTTTTAATTGAAAAATAATTATAACCACTTAATCATTTTAAATGAGGGCTGTAATTGCAGTCAGTTCATAATAGCCAAATACAGACACTTAGATTCCTGCAATAAAGCAGGGATGGTACAGCTTGATTTGCTAATAGCTCTTCCACTTCTCTCCTCTTTTGTCTCAAAGATTAATTCAGGCAAGGGCTATTAGTGCCGTTAATTGGTTCTGCAATTTAGACCTTGTGCTTGTGAATGAGTGACTGATGCAGACCCATCAGCCAATAATGTGAACACTTTGTCAATGTGTTCCTCATTGTCCGGCTCCGCAGAACTCCCCTGGCAGCTCCTCCGCCACCCAACCGCGGCTCCCCGGAGGGATCAGGAGGAGCAGGGCTCCTCCGGGGTGAGGGATTCACTTAGCTTTAGATAGGTCACCCAGATGTCTTTGAAAGCACGGCCGGCTTATGAATAAAATAATTAGGCAGTCCAAGCGTCCTCCTTGGCAGGGACAAATCCCATATTCAAGAGAAATCTTCTCCACTGTGCTGGCAGCAGGAGGTTCAGCGGGATTGTGAAGGTGGTGAGGAGACGTGTTAGAGGGAGAGTGGACCCTGCAGGTGGGAAGGGACTGATGGCTCCAGGCAGCACCTCGGGAGGGGCTTCCCACGGGCAGCAGCAAGGCTAAAGCGAGGCTAAATCGCTTAAATCCCAGAGAACAGCACAAACTCTACTTTTTAACAGGTGTTATTTCCCACTTAAGCAGTCACAGCCCACAGTGGGCAGCAGGCACAGCTGGAGGGACCTGGAGCAATTTGCAGTGTCATTCCTTAGAAAAACACCCAGGGAAGGCTTTGTCCTTGCTATATCCCTGTCGTGTGAGATAACTGAGATGAGTTACACAAGTCACATCAAGCTGGTAAGTTTAGGTGGTTGGAGGAGTTCAGTCCTTGGATATTTTCACTGTGAGATCCTCCCAGCAAAGAAAACTGTCCTTTTTGTTAAGGTTAGGATATTTTTGGTTGGGAATGCTGCTGCTCGCACACCAAGACCTTACTCTTCTGGCTGCTGTACATTGGCACATGTTGAAATAAACGGGTGAGAAGTTGGACAAAATCTGTCCCTTTGCAGGTATCTGGCACTCCCCACCCAGGGATCGACGTGTACCAAGTGGAGATGCTTTTTCCAGGCCTTCCAAGCTGATCGAATGCAAGGTGAATTTATCCTTTGAGTTAATGTATCGAACACAGTCCTTGGCTGCCATGAGTCTTTTCCGTCTCCAGGCGATCCCGGTGGTGACAAACACAGAGAGTGTGTTTGTGCTCTGGACTCAGGCTCTATATTTAGCTACGTGATACCAGGAGAGCTTTCCGTGATTAAGTTCTGTTGACCGATACCAAAAGTAATTAACAGCCCCAACATGGAGCGGGCGAGGTGTGGCACACGCACTGGGTGTCACTGGGCCCAAAAAATGTCTGGGAGAGAGAGTGGGTTGTGAAAGTACATGAATCACCAATCCTGTTCTTTTGGGGGAAAAAAGGAAAGTGCGGTAGCATTCCATTTAAACGTGAGGACTGTTTGGAGTTGTCTTTTTCCCTGGTTGGTGTTTAATTTTGGGCATTAATTGCATGAACGATGTGTAACAAACTTCAGTGTTAGACACAACATTTTCAGAATTGATAATTGAGGCTCTGGGACAAAAAATCTTAAGTGAGAATGACATCTCCCTCGGGGCTTCCTAAGCAGGGCTGCTCTGCTTTGGACATGGGAACAGACTGGGCGACTTCCCACGGTCCCTTTCTTGGTTCTCTCAAAAAGGTGAAGGACAAAAATAATCCCTGGTAGATTTTGCTCCCACAGCAGGTTGGATCTTTGTCAGAAGCAGCTTCATGGGGAAGTCCTCAAGGCACTGAGGCCAAGCATCTGGGAGAGACTCCAGGGTCCTTGAGCAAGGGTAAATTCAGCCAGGTGACAGAGGTCCACTCCTTCATGCTTCCTCCCAGCCTTCCACTTCCACCACCTAAATGTCACCCCAGTGAGCTCCACTTCTCCTGAAGGTCCCTCCTTGACCCCTCCATACGCTCTGTGTATCTGGTCCTGCCAAAACAGGGCTCCTCATCTCCTCTTCTCCTGCACATTCCCTGTTCCTCTCCAACCAAAACCAGGTTGGTACCTGTGGAAAACTGGGCTATGAAGAAATTGGTGAGCGATGGAGCAGAATGGGCAAACAAGGCATTACTCCACAAAGGCATTTTCTGCAATATTTCTCTTAGGGGGCTCTGGTTTTACAGCAGGTCTGCCCTGCCATCTTCCTTTGCCCATGGAAACAAGTCCAAATTCCTATTTGGATGAGGGGTATAAAACAGTAATAAATGAGGCTGTGCAGTTTTGTCTATGTTTTCCCCTCGGTCCTCCCACAACAAACTGCAGGTTCACACCTTTCACTCTTCAGCAAGTGCTGCCTTTCCCGTGGGCTCCCAGCCCAACCTTCCCGAAGCCTGCCCAAACACCCATTGCTACAAGATTCCCTCTTTTATACATTAACCTCGGCTTAAATGTTTTGGTTGAGCCAGAGGGAGCCATGCTAGTAAATTATGGAATCATTTAGGTTAGAAGAGCCCTCTAAGGTCATCAAGTCCACCTGTTCCCTCAGCACTCCCAGGTCAACCATGTCCCCAAGTGCCACATTCACACATCTATTAAATCCCTCCAGGGATGGAGACTCCACACGTCCCTGGGCAGCCTGCTCCGATGCTTGACAACCTATTCCATGAAGGAATTTTTCCTAATACCCAATCTAAACCTCTCCACTTGGCTCAAAAGCATCATCCTTGCCAGGAAAGGATTAGGCTCTGCGTAATTTTTATGTTTCATCCGATTTAAGCCCCTCTGTGCTTGGTCTCCCGAAGCTCCCTGGTGTTTCTGTGGAAGCTCTCCAGAGGGACCCGCTGGTCCCGTCCGGCCGTGCCGGCTGCACCTCTGCCTGGAGGGAGAAGGTAAACAGAGAGTGAGGTGGAACAAATGGCTCTTGGTACCGAGCGAGGAAATTATCTCACCGAAACAGATAAAGGCAAGGGGAGGTTTGCGTGGTGCACCCAGAGCTCTCCTGACTGCTGGCGTGACGTAGGCAGTGCCTCCAGCTAAAAGTCCCCGGTGCCCTGGCTGCCTGCCCCAGACCCGGCTTGTGGAGGCTTGTGTGCGCCCAGGACGTGGTTCCCGCGCATCTGGCACCATGTCAGTGACAATCTGCCAGTCCATGGGCTTCGTGGTGTCCGCCCTGGGCATTGGAGGCATCATCGCGTCCACGTGCATGGACCAGTGGAGCACCCAGGACCTGTACAACAACCCGGTGACAGCCGTCTTCAACTACCAGGGCCTCTGGCGCACCTGTGTCCGGGAGAGCTCCGGCTTCACCGAATGCCGCGGCTACTTCACCATCCTGGGGCTGCCAGGTAGGGCCTGATGGCACCAGGGACGAGGTGGGAGGGGCATGACACAATCTCTGTGTGAGCAGCGGGGCATTTTCAGTGGGCAACCCAAATTTCAGCCAGAAAGGACCTCGGGTGCTCACCCTGTTTGAACAAGTGATCCCTTGGAGATACCTCAAGGCAAACCCCCTCCCTATGGCCAAGCTGAGGTTCAACAAAACTCATTACAACTAATTACGCATCAGGTTCCTGAGGTATTGTCCAGGCTGCTCCATGGGGAGATTCGTCCCCTGTGCCGTGGGTGGCTCCAGTTCAGATTCCTGCCCCAGCTGTGTGGCTGTGTGTGGCTTCCCACCAGAAGCCACTAATAGTCTTGTCATTGGAGAAGATCCTTTCCTAAGAGGATATGTCACAGTTCAGCTCACTGTATTTCTATTTGGGCTAACACCACCAGGCTGGATTTCTCCCTAATTCTCCTTTGGTTCCAGTTTTTTCTGCCACGGGAATCATTCCCGTCCCGGTTGTGCCCAGAGTATCTCGGGGTGCAAACAATTAGGTTACAACAGGATTATCTGGGGTTTCTTCTTGCCTTAACACAGTGAGAAAAAAGGCACTTAGACTCTCTTACCCATCTGGCCTCTGTGCTTTGATACAGCCAGAATGGAGGGAAGAAGCCAATTATATCAGGAAATCACTGCAGAACTTCTTCAAAATGGCATTTCCAAAACACACAGAAAGGGGCATTGTGCACAAAAATTGCTTCTCTCCAGAGAAGGCACAAATCAAACCAGTATAACCCAGTGTGTCTGTGGCCTCAGACACCAGCTGGGGAGGTGTTTCATCCCCTGAGCTGTGTTTTTGTGTTGCTCCTCTCTGGATCCTCATTCCCTGGTGTCTGGCTTTGGCTGTGCTGCAGCTTCCCTGCGCAGGTGCCAGGGATGTCCCTGAGCATTGTCCTTTTGCTGGAGCTGTGGCTTGGAATGTCCCTGCTTGGACTCTCGGGCACAGAGATGCATTTTCCTAGAATGAAATGAGCCTGATCCTGCCTGGGCATCCAGCTGAAGGATGACACCCAAAGAAGGGTGTTTGTGCAGGGCTGGTATTCGCACGCTACTCTCCCAGTCAGCAAAGCTGAGCAGCTTCGCCAAGGGAAAACTCAGAGAGAAAAGGGCAGGACAGGTTGGTAAAACTCACTGGGTTAATGGCTGGACTCAATCTTAGAGGTCTTTTCCAACCTTAATGATTCTATAAAGAGATCAAAGTTGCCATGTGAGGAATAAATTGAGACGTAAAAACCAAACCCTCCCCACAGAGATGCTCCTACAACATGCTGCAGTTCTTCCAGTTTTCGCAGTTCTTCCTCAGTTCTTCTGCTAAAAAAAATTAAAATGACAAAAATTGTAACTCTACAGGAGGATCAATTAACATTTTCAAGTGTTCAGCTCTGGGAACTGTTCTAATCTTTGAAGAAATCAGAATACTTGAGATTTGGGGGGCTTTATTCTTTCAAAATACCTTTGTCGCTGACCTCAGCCCTACAGCAAAAAGCAGAAAACGAGGGACGTTTATTTTTGCAATTCCAAAACCTCCAGACTGGTGTCTGTCGGGTGGGTTATTAATATTCTAAAATGGGAATGTTGAGGGGGTGGATTTCCTGCACTAGCAGGATTTTCCTGCATTTAGAGGGGCTGCTGGAGATCGCTGTGTCCTTGTCCCTGCCCACAGCACAGGGTGGAACAAGATGGTCTTTAAAGTCCCTTCCAACCCAAACCATCCCAGGATTCTGTGTTTCCATGATTCCTCAGCTCCATCCCACAAGCTCTGTGGATCCCTCTGAGCCATGGAGAGACATGAGCATCCTATCCTAAACACTGGGGTTTCTGATGAAACCCTCATCTTGGAGTGGAATTCCCACTTGTGTTTGCCAGGTTTATTGCAGTCACCTACAAAAAGGGATATAAAAGAGCCCAAGGAATAAAGGACAACCATAAAAAATAAAGGTGGTGGGGGTCTGAACCCCCCCAAGTTGCTGTCTGCACCCTCAGTGGTGTCAGGGAGATGGTGTGGGCTCAGTGTGTGGGAATATGAATATTTATGTGCTTTGTCCCAAACGATCCTTTCTGTGACCAGCGCTATCAGCACTGCCCTACAAAACGAGGTGGAATTTTTCCCTTTCTTTTTAATGAACTGGGCTTGCTCTTCTGTAGTCATCCCCCTCCCTGCTCCCGTTTTCCCCTCCTGTTATAGATTGTCTGACACTTCCAGTCTCTGGAGAAGCCGGAGCAAAGCCTCGCGTCCCACTGCTGTGCTTTATGGATTGGCTCCGTCTCCCGAATCCTACGGGCAATTCTCCCCACCCACCACCAGCAAAAGTGGTACCCCAATCAGAGGAGGGGGGAAATGATGCTAAAAATCCTATTATTAATTTGTTCAGATACCATTTAAGTGCATCATCCCCATGTTTATTTTAAGTGTGCGGCACCTTGATCTCCATGAAACCCCCCTCACAAACTACACCAGAGTTAATGGTTTGTCAGCATTTCCATTATCAACCCCTATTTATTATCCTGACAATGGCAATTTATATTGGGAACAATAGTGCCAGAGTGAATAAAAATAATAGGCAAAGCAGCGAGGTGACCCGAGCACATCGAGGAAGTTTTGGGTTCCAAGGTTTTTTTCACCTCAATCCCTCGCTCCCACAGCAAAGATTAAACTTGTCTTGCCCACCATCTATCTTCAATTTAGTTGGGAATTTTAATTTCAAATAGATTGAGGGAAAATCAAGATAATGGATAGAAATGAGAAATAACCCAGGCAGTTTGTGGCTCTGGCTGCTCAGCTATAAACAGTCTCTCTCTGCTGAAATGTGGCACTGGAGGACCGAATATATTTGTTCTGATTTTGCTTTCCCCTGTTATTTTTGCTCCTTGCTTTGGCGTGAGATGGTCTGGAGGACACAGCTGGAAACTGAGCACACAAATAAGGGATAAACAGCAGAAGCTGAGCTGGGCAAGGCTAGTGGTTTCACCTTGTGTGGAGATCATGAGGTGCTTTCTGCTCAAAGCAGAATTTTGCAGTTGCTCCCAACTTTGCTAAACTACAATCGTACGGGCAGTGATTTTCCTGGTTTCTGTGCTGGTGTCTTTCTTCCACATGTGTTCAGGGAGACTTCTCCAGCAATTTTTCCAAGGACATTTCTCCCTCAGGTCCAAAGCCCTTTTGACCCCTTCAGAAGGGCTGAGAAGTCTCTCTGCTGTGGACCAAAGGGCTGGTGGCTCAAAATAGGAGAATATTCTTGCTTTTCCAACAGCAAACTTTGATAGTCTGAGAGCAGCCTGTTCAACTTCTCCAGCTGATAAAAAGGCCCGTGTTCTTAGAGTGCTCAGAGGGAAAAGAATGCTCATGGGACTGCAACCACAACTGCCCAGATTTTCCATAAATTTCAGTTTGGCTGGTGCAGGGTAGAAGCAGTGCACAGATGTTTCCCGAGGAGAATTCATGTCTAGGAAGCATCAGCATTGGCTTCTCTGGATTTTTCCCTTCTATACTGATGCTCTGACAAGGTTTTCTTTCATTTCATACAACCCACAACCATTTTGTGGCATAACCATGGCAAATAACCTGATGTTGGAGACAGGGCAGCCACTGGCCAAGGTGAGAGCGTCTCTGCTCCCTGGAACTGTTCTGTGCCCAAAGTTTGTAAGGCTGGGAAGTGCTAATTGCCATGTCATGACCCTCCGCCAGTGATGGCCATGGCAAGGCCTCTTTCAAGGTCTGTTTGCTGCTTGAAATCCTTTCACCCAGCCAGGTCAGCTCCAAATATTGAAACATCTGCAGGCAACGGCTGTAACCTGCTTAAAGTCTTTTGAGGTCCAGTTTTGGGTGCGGAAGGATTTAGGTGGCCCAGGTGGGCTGGAGACTTGATATATCCTACCAGGACATGTGTGAGACTCCGATGGGTTTGCATTCACAGCTAGAGCTGAGAGAGGTGTGGGGATGGGGAAAGGGCCAATGGGAGACCTTTAGAGAGGTCTCAGGAACCCCAGTGACACCCAGGGTAGGAGGAGGTGGCAGGGAGCTGGGAGTGTGTGTCACATTTATTGTTTTGTGCCTTTACACCATGAAAGGATGAGAGACAAGAAAAGAAAATCCTACGGGATCTCGGATGAGGGCCAGAAGAGGAGCAAGGCTGTGGAGATGTGGGGCTGGGCTACAGCTCATTGATACATAGGCAAGGACAGCCTCATGCACCCCAGCTCTGCTGAGGGACCTTGGACCACCCTCTGGACCACCCAGTGGTGTGGATCTGAGCTGGGAAGGGGTCCTTCCACGACCCACTTCCCTCACTGAATTCCAGAAAGGCCATTCAGCCCTTCTCATTATGGATCACACACTCCTGGAGCCAGAGGTGGTCCCGACTATGGAGGGGCAGGAAGAGAAGGGTGGGTTTGCTTAGTCTGGGCCTGAGCAGGCTGGGCTGGTGTGAGCAGCTGGCAGGGTGTGAGCTGTGTTTGCAAATTTGAGAGCAAACATGAGCTGGAGGTGATTTTTGTGGGAGAGGCGGCGATAACATTCAGGAGCTGCCTGGGCCCAGGGACCGGTTTTGAGATAACACAGAGTCAACGCCTGGAGAGATAAAGCAACTATGAGCTGGAATAAAGGGGCACAGGGGAGCGGTCACAAAGCCCCCTTCTTTTCCTCATTTGGATAAACCACTGGAGTTGTCCCAATGCTCAGTGGGAGCCCTGTTCTCTGCTCCTTGGTGAGCTGCAGCCTCACTATTCCCCTTCCTCAGACACAGCATTTCCATGTGGATTGGGAAAGCCTCTGGCCAAGCATTCAACCACTGGAGACAATCCACAGATTGCTTGGAGAGAGATTCCCATCCTCCAACCAATCCTGTCTGTGGTCATCTCCATTGGGTGGCTGGAGATGAGCACCAGGTTGTGGTGGAGATGCTCCGACTTGCTCCACAGCTTTCCTCTCGCCCAGCTCCTTCTTGGGTTGTGCTCTGAGCCAACAGTTCAGATGAAACTCCCAGAGGATCTTCTGTTATCTGGGAAAATGGGATGAATGTATTTTTCCCTGTCATGGGCAGCTCAGAAACAGCCATTAAAAATAAGCTTAAAATCCAAATATAGGAGAAAGGCAAAGGAAATGTGCTGGGGAAGGGTTGGGAAGGAAACAAGTTTGGGTTTTGTCTCCAGAACTCTGCTGCAAGCATCCACTGAGGAAGGTGTGGGAGCTTTGAATTCCCACTCTTTCCAAGTATGGTTTTAGTCAGAGCAGGAGAAATGGAAATGGGATGGCTGGAGAACACCTCAGCCAATGCTTTTAGGGATGAGCAAACAGAACACCCCCAAACCACAATAATTCTTCAGCGATGACAACATGTGGAGTGCTGAGCATGGTTGGGTGTTTAACTCTTAACTGAGGATTGCAGCATGACCATCAACACTGAAATTCCTTCCTTGGTTCCATTTTTGGGGACAGCACACGAGGCTTCAGTGGGGAATGTCCAACCCTGTATTTGTTTATCTTCTTTAGAGGCATGGTTCCATCTGGCCCTGCAAATCAAAGCCAGACTGGTTCTCCTGGACTTTCCTGCACACCTGGAGAGTTTGATGGTGTTTTTTGACTGCTCCACCATTGCTCTGGGGTTTTGATGTCCCTGAGCGAGAGCCATGATGAGGAACAGCTTCTCCATCCACAGGAGAAAATTCTATTCCCAAGGAAAGGTTAGTGAGGTGACGGACTGGGCAGGGGCACATCCAGGGATGGCCCTCTTTCCAATAGGTGTCTTGGGGGGATCAGCAGAGCTTGGGATGTGAAGTACTGGAGAAGGAGAAGAAAAGGTCCCTGTTGGTTTGAAGAACAGCTCCTGCTGCACGTGGCTGGAGCCAGCGGCCAGGTTGGAGGAAGGAGTGGTGGGGCCCCTCCCACTAAAGAAAAGATGGATATAGGGATGGAAGGGCCACCACCACTGGTATTCCTGCAGCCACCCAGATGTCCAACTGAGCAGAAAAAGCAGATCGTTTAAAAGGTGGAAGAGGTGGTTGGGGAAAAAAAAAAGCTGGAAAAAATATGTTCACCCCTTTAATTCTCCCCTTTCCTTCCCTTTTCCTCCCCAGGGGTTATTTTTAGCTATGACCAGTCTATGGGTTCATTTCTCTGTGCACTGTTGCACACACTTGGGAATTTGCACACTTGGGAACAGGGGTTATGTCTCAAAGGAATATCGCTCCCTCTGACATGTTCTGAAGAGGTTCAGCCCAGAAAAAGGAATGTGGGCTCCTACCACTGGATGGCCAGAAACAAGAAGGCGAGTCCTGGGGCATGAGAAGGACAGGAGTCATCCTGGAGAGCTGCTGAGGAGCATCAGGGCTTGGATGCAACTGGATTTTCTAGACTGGGGCACAATTCTGGCTGTGGGACCACAAGGGATGAGAAGGAGAACTGACCACATCTGAGCACTTTTTGTCCTTCTGTCTTCCAGGTCCTCCTCATCCCTAGTTGTTGTCTCAGCTTCTAGGTCCTCTCCAGCCCTGATCTATCACAAATCGTCATCCAAAATGAGGAATTTTGGTCAGCATTCCCTGTCCCTCACAGAGGATGAGCAGCTCTTTGCCACCTCTGGTTCTTGAGGGTTCCCTTCTATGGTTTTTCTTCACTTTGTTATTTTTGCTGGCAAATTTAGGTAGGTCGGAACTGACCATTCCTCTGATATAAACTTGCCAAAGGGACTGAAAATGATGAAATTTGCATAAAACTGATGGAAGCAAAGACATTTTGTGCCTGCCAGGGCTGTGACTGCCAGGAGACGTGGAATTGTGCTCTGGATGCTCCAGGAGAGCCCCACAAGCCGAGGGGTGTGCTGGGTGGTTGTTCTCCAGAAGGCAGGAGCAATATCCAGGGTGTAACAACCCCGTTGTAGCTCCTCCAAGGACACAAATCAGCCTCTCCTCTCCTCCTGGTGGCTTTCACACAGCTTCACATCCAGGTGTTGGTCTGGATGGTGCCTGTGGCATGGAGAGGTTAAGAAGGAATTTGTTTCTAGGTCAGGGCTGAAGTAAATCAGTTGGAGGGGGATACTGGATGAGAATGGATGAGTGTAAAGTCTGGAAGGTCCTTGTACCTCACTGACTCCATTGGCAGAGTGGCACAGTGGATTTATATTGCTCCCACCGGCCCAGCACCTCTCCACTGTGATAATGAATTTCCCATTTTTTACATCCCCCATCCCTTTCCCAGGACCATCCCTCCAGTCAATACGGACAAGCACCCCTTCAGAAAGGCCATTTCCCAGTGGTCCCTGGGCCCTCCTCCCTCCCACATGGGTTTCAGTGTGTCCTCGCGATGGCAATGGGGATGTGGGCGGGTGGAGAGCAGTGTTGGAGGAGCTTTGCTGGAGCAGTTTGGGGCTCTTGGCTCGGTGCCCTGGGTTGTGCCATGGTCAGCATCCAATGGAAACTCAGTGATGCCTGAGGGCATTGCAAGGAGCAGCCACGTCCCTGGTGCTGGTGGCCTCACATCCTCTGGCAGAGCCCTGTCTCTCACTGTGCCTCCTGTGCGGACACCTCCATTGTGGTGTCCGATTGGGACAGATTGTCTGGTGGCATAAGCAGAGGGATGGGGAGGTGGTGGCCCCGGCCAGGTGCTGAATTCCCCTGGGGACATGGTCCTTGCCCCATGCCAAGCAGGCAGGAGAGGCCCAATGGGTTTCAGGGGGCTGGCCAAGCCCCAAGTGGGTTGCCCAACAGCTCTGCTTAAACGTGGAAGGACAAGCACTTCTAAAGGACAAAAGCTCCAATCTCCAGCCCTGCCGGCACAAACCTCCCCGGCAGCGAGAGTGAAACTGGACTATCTTGCAAAAACACTTTGAGCAAACAGCGCCCAATGGAAAGCATCTGATAAGAGCAGCTGCACTTCTGGTGGCTCAGGCAAGAGGACTCTGGTGCCCCATTAGGAGTGCGGCTCCCTCGGGGCCGTGTCACCTCCGCTCTCCGGGGACACAACATGTCCACCACCATCTGCCAGGTGATGGGGTTCCTCGTGTCGTCGCTGGGCGTTGGGGGGAGCATCATGGCCACGGCCATGGACACATGGAGCACGCAGGACCTGTATGACAACCCGGTCACGGCCGTGTTCCAGTACCAGGGGCTGTGGAGGAGCTGCGTGCGGCAGAGCTCCGGCTTCACGGAATGTCGGCCGTATTTCACCATCCTTGGGCTGCCAGGTAGGAGCAAAAATGTGCCAGGTGCCACCCAGGGGCTCTCCTGGAGCTCTGCACAGTTTTCATCTGAAAGGAGGAACAGGTATCTTAAGGCACTTTGCGAAGAATAACATTTCCAGTGTATGAGCATAAAAATAGGAGCGTATTTGTTGCCGAAATAATTTTTGCGGTGGGGGTTATTGGTGGGGGTTACAACCTGGAGTTTGTGTGGGTGATCTCTGGGCGAGCATCAAGGGTTCAGGAGCATTTCTGGCATAAATCAGCACAGCTCCACTGAGGTGAGGAGAGTGAAGGTGTTTAACTCCCCAGGTATTTTTCCTTGGAATGGAAACTCAAGGAAAAGGGCTGTATGCAATTGTGCAGTGTTGTAGGATAATGGAAATAATTGAAATGTACTGTTTTGCCAAAGAGAGAACTGGAATTGGAGAAATCTGGCTGTGAGAGGCGAGGGTAGGAAGGGAGAGAAGGGGAAAGGTGTGTTCAGTCACTCCCCATCACCTGGGCAGAGTCAGTGCCTACAGAAGCAGAGTGCAGAGGGGTATTGCTGTCCTGTTTGCTTGCTAATTTTCCCAAAAGATCTGTTGTTCCCACCCCACTGCATGCGAGGGTATTCCAGTGCCCCCAGCCCAGCATTAAATTTGGCCCTGGGAGCGTTTCTCACTCCTGGTGCACGATCACAGAAAGGTCCAAGCAAGCACTGCTGTGCACAGGCCTTTTGCAGCTGTTGATCCGAGCGTGATGTGGGTTCCAGCCCTGTGTCCTCAGGGATGCCATCCTCAGTGATGCCCTCAAGCTTTGCTGAGGAGCCGCGACTCTCCGAGGGGCGCCATGGAAGAAATGTGTCTCTGTGTACCCAGCTTCAGGATTGCCAGGTGAATTCTTTCCCACTTGGAAGAGCAAACCTGATATTTAGAGTCACTTCTCCCATGGGAATATTTATTTTAAAGACTAAAAATTAGATTTATCCAACTGTCTTTATGTTGACCACTATATCTCTTCATAATGCTGTGGGCAGCTGATCGTGTTTTAAATGAGCCATGAGGAAATGGGAACCATCATTTTGATGTCAATTTATCCCAATCAAGATTTTACTTTTTCAGTTACTATTAAGTAATATGGTAATAAAGAAACGCACAAAGCAGTCACAGACAATTTCTGTCAGAGTTATCTTTATGAATTTTGATTAATTCCTCAAACATATAGAAAAAGTGTCCCTGCTGGAATTTACCTAATTTCCCTAAAATTTCTATATCCCATCAATCATTACTGGTCATAAAGTCAGATTCCACCTTTTTATTATGTATTAGCAGCAGAAATGCAGGTGATGGTCATTTAAATGACTTGAAGTTATTTTCCCTCACTCACCTCTCACCACTCACACTGGGGAGAAGGACGACTATCCAATTTCCCTTACCTCTGGAAAACAGGGACGCAGGCTGTGGTTTCACATCACTGGCATTTATTTTGGTGGAGAAGCTATTTTTGTTGGTGCTTTTGCTATTCCCTTGTTATGGAACACCAGCCCTTGCGTGGAAGCCAAGTTTATCCTCCCTCGTGCAAAAGGTGTGTGCCAAAGGCAGGTTTGTATCTCCAGGGGTGTTTGCTTCCTGCTGCTCCTGATACCATTTTTCCTCAGTCTCCCAATTTGTTTGTCTAAGCCCTTCCACTCCTTCTTCCAAGCAGAGGTCATTCACCTTTGGAAAACAGCTCTTTACAGAGGGTTTTCAATAGATAGCCCAAATTCCCTTGAAACAGCAGTGCTGCCTTTCCAAACAGCTGCCACGGCAAGCCCCGTGAGCCAAGTGGAGAGGTCTTCGTGCCACAGCAGGCCTGGGAGAACTTCTTTCTCCTTCCCATCCCTTAGTGGAGATGGTGCATAACTCAGTCTCATGGAGGCAGGAATGGCTGCTGATGGTTTTCTGGCATTTTTTCTGTCATGTCCTGCTGTGTTCCTCTCCCTCCCCTTTCCAACAGCTCCTTTCAATGGAGATTCACTCCAGTGCTCCAGCAAAAGTGGAGCATCCTTGGCTGCTTGGCTTGGTCTGCCTGTTGTGTCCTTCCATGGGCGCCCAAGGTACTGGAACACCCTTCCTGGGAACCAAGAAACTCTCGGTGGGATCTTTGTTTGGGGTCACTGCTTGATGGGTTGAAAACACACCATTGATGACACCCAGGAACCTGCAGGAAACACCCAGGAATGAAGCACTGTCTTGGGAACAAGGAGCTTCCATCATGATCCATAGTCTTGGATTATCGGCTTCTCCCGCCTGCCCTGAAACAAAAGCATTTGCAAAGAAACTTTGGTGGTTGCAAAGACAAACGAGGATTGAGATTTCCTCCTCTTTCTGCTTCCCATCAGGTGCTGCGGAACAACCTCTGAGGGCTGATAAGGCATATCCGCCATTCCCTGATGGAGCATAACTAATGAGCTCCTACCTGGGGGCTGATGAATGGGAGATTGAAAACCCCCATCTCGTTAGCACTTGTTATCAGCTGATAAGGGCAAATTGAGTCATAAGAGCTCAGGCGGTGGGACTGCCGGATGGGAGAAGGTGGTGTATTCCCGGCCTGTGGAATGGCAGCCCGCCCGCTTCCTTGTGCACCGCGGGGCCAGAGCGGTTCTGCTTGGCTTCCTGACACCCCACAGGCCAGGAGAGCCACCCAGGCACCCAGCACCCTCCTGGGAAGGGTTTACAAAACCCTCCTCCCAACCTGTGCAAGGCCAGCAGGGGCTCTGTGCTCTCCTGCACCCTTGGGCACCACGGTCACCCAGGAAAGTGGTGACAGCCAGGGCAGAGAAGTCCCTGGGGCTGTGAAATGTGTTTTCCATCCTTTTCATTCCATCACGAGCCCACTTTCTCTTCCCTGAAGAGGGGCAATCGTGTGGGGAGCACCAAAGCCAGACCCAGGACTGCGGGAGCGGTGGCAGGGCAAGGGGAGGCTGCAAAGTGTCCCAGTCAAATCCCAACAGCTCTTGAAATACCTCCCAGCACCCCCTCCAGGGCTCTGCCGCCTTCCTGTCTCTGCCAGGGTCTCGTGCACAGCTGGGGAGGGGAAGTGTCTGCAAAAAGATGGGACATGTGCCACCTTATTAGAGAATCACCTTGGTATTCAAGTACTCTTTTCCCCACCACTTCTCCAGTTTTAAAGGTGCAAGTTTCTCTTTACTTTCCCTTCTACTTTTCTACTCCAACCAAGAGGAGTCTGGAGGGTTTTTGCCTCCTTCAGGCCTCAGCTCCCATGGGCATGACCCACCAGCATTCCCAGCTCATGGCACGCTGCTGAACAAATTCAGGGTGGGGATATTTGGATGTTTTATTCATGAACATGGACAGATTTATCCAGGGCTGATGTTCCAAATAACCCTGGGAAGGATGTGGTGAGGGAGATGGTTGCCAGAGCTTTGATGTTCTCTACTGCTCTCCTTGTAATATTTTTCAAGGTGATTTTGCTGTTTTCCAGGTGATTTTGCTCTTTTCCATGTGCTTTCCTGGGAAGCAGGAACATACAGAACTGCATTTTTGAGTCATGCAGTAGTTGGAAATATCCTGGATAGCTGGGTGGAGCTGTCTGCTTCCATTGCTGACTGGGGAGGAAAGAAGAGCCCTTTCTCAGCCACTGTGGTTATGGAACAATCCATGCTTATCCCAGCTCCTCACTAACTCTTCTCCATTAATTTCACGACTGGTGCTAATGAACATTTCTAAAAAAATGCTGCCTAAACCATCAAACTGTTTGGGAAGTTAAGTCAAACAGCCGCACTTCCAGAGGTGTCCCAGATAATACAGAGTAGATCCAGTGCCCGTTTTCCAAGGTTTTCTTCTTTAATATTTCTATTTTCAGACAGAGGCAATCTTTGAAAATCCTCCAGACTGACAAATCCCATTTCAGGCACTCAGCGAGGCTCTTGCTGTTTGTTTTGCAGCGATGTTCCAGGCTGTGAGAGCCCTCATGATTGTGGGGATTGTCCTGGGAATCCTTGGCCTCCTCGTGTGCATTTTTGCCCTGAAATGCATCCGGATTGGGAGCATGGAGGATACTGCCAAAGCCAACATGACCCTGACCTCCGGCATCATGTTCATCATTGCTGGTAAGTGGGAACTGTCGTGTCTTCCACGTGGAAGGTTTGCATTTCCCTGGAACTGAGTCCTGGGCAAGTCTCAGGGCATTTCTGAAGTTATTGGCATTGTCCTCCAGCCTAATCTCTGGGGGTCAAGTGTTTTTTACATCCGATTAGGGAATAAAAAAAAATCTCTGGAAACCAGAAGTTTGTATGGACAAAACATGGGAGGCTGAAAAAACATCCCACAGATGGAAAAGGAAATATATCTCTTGATTTGTTTTATGTATGTTGTTGTCATGTATTATTATAGCCTTTATTTTTATAGAATATTTTTTACCAGTTTCAGGCTTTATCCATAATAATTTTAGGAAGATTCCCAGGGTTGTTGTAGCCTGGTTTGTAAGTTTTAAATACCAGGCTACAAGGCTGCAGGAATGCCCAGCTCCCTCAAAACTGCAAGTGCTTAATACATCACTTTGTTGTGATGTTTTCCTACATTATTTTGGAGACAAGAATCAAATGAAATCTATATCCTAACAAAGGGAAGGAGAATGTCCCTATTTAAAACGCTTCAAATCTCACCGCTTAACTTTTGTTGGGATATGAGACATTCAACACAACTTCAATAAGTACAAGCTGGAAAGAAGAAACCACCTTCTGTCACACAGCTTTCATTTTGTATTTTACATCTATCATTTTAGAATCCTGGAATCATGGAATGGGTTGGGTTGGAAGGACCTTAAAAGTCATCCAGTTCCACCCCCTGCCATGGGCAGGGACACCTTCCGTTGGACTAGGGCTCCAAGCCCATCCAACCTGGCCTTGGACACTGTGGAACATGTCATGTGAGGGTTTTTTGCCAAAAGTTCTGGGCTTCAGCTCTTCTGGACATCCCAGCTCCTATTTATCCTTGGTCTTTAAGGTCCCTTCCCACCCAAACCAGTCTGTGATTCCATGTTCAAGCGTTCTGTGAATTCCTCTGCTGAGGAAAACCAAAAGCTGGCATTGCTGCCAAGATTGTCAGGGATGGCCATCCCAGACATTCCCTGTTTGGATGAATTGAAGAAGTTCCTACCTCCTGGGGCTTGTCTTCCACATCTGGTGATGAGCAGGCTGTGAACCAAAGACATATCCTCTTTCATGTGACAGAGAGTGTGTTTTCCCATTAAAAAAAAAAATCTGGCAGGGAATCTTTTGTCCATGTTTTTCACTGTAAAACCAATGTTGAAAATGAACTACTGGGTATTTTGTACAATGATCTGTTTGTTAAACTCATTTGTGTGACAGAACACACCAGGAGAAAGATTCCTGTGTGCTGGTCTGACTCAGGGTTGTGTTGCGTGACACTGTGTTCCTAATGTTGGATTGTAAATGCAAGGAAAACCTGGAAGAAAAGTGTAACACATTGTGGGTCCCCCTTTGTGTTGAAGGCCACAGAGCAGTGTCTCACCCACCCTTCCAGAGCTGTGAGGTGCTTCCCTGAGGCCCCAGGTGACTTCTTGCACTTTATGGCTCTCAGTCTGTCCTTCTGTCCCATCCCAGGCCTGTGTGCCATCACTGGAGTGTCCGTGTTTGCCAACATGCTGGTCACAAACTTCTGGATGTCCACCACCAACATGTACCAGGGCATGCAGAACGTCCAGAACAGGTAGGTGCTCAGCTGGCTCCAGGTGCTCCACGGCGGAAATCTCCCTCAGGGCTGCAGCTGAAGGATTGGCAAACTCTGGGAGTATGTTGGGATGGTTGCAGGACTTGGAAGATTATTCTTGGGAGATAGAGCCTCTTGTCTGCACTGGAGATAAACAAATGGACTGGGATGTCTCTGTCCTTGTGGCTCAAGAATGAGATAGGGAGGCCTTTGGGGTTCAGACTGCAGGTGGGACTTCTGGGAACTTCTGGGGACTTCTGGGTACAACTGTAGGGCCAGAGGGAGGATGCCAATGTTCTGTGTGTCTCGGCAGCAGCAGACGGGACCTGTCACACCCTAACCAGCCACGCCTGTTTTGCAGGTACACCTTTGGCTCAGCCCTCTTCGTCGGATGGGTGGCGGGTGGCCTGGCCCTCGTGGGAGGCATCTTGATGTGCCTTGCTTGCAAGGGGCTCATCCCAGAAGAATCCCGGTAAGCTGAGCTGGGGTAGACACGGGAAGGTGTTGCAGGAAACTTGGGGTGTCCAAATGTCCCACAGCTGGCCCAGGGTGTGTGGATGTGTGACACCCCCATCGTGATAGTTCTCGTGATGATGGAAACACAGAGTCCTTTAGGTTGGAAAAGACCTTTAAGATCAGAGTCCAGCCATTAATTCAGCACTGCCAAGGCCACCACTACATGAAGTCCATGATTAGTGAGTTGCCCTCCATGGGGCCAAAGTGAGCATTTCCCCTCCCTGACCCTGTGACTCACACACAAACAGAGAGGGCATGAGGACCGACCTCAAAATGTGACATTTGCACTGTGCCGGTGGATTCAGGCCCATGATTTGCAGGTTGCACAGCAGGGGTAGATTGCATCAGGTGAGCCATGATTTATATGGAATCGTAGAATTCCAGAGAGGTTTGTGTTGGGAGAGACCTTGAAAACAATCCCATTCCACCCCTGCCATGTGCAGGGACACCTTCCATACACCAGGTAGCTCCAAGCCTTGTCCAACCTGGCCTGGAACACTTCCAGGGATGGTGTAACATCACTAGGAACTTTTCCGCCAACGTAGCCGGTTATTGTAGGTGGGTCCATCACTCCACCAAGGATTTATTCAAGGGAAAGAAAGTATAAGTTTATGAAAGAACCTGAAAGGGACTTGCAGCCTGCCCATGGGCTGAGCTCTCTGACTGCCTCCAAGTGATGACACAGCACAAAGTTCCCTAAAACATGAGCACAGGGTGCAATGTTGGGCAGTCACAGCCCCCCTGGAGGCTGATGTTCCTCTTGTGTCTCTTCCAGCTACAAAGCCGTGTCCTACAACGCCTCGGGCCGGAACATCTCCTACAGGACGGGGCCCTACAAGGTTGGCTCAGGGTACGAAGCTGACCCGAAGACCAGGAAGGGCGCAGGATATGAAGAAGCTCCTCGAAGTGAGGATGGGAGACGCCCATACCCTTCGAAATACGACTACGTCTAGCAGCCCTTCTGGCCTTGAGTTGTGCTATCAGATATTTTTAATTTCACAAGCAAAAAGTGCAGCAAACCAAGCAGTCTGTAAATAGGATTGTGTTTTCTAGCAGGTTTTCTCTACTCTGAGGTTGCATCTTTGTTGTGAACATCAGTTTTACTCGACTGCCCATTAGTATTAACAGCACCAGGAGGTCTGTGACCAAAGTAATGCCCTGTGGTGCTCTCAGAGTAGAGCATTTTGCTCCTATTTTATGTATAAACTGATATCCAGGAGCAGTGCCTTGTGCCCTTTCCTAATTGCTCAGATGCTGAAAATTCCCCTTTGATAATCGCTGTGTATTTGAAGCAAATTCAGTTGTGTCCCCTTGGCTGTGCCCAAAGCAAACAGAGCCTGTGGCCAGGGCATTGTCCTCCCTGGAGACTTCTCTACCCAGTCCCACCTTTGCTTTGCTGGTTGTACTCCAATGCTGATCTGCTCTGATATTTAATCTGATTTCTGTTACTTAGACATTTGCTGGAGCCTGTGATAGCAAAGTGTATTTATTTCTTCGGATCTCTCCAGGGAATGCGCATAATCCATTGTTATTCCTGCACTAATAGCTCCCAACCTCCGTGTGCCACCGGTGCTCCCGCAGATGTCATCTTTAATGGAGCCAGGAGAATTTCTCATTTAGAATTAATTAAGAGTTACCTTTGGAGCAGGAATCCCAGGGAGCATTAGATGTGTAACTCCACACTGACATCAGGACTTCCCCGTGGTAATTCTCCCCCCAGTGACGGGAAGATTAACTCCGTAGTGGGACGTTGCTTCCTCCAGCCAATCCATCAGAGAGGAAGTTTATTTAAAAGGGGAAGAGGGAGAGATGTCAGAACTTTTGTGGGAAGAGAGAGCTGTGAGCTCTTAGCAGGTCCTCCCATCTGGCTCGAGAGCACATCCTGAAAAAGCTCTAGGCAATGCCTATGAATAGAAAAAAGGAATAAGTTAGAGAGAAAAAAGGGATCCGGACCCTCCAAAATAACCATTTTAATGGCATCAGCAGTGGGCTTGAGCACCACTCCTCAGGATTACAGGCTCTCTGCTGGAGTTCAATTCAGGCAAAATTGTTTTGATGAAATGCTGGTGTTCCCTGAGTGTTTGATACCCTGGGGGTGATTGGAATCTACAGCTGAACATTTCTGCAGAGTCGGACCTTTGGAAGGTCAAGTTACCACCAGCCGAGCTGGCATCTCTGGTGGCTCCTAGGATTGGAGGCGGCAGGCTGTGCTCCCAGTGAGCACAAACTGCATCCCCCACCTCCCCATGTCCATCACTGCTCCATAACCACGAGCTCTCCAGCACCACATGGAGGCAAATCCCCAGCACAGGTCCAGGAGATCCGTGGGAAGGTCAGCAAGAGGACGAGGGAACATCTGGCAGATGGCTGGAGGAAACAACCACCATGCAGAGGGGTGGGAAGAGCTTCCAGCCAACAGCAGCTCAGGCTGGATGTTGGCCACCTGGGATAAATCCCTGCTGGATGTTGGCCACCTGGGATGATCCCTGCAGGTTGTCAATACTAACCCTCCCTTTTGTTCAGGCAAAGGACGTGTTTTAAGGACTTGTTTTTAAAGGAGAGCAATTTATTTTGCAGAGGTAGATCCTGTTCTATTTTAAAAACATTGCCACTCTTTTCCATTGTTTGTATCTCTCAGTATAAACTTAGATTTTCTGCCTTTTTTTTTGCCTGCTGGATTTATTTTTTTTTTTTGCTTGTTTGTTTTGTTGGTTGTTGTTTTCTTTTTTTACATGAATATTAAAAAAAGAGAAAGTATTAAAGACCAGAATCCCAGTTTCCAGTTGTTGCCTTCTTGACAAAATCAACAGCTCCAACCTTTCTGCTCAGCCAAAGTCCCTCCAGCTCATGTTCTGCATGTTCTTAGGAGGAGTATGGACACAGCTGGGTCGTTGAGGGAAAAAAGAAAAGATTTGGGTGTTTTATTTCCTTAGTAAGATATAATGAGTCACACGATGAGAGAAAACACCAGAAAATCAGATTAATAATTATTGGAGGACCCCAAATCAGTGATGTGATGAAGTCAGAGACCCTTGGTGGGAACCTGAGTTTGCTGAGGAGTGGAGTGCAGCAAGTTTCAGGGTAGAGATTAAACACTTCTAAACACTTAATTGTTCTTAGGAGGGCAGAAAAATTGCGGGTATGTTCTCAGCCTCCACTGGAAAGGGGCTGAAAAGCCCAGGAATGTTTAATTTAGATAGGAAACACGTAAGTGGTGCGGAGGGAAAGGTACACAGGGGAATGCAAAAGGCAGGAAAGCGCCCAGAAAAATTCGAAATGCAGGTTTACAACTGAGTCAGAACTAAAAAAATTCCCGAGGAAACAGCTTTGAAAGTTACATTTGATTTTTCTGCTACACAAGTGCTGTGACAAAGTGCCCGAGCCGGCTATCTCTTGGTCACACTTTGATGTGTGCAGGCGTGTAGATGACAAGATTAGGGGCAGGAGCTTTGTGGGGAGCTGAGAGAGAGCTGTATTCGGGAATTCCTGCCCTGTCTGGGCTCCTAATCTTCCAGCATCAGTTTTCATTTCCTTGCCTCGGCCGAAAACACACGGGATGAAATATTTTAATGCAGTGAACTCCACTGAAAAAAAAATCCCATTCCTGAGCAGAGAATCATTTATTTATGAGCCTGGTTGTGGCGTAACTACACTTGGTGCTGCAGCTGCTCCTGTGTTTGTGGCCCTCAGGGACCTTATCTCATGCTGGGCGCCACGGAGGGTGGTGAACATCATTGTTGGGAATGACAGCTCCGGGAGAATCCGCATCCACAGCCACGGAACCGCGGCTCCTGCTGCAGAGAGAACTCGGGGTTTGGACTTGGAGCTGCTGGAGAGAGCCCAGAGGAGGCACCAGGATGCTCAGAGGGATGGAGCAGCTCTGCTGGAAGGAAAGGCTGGGAGAGCTGGGATTGTTCAGCCTGGAGAAGAGACATGGGGTGACCTCATTGTGGCCTTCCAGGGCCTGAAGGAGCCAACAAGAAACATGGAGAGAGGTTATTTGCAATGGGCTGGAGTGACAGGACAAGGGGGAATGACTTCAAACTGAAAGAGGGGAAATTTAGGTTGGATATACAGAAGAAATTCTTGGCTGTGAGGATGGTGAGGCCCTGGCACAGGGTGCCCAGAGAAGCTGTGGCTGCCCCTGGATCCCTGGAAGTGTCCAAGGCCAGGCTGGATGGGGCTTGGAGCAGCCTGGGCTAGTGGAAGGTGTCCCTGCCCATGGCAGGGGGGGGATGAACCTTAAGGGCCCTTCCCACCCCAACCATTCCATGATTCTGTGATTCCTTGTCTTGGACACCAACCCAAGTATCGCCTTTTCAGCTGAGCTGATGTCTCCTCTAAGCCCTGAAGCCAAAATTATCTGCTTGGGAAATCTCTGGGTCCTTACTGAGGCCAAAGTTCCCTTTTCCAAGCTTTTCTCTGCAGCCCAGCAGGCTAAAAAAAGTAATTATAATACCCTAATTATTTCTTGGACTTGGAGATCCAGAAGCACCCTCAGGATGAGCCAATGTCTTGGTGACAGCTCATCATGTCCCAGTGCTGTTATGTGAGGGACACAAACCCCTGAGCCACATCCACAGCCCCCAGGGCCAAGGGAAGGGGGACACTTGCCCAGCTGCCGCCTTGGGACAATCCTGGGGCCACCCACCCCAAACACAACCCCTGCCCCGCATGCCACGCATTGCAGGGAGACACTTCACCCTCAAGGATGTGAACTTGGACTCTGAGAGCCATTGCATGAGGCCGGAGCTGCTGGAAGGAGCAGCACATGTGGAGCACACGGCGCTGGACCAAATCCATCCTTCCTGGCTGTGGGCTGGGAGGAGCAGTTCCGTATTTGCTGGGCTGAACTGGGCTTGCTGGTCTGACCAATTGCACAGCAGCAAGGAGGTTTGTTCCTCCGGAGATCCTTGGCTGGGCAAAGCCTGGAAAAAACCAGATCCCAGAGACTGCAGAACGTGTGGCCCTGTGAGTAAATCCAGTGTTTCCAGCTGCTGCTCCTCGTGAGGGAGGGAAGACGACCCTCCACCACCTTTTATTTTGCCTTTATTTACCCTAAACTGCAAGGGATGGATTTGGTAGCATTTGTAGAACCGCGGGAGAGGAGTCAGGGAACTCATGAACAGTTGACGGGGTTTTGTTGCCACAAATTTGATCGTCCTCTGAAAAATGCATTTCCCATTCAGAGGAGCTAATTAAATCTAGGCTTGTCTAGTAAAGCTGAGCTTGCAAAGCCCGGGTGCATTATCTGCCAGCTCTGAACAGGTTCTTCCCTAACCCCTGCAACATTTGGAGTGTGTGAAAGCACGCTGGATTTGCATGGACTTTGACCAAGGGACCATATCCGGAGCTACAAATTGGACTAGGAGATAAGAACTCTCCTGAAATCTATATGCAATTAAAAGCCCAATCTTCCTCCCTATAGTGACAAGGTTATTGCTTTTATGGAGCTGAACAGAGATGAATGAATCTATGGATTAATGGCACTAAGATTTATGACACCACGCTTGCCCCAAATACTATGGGAGAATAGCTCTCTGGGTGAGATATTCCAGCTGAATAAATTTGATAGGATTTTTATTTTCCTTTATTAATTTTTTTTTTCAGTTTTGGGAGAGCTGTGCTGCATTCAGAGCTTGTTAGTGCTGTGGGTTGAATATTTACTGATATTTCCTTGTATATTCATGATTTATAAAAGTATCACCAGTCACAGGAGCCCATAAAGAAAAAGTCATTGGGAAAAACAAAACCCACAAACCCACTGATTCCTGTGATTTCTTCTTCATTTAATTGGCCAGTTCTTTATCTTGCTGGCTCTGGGCTTCTTTCACTGTCCCCAGAGACTCCAGAGAGGATAAAGCCAAAGGAGTCACTTCTGGCAGGAGAAATGAGGTGTCAGCAGTTGGTGAGGACCATGGAAAACCCTCTGTGCTGTGCTGAGCTAAACAGCTAAAAAATTAACCAATGTCTTGGTGACAGCCCATCATGTCCCAGTGCTGTTATGTGAAGGACACAAACCCCTGAGCCACAGCTCCTAAAAAATTAGGAGGAGGCAAATAAAAACCCATAAGAATTTAAGGAGAATGGTTTGGAAGGGATGGAGTTACACATGCAGGGCAGGGCAGAGGGGTGAGGACTGAGGGAAAACCACGCCCAGGGAAAACCAGGGGTGTTGGACAGGTTCTGCTCCTCCGAATCCCACCAGGATGCAAAGACCGCATCATCCATCACTTACCAAAACTTTAGGAGTTGTCTTAAGCCAGGTTGGACAGGGCTTGGAGCAACCTGGTCTACAGGAAGGTGTCCCTGGGGGTGGAACAAGACGGGCTTTAAGGTCCCTTCCAACCCAAACCATCCTGGGATTTTCTGACTTCGAGGCAAAGCCTCTGAGTGTCAAGCAGCAAGGACAGGGACGTGTTTTCCAGCCCATGGACTGAGCCTGACCCACCACCCTGCACCACCTGCAAGCCCCAGGCTGGCAGGGAACGGTCACAGCATGGATTTGGTCCCAAGTTCCCACAGAACACGCTGGCTCAAGATGCCCAATCTGGAGCAAAACCTCTTTTTCCACATCTCAGCTCCCTTGCTGCTCAGGGTATGAGTGTCACCTTCCTCTTGGCACAAGGCTCTCAGCTGTTTCTGGACTTTTCCAAACTTAGGGCAAGTTTCCCCCCACTTTTCCACCACCACCACCTGGACTTGGTGTTTGAAGCTCACCAAAAGCACCTCAGGCAGGAAAACTGCCAGGAAAACCAACAGCAAAGTGATTCTTGCACTTGTTGGCAGCTGAATGAGCAGGCACCTGCCTTGGCACTGGGTTTGCCACGTTGTCCAGGCAGAACAGCTCCTGCTCTCTGCCCTTTTCCTGCCTGTTTGCTCTCTGGGGCAGGAATTTGTTTTCCCGTTAGTTTTGGACGGTGACAGCACCAATGCCCAGCCCGGGTTTCCTGTCTCCCCCTCCCGAGAACAAATTCTCCCTGCCACCTGGAAGTTTTTACAGGTAAAAAGGGTTTTTCTGCTTATTTGTGAACAGTTGTGTGGAAAACATTTGGGTTTTTTTCAGAGAAGTTAAGTTGTTCTGTTCAGCCCCACTTGGGTGTGTCCTGCTTCCTAAAATTCCTAATATAAATATAAAATAATATAATAATTATTCCTGTTATTACATAATATAATAATTCCTAATATTAACACCCACCTGGAAATGTGGGAAATAGGGAGGGGTAAGAACCTGAACCAGAAGTAGAGCCGGTTGGAAAAAAGAAGAGGAATTGAGTGCCAGTCTTCCTGTTACGTCTTCCCAAATTCCATACTTTGAGGAGACCAAGATCATAAATGCACTTCTAGAAATGTCCAAAATACAGAGGGAATTAGGAAAATGAACTTAATTCACACAGATGAGTTGTAGAAGGGGTCAACCTGAGGTGGTCATGTCCACAGTGCAAGGAGTCGTCCTTGGGGTTGGATTTCCCACCAGCTCCAGAAGGAAAGGAGGGAGGACACGGCAGCTGTGGCTGGGTTCTCTGTCCAAGTGAATTCAGGCCAGGTTCCTCCTGCAGCAGAAAATGAGGCTTTTTCCATCCCCTTCTGGAGCTTTGGCAGGGAGGAGAGTGAGGAAAGAGGAGAAAGAGGAAAATGAGGAGAGGGAAAGTGGCTAAAGAGTCAAGAAGCCACACACGAGTGTGTCCAGTGTGGAGAGCTGCCCTCAGCCTGTGGAATGCCACATCCCATGGGAAGGGGGTCGTGCCTGTGCCCTAAGGATGTCCAGGGAGAGCTGCTGAGGCTCCAGAGCTCCTGGCACTACCAGCCCCTGTAATTGCTCACGTATGTGATAAAGGGAGAGGAGAAATCACACCTAGGAAATGTCCTTTATCCTGCTTGGGGACAGGCCAGGCATGTCCCGAGCCTTGGGAGAGCCCCAGCATTGGGGTCTTCCCAAAAGGAGAGCCCAGGAGCAGCCCTGGGGAGGCTGCAGAGCGGCTGCTGCTCGTTCCTGGTCCTGTGGCACCATCCAGTGGCTGCCAGCAGAGCACTGTCACCTCCCTGTCCCCACCGGCTGTCCCCTCCCCGGCATCGCTGATGCACAGGGAAGGGCTCCAGGTCACTGCTGCCCCCTGCAACCGGGAGAGGAGCACTGAGAGAGGAAAAGGGGGCAGAACTCCACCTTTGCACCCTGGGCCCCCTTCTGCAAATCAACAGGTATTTCTTCTTCCTGACTTCCTACAAAAATTAGAGCCAAGAGGGCCAAACGCCATCGTTGCATCAGAACACCACACAGGAGACCCTTCCTCTGCTCTCGTGGCTTGAAAATTGTCCCCAAATCGTCATTTTTATTTTGAATTTGCCAGATGAAGGCCTGGAATTTCATTTTCATTGCAATAAGGAAAAATAAATCTTCCCAGTGTTTGTGCCAGGCCTTCCTTGGGTAAAATCCTGGGTAAAATTTAAAAATCTTTGTAATTTTATTTTTCTGTGTAAGAAGCAATTTGATTCTGACACTGCCACCACTGTAATTACACCAGTTCTCCCCACAAACTGAGGTTATTTTAAATCCTGTCTTAGTAATTCCATTATTTCACCATTGCATCACTCCAGTTACCTCTAGATTTGTTCCAAAGACCTTTTCCCAAGCTGATTCTCTGGCAGTTACTGTTTTGCTCCCAATTGCATGAATACTGATTTTTTTTTCCCCCCCAAAGAAGGTGAATGGACAAACATTAGGGAAAGGACAGATGTGTGCAGCTGGATGAAGGGCCACGGGCCACATCTGCTGCTGTAGGTTTGAGTCCCCTGTGCCCAAACCCTTCCCTGTGGCCTTGCTGATGGGCAGGAGCTGGGAGGAAGGCACCACATGACTTTTCCTTTTATTATTTTGATGTAAATGGTGTCCAAAAGCCCCGCTGTGGATTTGCAGGGGACACCTGGAGTTTCTCAGCTGGCTTTGGGCCTTGCCGAGCTCACCCAGTGGGAAGAGCTTCCCCCAGCAGGTGACCTCTGTGCCCCGGCATCCAGGGGTTGTTCCTGTGTGGATGTGGCTGTGATCCGGCGCCACATTCCCCACGGACACGGACAGGCCCATGTGTCAGAGACTGAGACTGAGAACAGTTCGTGCCTCAAACACTGATATGAAGTTTTGCTCATTATAGAGAAGCTACAACCCAAGAAGCCTCCCTGAAGCTGCGCTTTGGGCTGAAAGTCACACTGCTGATTAGATAAAGGGAAACCCATTGTTCAGTCGTCTCAGGCTGAGGGAGAGGTGTGCATCCACAAAAGGCCAAAGCCACCAGCTGCCATCCCAGCTGAGTTTGGGGTGGGGTGAGCACAGCTCACAGAAGCCAGGTTTACACAGACTCCCCCCAGCCGAGGGGGAGGAGGAGGTTTTGGGTGCGTGGTGTAACCTCTGCTCAGAGGCAATAAACCCCCATCCTCCGTTACACAAACCGGCCCAGCTGTGGAACCCCCAGCCCCACAGGCCACATCCACGGGACTTTCATGTGAGAGGCAGCTGAGGGGGTGTCAGAATCCACCAAAGACCCCCCAAAGTGCTGGGCCTTGCGCCCCAGGACTGCACGGGATGCAACAGATCCAGAGCCTGCTGTGAGAGACTGCCCCCCTTCCCCGAGGGGGACACACCTAGACATGCCTACCCAGCCTGAGCACATAAACCCATCAGATTCTGTGCTTTCTCGGGGGGACCTTCACCGCCAAGAAGACCAGCTGGAGAGGGTCATCAGGACGCCAGTGGGACCCACGGAGCGGTGACATTCTTTTTGTCCTGTCTCTGTCCACCTCTGTCCCCCCACCCCTCTCCTTATTTCTCCCTCCCTCTCTTTTCTCTTTCTCTCTCTCTCTCATATTTACTGCCCAATAAAATCCATACTATTGACTGGCATACGGTCTCGTTTGCACCTTAATTTGGGCAGAGGCATTTCTAAGAACTTTAATAATCGGATCTTGACACCCTGACATCCACTGACTGCACACACCCGGCTGCTGGAACCTCCAACAATTCCCACTTGTGCCGTGGCTGTGTTCGGTATTGCTTTGCTTGGGCTTAAATCCTCCCCCGGAGCTTAAAACCTCCCCCTGAGCTTAAATCCTACTCCTCTTGCTCCTGGGGCAAACGACTCACTCCTCTTCCTCAGCTGCTCCTGAGCTCCTCTTCTTCTCTGCTGCCACCTCGTTCTCACCCCAAGCTCTTCCTGCACATTTCTGCACAGTTTCTCCAAGTTTTTATTTTATACCTTTACTAGTTTTGTTTCCAAAGCCCAAGACAACCCATTGCTGAGGTTCTGGGAAGGGAATGAGTGAGCAAACCACAGTGGGAAATTCCATGTTTGTCCCCAGTCCCACATGCTGGCTACAAGCCCTTGGGTCAGACTTGGCTCAGTCATTTGAGTCATCCCATACAGGCAGGGAGTCCCCAGGAAAGTCCTTTTGGGACTGCTGGGGTGCCACATCACCCACCACTCCACAGCTTCCAAAGGTGTTTGGGCAGCACTTGGAATACTCAGGGCCTGGGCACTGCCTGGAGACCAAAAGGATCTGGTGGGACACAATTCCACCATGGGACGAGTCCTCGGTGGGGGTTTCTGGCTTTGGAGATCCAGGGGATGCTCCAAGGAGTGCCAGGAGGGCTGTGGGTGGAGCAGGCTCTGCTCCAAGGAGCAGTTTTGGGGATCAGCAAGGATCAGCTGGTGTCCCCATGGGCTGTGACCCTCCCAGGCACCTGGGGGGCTTTGGGATTTGAGCTGGGAGAGGGTAAGGAAATCCCCATGTCCTGCTAGGCCTGTGGGCCCACCCAACACGGGGGTGTGTCGGAAAAGGGGGGAAAAGGGATTTGCAAGCACTGCCAGAGCTGCATTTCACCCTGCTGGGGTTTTGGGAGCAGCCGGTGTTTTTTTCTGAATACTGCAGGTCAGCCCACATGGGGTCAACATACAGAGAGCAAGTGCAGAGACTTGCACCACCCCAAATACACTTTTGGGGGCATTTCAGGGGGCATTTCTGGGGGCATTTCTGGGGCATTGCCCCCTGGGTCAGGGCACACAGCATCCCACGGCCATGGATACAGATCTCCCGGTCTGTGTGTTCGGAGGACACGATGTCCCCTCACCTGGGACGAGGGGGAGCTGTGGAGGCAAAGCTCTGCTGGAACTCTTGCACTGCCTGACTTTCCCCATCCCTGCTGGACTAGCTCATCCCTGGGGTGGAGCAGAGCACGGAATTTGTCATCCTTGGGCTGCTGCTGATGCCTCACCAGAGCCTGGAGTCTCTGGCAGGCCTGAGTGGAGATTCCCTTCACAACCTGAGGCGTTGTCATCCCCCGGGACAAGGCACAAGCCCTCAGCAGCAGCACCCATCTCTCAGAGCATCCCTCGAGCTCTAAGCCCTGTCCAAACCCCAGGGAAGATCCCTGGCACCCAGCATTTCCCAGCTACACATATCCCAAGGTACAGCCCACGTTTGCTTTGGGGAATGACTCCTGAAGAGTCAATCGGCCCTTCTGGGAATTCTCAGGCTACGGGGTACGTGCAGCGTTTTCTCTTGGGAGGTATTCACAGCTCCAGGGGGTTTTGTGACCAGGAATGTCCTGGAGATGCAAAATATGAGAAGTGAAGGGCCGTGTGGGTCTGGCTTTGGGCACCTCTGCTGCCTTCCACGCCACCTCAGCATTCCCAAACAACGTGCCAGGGAAAGGGGGCCGTGCCACGCAGTGGAACAAACCCAGGAGAGCTCCTTATCAAGGAAATATCCGCTGATAAAGTCACCGCTTTTTCTCTGTGCTTTTGGCACCCGAAGCAGAAGTGCTGCCCCGCTCTGAAGCGCGGATGGCTGGAGCATCCCTGCCGCCCGTGTCCCTGCAGCAGCCCTGCGCCGTGCTAGGTGGTGGTGTTGCATTGCCGGCAGCTCGGGGATGCTCGCAGGAAGCGCTGGTTGGTATTCCCGGCACGGAGAGGGCTCGGACGCTGAGTGTCCCCTTGAAATCCCCGCGCCGGGGGCTGCCGTGCCTTCACACACCCTCCTCCCCTCGGGGAGAGGGAGCCCTGGGTAATTTAGCACAGGAAAGGCTGCTGGAGAGGCAGATTTGCTGCAGAGATCCTAAAAGGCAGCCTCAGAGGTGGGAGCAGGGAAGTTTGTTCCCGGTGTGACCCTGTGGTTCTGCCTCCACCATCCCATCTGCCTCTCAGAGGGGCATTTTTCCAGATGGGTGGGTTTTTGCTGCTGTTTGGGTTGTTCCCCCGCATCAAAAAAACCAGTTTGGAGCAGTTATTGTGTCCCTGGAGCAGCTCAGGGCTGGTGGCACTGGAAGGACAGACTTACCTCATTGACACCCAGGTTCTCCAGCTTTTCCTCCAGCACATCTTCCAGGTTGGGGTGCAACTGCTCCGGGAGGTTTGGGTTTCTCTGCAGGGCTTTCAGCAGCCTCCCTGTCCCAGCTGGGTGCTGGTACCAGTGCAGTGAGGACTGGGGAGGGGCTGGGGGGACTCTTGTCCCCCTTGCTGGGTGTCAGCAGTCCCAGAGCCAGGAGCTCCTCGCTCTCACAGCTTACATCCCTCTAGGAAGGAGCGACTTCCTCCCCTAATTTGATTAATTCCTGCTCTCAGCTTTCCCAAAATCCCAGCAGCTGCCTGGGGCAGCTTTCCTGGGGAAGTGCTGCTCATGGAGCTGCCCAGCCAAAGGGAGCAGGGAATTCACCCCCTCTGTGCCCCCAGAACCTCCCATTCCCATCCACACAATCCCCGAGCCCAGCGCCGGCTCCGTCCTGGTGCTCTCAGGACAGGGATGGTCCCAGCTCCAGCACCACCTGATGGATCTTCACCAGCACCACTTTGGTCACCTCCTGGGTCCCTGCAGGGAGAAAAGGTTAAAAAGGGGCCGTGGCCCCAGCAAGGAAGCAAGTCCTGATCAACACCTGCTTTTCCTACGTGGAAAGCATGGACATAACCATCCCTTTGGGGATGGCACCAGTCCTTAGAGAACAACCTCTGACCTCAAGGCCACTGGTTGGAGGATGTCAAAGCGGTCACGATGCCCCCCTTGGGTGTTTGCCAACAGCCAGCCCTGGTTTAGGACTGGTTTTATTTTCTGCCTGCATTAGGGAGCAGAAATCGCCCATTTCCTTCCCCCAGGCTGCAATGAAGGATCCACAGCATGGCCGAGGGCCTTGTTTTTATGCAAAAAAACATTAGCATCATTGGAAAGAGGCGAGGTCACCCCTCTGCTAGGAAACTGGATGGAAATCCCATGGAGATCTCATTCCTTTGGGATCTGGCTGCGATGCCAAGGGACAAGTTTGGTTTGGTGGAAGGACTGGAAGTGTCCCGTCCATGGTGTGAGGGGAAGCACAGCCAGCTCCTTGAGGGGACTCCACAGCTGTTAGAGAGGGAGACAGAGAAGAGATTGTGCTCTAAAGGGCTGGAAGTTATGAAAAATGTATCTGCATCCAAATGGATTCACTTCAGAATGCCATTGTTACCTTCAGCTTTGTTTGCTGAGAGCAGTGGGATCCATAAGGAAACAGACTGGCCATCAAAGATCATTTTTTTGGTAATTTTTGGCAATTTTTCCTCTCTCTGCAGAAGGTGATTATGAAATGCATTCAAAACCACAGCAGAGAAGAGCAAATTGAGCACAGAGGTTCCCCAAGAGCTGTGTCCCTTCCGCTGACCACACCTGGGAGGGGTCAGCTTGGCCTTTCCAACCACCAGGCCGTCTATCAGATGCCACACCCCACATGTCACTCAGATCTGATGACAAGGAAAAGATGCTCTCAGCTGGAATTTAGTGTTGCCCTGACAGATGACACCCCGGTGGGTGACTCGACGATATTCATGTGATACTTTGTGTTTAATGAGTGCCAAATTGAGTAAAACATCACAGAACGGGCTTGAAATGGGGCTTGAAATTAGGCTTAGTCTAAGATCATGAAATATTTTAAGGCTGCTTAGAGTTAAACATCTGCTTAAATGCTCTTAATGAGCCAAGGAGTCTTTTTTTTCCCCATTATTATTATTTCACTTGTCTTCTTCTCCTGGGTGTTCATGGCCTTGGGCTGCTGCCCAGGATGGGAGCTGAGGGCATCCATCTCCCAATGGGCATGGTCCATGACTGCCTGATGGTCCTGGAATGGGGTGGCACAGAGTGTCTTGTTCTCTTTCTCCACTTGAAGGAGGCAAAAAAGGAATGAGAATGTGGGAACATATTAAAAATGGGTTTGCAGCCACCTCTTGCCCTCACCAGCCAGGGAAGCTCTCTGGATCTTTTTTCATCATTGGGATGTCCTCCAAAGGGCAGAAGATGTGCCACCAGATAAAAGCCTAGAGGTGACAATCTTGGGTCTTCTCACTGGCCATGATAAGACACAGCTTTGGTCATTTCTAGTGTTATTTCCCTTGGTAATTTAGTCACGGAATCCCAGACTGGTTTGGGGTGGAGGGGACCTTAAAGGCCATCCCATTCCACCCCCTGCCATGGGCAGGGACACCTTCCACTATCCCAGGTTGCTCCAAGCCCTGTCCAATGTTGTGGGTTTCTTGTGGCCGTGGACACAGCCTTATCCATGCTCAGAGAGTAGATTTAGGTGGGATATTGGGAAGAAATTCTCCCCTGTGAGGGTGGTGAGGCCCTGGCACAGGATGCCCAGAGAAGCTGTGGCTGCCCCTGGATCCCTGGAAGTGTCCAAGGCCAGGCTGGATGGGGCTTGGAGCAACCTGGGATGGTGGGAGGTGTCCTGAGCTGAGAGCAGACACCCACAGAGCAGATGCTCCCAGGGCTGCCTGGGCGTGGGTCCATCTCTATCTGCAGGCGTGTCCTGGAGGGCACAGGAGGGGTGAGGACACGGGCACTGCCCTGCTCACCTGTGCCTCCCTCTGCTCCCGCTGGCCTCGGCTCAGCACCCACCGCCCTGACTCCTCTCTGTCACTGTCCCCCAGGGTTCCCAGGCTGGGCTCCACCACCTCTCTGCCTGCAGCTCCTGCACTTTCTGGTCTGGGAAGAGGAAGGAGCCACGCTTCCCATGGGAGCCCAGCCTTGGGCAGCCACCTCTTCCCACCCCAAAACACTCGTGTGCCCCAGGAGCACAGGAAGGAGGCCGCTCTGGGCTGCCAGCCTGTGCCTGCCCCTGGGCAGGTGGAGCAGCCAGCTGGAATGTCCTGTCCTGCCTTGGGGAGCCTGAGGGGTGCTGCTCCCCCTCCATGGCACTGCTCCTGCTGGCCCCAGCCTGGAATGCCGTGAGGAAGAGCTGCCCCAGACCCTCTATCTCTTCACACAGCTTCGTCCTCTCGTCTTGCCACCTTTCCAAATCCCTCCTCCTCTCCTCTCCTCTCCTCTCCTCTCCTCTCCTCTCCTCGTTCGGCTCAGTGCTGCCTGCAGGACCACCTAGAGAGTGGAGCAAAGCTAAACCAGAGTGGACGGCACCAGAGCATGAAACTCACAGCTGGGGCTGAGCCATGAGAGCGTCACCCTAGGGAAGGGAGAGGAAAACTATTCCCTCATGTCATGTTCCTGCTCCAACAATCCCCAGCACTTGGCTTGGCACCACCTGGCCTTGCACTGGAGTGACTGTGGGGGAACACAGGGCAGGAAGGAGCACATAAACCCTGTGTGCAGAGGGCTCCCTTCTCCTGCTGAACCCCAAATTCCGAGCTGCAGGCGGCTCAGCAGCTGCTGTGTTTGCAGGAGATAGCATTGTGCACACGGCAAACATTGGATGACGGAGACCGATCCCCACCTTTCTGCTCCCAAGTTAAAACCAGCTGTTCAGAGAGACTCGGGAGAGATCTGCGAGCTGGGCTTCTCTTTGGGGAATTGGGTGGATTGGCATTATCCTGGGAAAGGGAGTATCTGGAAGGGGATTGCTCACTGGGAGCCCTGTTGGGATTAACCGGGGTTTTTGCACAGCTGGACATGGGTGACCACGTCATGTCCGTTGAAATCCATTTATTTAAAAGGGATTTGGGAACCTGGAGGGCCATCCCTATCCTTCCTTGGTGTCTCAGCATCCCCTTTCCAGGCACACTTTCTACAGCCAGGATTGACCTGGGAGGATGGGGCAGCACAGCCACTCCCTGGAAAAAGCCAAAGTATGTGTGCGGGAGCACAAACCTTTGGAAAATGTGACTCATTTTTCAGGGAGAAGTGAGCTCAGTGGTTTATGAACTCTTTTATTTTCACTCGCACTAAAGTCCCTCTCAAAAACGTAGGGTGTAAAGTCCATGTGAGGAAAACACCAGGAAAAGACGCTGGTTTGGCTTTCTCCTCTTTTGCCCCCGAGGCTCCAGTCCAAAGCCTGTTGTGCTTCCAACTCTTCTGATGTGGGAAGCTGCTGGCAGTGCCAAGAGGAGCAGAGACAACATTCCTCCTGGGATGCCATGCCTCTCTTTAGGAGCTTTTCCCTTGGAGAAACTCATGAAAAGGCTCAAAGTCTGTTGGATTTGGGAAGGTTTGATTCATGAGCACCGATCAGGAAACAGAACCGAGGCAAAGGTGTCCTTGGAGGCTACGTCCGATGGATACCCACCACCATTCTCAGCATCCCAAGGGAATAGGAATGGTGGTTATGGAAAGTTCTTTCTTTCTCCTGCAAAGCCGGACACCGACAGAGCGGGGTTTGTGTTTGGCTCGAAGGATCATCCCTCTCCTCCTTGCTCCATGTCACTCAACATCCTCAGGGCCTGGGAGATCCCTGCGCTTGGCATTCTGGATCAGGTCCTCATAGGTGGTGGGGCAATAGGTTTTGTAGAGTTTCTCAGCCAGGGTGTTGCTGCCAGCCACTACCACCTTGCGGTTGCGGTTCATGAAGTTCCACAGATGCAATGCGTAGGAGTGGTTGAAATTGGGGCTTTTATCCCACACCTGGTAGTACCGGCTCCAGGCTGGGTACGGGATGGGGTAGAAACGCTGGGGGTTGAGGAAGGAGATGTTCTGGCAGCTGTGGTCCTCGGTGCCTTGGAAATCTGTGAGGTTGCAGAGCGTTTTGAGCATCCTTGTCATCAAAAAGGGACCCTGGTTGCCCCAGATGTTCCCATTGTACTTGAGAACGAAGTTCTCCATGCAGTCCCAGATGAATTTGTGGCGGGCAGGGAAGCCGAAGATCCCGTTGCTGGAGAAGCGCGACTTCTGCGCCGCCAGGAAGCTCTCCTGGGGGATGGGCCGGATGGAGATGACATCCGTGTCCATGTAGATGCCCCCGTACTTCCAGATGAGTGCCAGTCTGCTGGCATCCGAGCTGACGTGCACCCAGTTCTTCTCCTGCTCTGGGACCACCTGCAGAGTGGGAAAGGTGAGATGTGATGCCGCGGGCAGGGAACGGATCCAGTCCATCCACGGGGCTGCAAATGGCACCATAAACCTGCACCTGCATGGCTGCAAATGTCACTGGCAGCCTTTGCTGCCTCCAGCCATCGGATTTTACTGGGATAAGACAAGGAGGTGGAGCAGAGCAATGCTTTGTTCTCATTAGGAACGCAGGAACATTTCCCAGGTGGTTTGATGGCACCTGCAGTGTTAACCCAATGCCACCATGAGTCATTCCCTGCTATTTCAGCGGGACACAACCCACTTAACACACTCTCAGATCCCTCCCAGCTCTTTGAACCAGGCTGGAGGCTTTTCATCGGCATTTGTTGGCATTTGGAGGCATTTTTTCTGGGGAGAAGAAAGAGCTGGGAGGAAATCTGCCTGCCCTGCCCAAGCAATTTGACCAAAGCCACTTGTGGGCAGTTTGCCAGGAACTTTTTCCAAGGTGGAGCTCACCAGATCCCACTTTGGCTTTGCATGTTGCTGTTACAGAACCTGAAATCTCTCCCCTATCTCTTATCTCCTGTGGGCTCCGTCAGAGTGAGGCAGCTCTATCAAGTGCTCAGGCAGCACATTTTGTTCAACCAGCTTCTGTTGGGGAAGATTATTAAGGCTGTTTTCTCAAAACACGTCTGCAATCTATTTTTACCGGTGTTTCCTTTGCCAAAAAATCCAGTTCTCCGGATAAGGGGGAAAACGCCGATCATGTATTCCATAAACAGAGAGATGAATACATGGCAAAACGCGGCCAAAATGAATCTATTCCCAACCAAAACAATAAAAGTCACTAATTTCACACAGTCCTGCGTTCCTCACTCCTTTTAAAGCCTTTCCCCACCCCTGTTTATAACTCTTTTCCTGTTTTCCACTTGTTTTAACACTCACCTGGTTGTACCACTGGAGCAGAGGGGTCTCCTGGAAGATGGTTTCCATCTGGAGAGGGAAAATGAAGACATTCTTCATGGAAGACAAGAGGGAGAAGGCTGCGTAGCTGGTGTTCAGGTCCAAGGCCGTCTCGTTGGTGAGTCCCCTCATGAAGAGGATGATGGGCCTGTCCTGATAAATTCGGGCAGCGGATTCCACGGAGCACGACACCAGCGGGGGCGGCTCCAGGCGCTCCGTCGTCTCCAGAAAAATGATGCTTTTGCCGAGGTTCAGCACCTGCTCAGGTGTCAGGTAGTGCTGGGCCATGGGCAAGTAGGAGAAGACACAGCTGGACAGGAGGGAGATCTCGTACAAAATGCCCGAGACAAAGCAGAAACAGAGGCATATCTGGATTTTCCTCAACATTCTTGCTTTCCTGGAGCGTTTGGGGGCATGCCTCCGACATGGATGCTGAGGAGAGACAAGGAACAGCAAAAGGAGGAGCCAGCTATTACTCAGCAGGACAGGGAAATGGAGGGACGTGGCTTTGGACAGTGAAAGATGAAGGCAGCTTGGTGACAAGCCTCGTGACAATCCCTCTAAGGGTACAGAGAGCTCTTCCCCCTGGGATGAAGATCTGGAGTCCCACCTCCAGCCAGGCAGGGGGAACCAGGAGAGGTCTTGAAGAAGGGATGGGCAGCTGTGACCCCTGGGTCAGCTGTGTCCCATGGTGCAGGCATGGCCTTGGCAGAGAGGGAAGGACCCAGGGAGAGCAGGTGAGAAGGGTCACCATGCCAAGGCAAGGAGCCCCAAGCCCATCCCTGGGGTAGGCTGGTGTGGGAAACTGCTCCCAAGCACTGCAGTGCCATTCCAACACGTGCTTGTCCCAGGGAACCTGTGGAGCCAAATGTGCCCACAGAATGAAGTGTCCAAGGGGGCTGTGAGTGACCCAGGGGGAAGGGTATGATTACAGGTCGGAGTGTGTCACCCAGAGCTAAAACATCAGCACGCCAAAGGCTTTTTCCCAATCCACCCCTTCTTCTCACACTTCAACCCTGAGGGATGTGAGGGATTTGTGTCCTGCAGCGATGGAGTCTTGTGATGGACCAGAGAGGAGCAGATGAGGATAGGAAGCGGATGGTTTCATACAAGGAAGGAATTAGGACCTACCTGGATTATAGTCCTGACAAATCTACATTTCCAGCTCCTTTTCTTGCCCTGGCGGTGACAGTTGGACTCCTGTAAAGCCCAGCTCCATGGTGAGGACACCCAAACCGTCTGGAGCATGCAAAGGGATTTCTGGAGGTAGGAGAATGGTGCACAGGGGAAAACTAGCTCTGCTAACAGCTCAGCCTCAGTCCCAGAAAATGTGAGGGACCCACCTAAAAGGACAAAGAAAGGACATGTTTGGTGAGACCCATCTTGTGCCTGGCACAGCTCCCCCCTCCCGGTCCCACCAGGACATGAGGCCATACAGCCACGGGGAGTTCCTGCTGGTGAGAGGCAGGATGGAATGGGATCTGCACTGCACTGTCTGGTGACACAAGGAAATTCCCTCCTGAAATGATGCCTGGTTGCACCTGAGTGGCTCTGCAGGGACCAGGAGCCAGGGTCCAGCAGAGGGGGACACACCTGGAATGACAACCCAATGTCCAAGAGGCCCTCAAAGCATCCAGAGCTTGACTGATTGAAGGGAATGGCAGGAAACACAGCTCTGTGTGCTGGGATAATTAATGAGCCTCATTCCATGTCACCCTTCCAGAATACAGATAAGTCAAGAGCAGAGCAAACCCCATGGAAATTCCCTGCCAGTGCTGAGCTTGCACTTGGAGCTGTGGCAGCTCCCAATCCATTTCTCAGAGCTGGATCTCATCAAATTAAATATTAAAGCAGTGGCTGTTCCCATCAGTGCTGCTTCCCGTGCTCCATAACAGATTTTGTTGTTTTCCATTCCAGCTGCACAGGGTTTCTCATCACATCCCAGGTTCCCAGGACAGCGCAGGAGTTTGGGGAGAAATTCTTGGGTGTGAGGGTGGGGAGGCCCTGGCAGAGGGTGCCCAGAGAAGCTGTGGCTGCCCCATCCCTGGAAGTGTCCAAGGCCAGGTTGGAGCAGCCTGGGCTAGTGGAAGGTGTCCCTGCCCATGGCAGGGGTGGGACTGGATGGGCTTTAAGTTCCCCTCTAACCCAAACCTTTCTGGGATTCCATATAACTCCATGTTAATTTTTGCAATGGCGTTCCCAGTTTTTCTCATTGTCCCAGCACTCTGCTGTGAGTGGCAGCACCCGGGGCCTCCTTGCAGATACGGAATTTGAACGGAAGACAGGGAATGGAGAGCAAATATCCGCGGTTTGGAAAGGCCACGTTCCCAAGCCTGCAGATAAGGCAGCCCGTGCTGCCCCGTGCTGCTCAAGTGGAACACACATGTCCAGCCCAGCCCAGCCCCACAGGGCTTGGGAGACACCAGCACTGACATTAAAATAAACTACAGTGCTCAATCTCCAAATTTCCTCCCGTCTTTCCCACCTGCCTCATTCTCAGGCAGGTGCAGTTAATTTACTCTGGTCATTTGAAAAGAAAACAGAAATAAAAAGTTGCTCCCTGGCAGCTCCGTCACCATCTCAGCCTGGCCAGATTTTCAGGCTTCTGGTTGTTGTTTTTTATTCCAGCCCAGAATGGTTTGGGTTGGAAGGGACCTTGGGGCTCATTTTGTTCCAACCCCCTTCCACTGGAGCTCACACCCCTCAGAGTCCAGGGCCAGGAAAGCTCAGGGGGATCCTTCCAGTCCGACCCGGGTCACCCCAGTCCTTGGGGGCACCTGGTGGTGCTCCTGTACCCTTAGGGCAGGGACACCTTCCACTATTCCAGGTTGCTCCAAGCCCCATCCAAGCTGGCTGGGAGCACCTCCAGGGATGAGGCAGCCACAGCTTCTCTGGGCACCCTGTGCCAGGGCCTGACCATCCTCACAGGGAGGGAATTTCTTCCCAATATCCCATCTAACCTCTGGCAGTTTAAGCCATTCCCTCTGTCCTGTCACTCCATGCCCCTGTAAATCATTCCTGCTGCTGCTCCAGTGCCGACCAGGGACTGGAGTCCCTCTGTTCCTTTTTAAATCTTGATGCCACTCTCCTGAAGCAGAAACCCTTGGCTTTGCTTTGATTAGAGTTGGGACCATGAGGACATTCCCATTACTGGATTCATATTTCTCCTTTAATGGCCGACAGATCCGGTGTCTCAGGTCTTTATGAGCAGCCCAGCAAAGCCGTGCTCGCAATAGTCCTTCAAATTTAAAACAGTCCGGGAGGCATTTTATTTGCAAATTGTGGGCAATGAGAGAACGAGGAGCCACTCCAACACCTCCCTGCTCTATGCACAACGCTGTGAAGAGAAACACGCATCTTCATCGGCTCATTCCGGGAAATTGTTTTGCTTGGTTGGTTTTCCAAAACCCCTGTGTGGTGAGTTATGAATTCTCATCACATTTGACCTGGAGGCTGCTGTTATCAAAATGTTCCCTTCCCTGCTCGAGTTAAAAGTACTGCGGAGCCGAATGTTAAAAATAAATCCCGGCCATTGAATAGATTACCCTGCTGAGCGGGATGATTCCGGGATGCGGCTGCTGCCTTGATGGCCCATCTTGTAAAGAGATTTCTTTTCTTGGGGCAATTTCCGTGTTTCAAGTGCAGGATGAGAACGGCTGGGAGACTACAAGGGAGATTACTCCAGATGCCTGTGATAGCTCCTCGAGGTGGCCGTGAGACACAGGTGCTGGGAATACAGCGGGATTTTGCAGCAAATGCCACCAAGGAGGGGCAGTGATCCTGCTGGGTGCTGGCCCTACACCCCCTGCACATCACACCCCTGGAGTCCCTGCGGTGCACAAAGGGATGTCCCCAGGACAGCCCATGGGGCACCGCCAGCCCCGCGGGAACTCGAGCTCATCTCGAACAAGGACTAAAACTCCTCATTTGCTAAAAAGGATTTTTTGAAATACATAAACAGATAAATAAATAAATAAATAAATAAATAACCCCAGCACCTGCAGCTCGCAGTTCGCCCAGCCCTTGAACCCAGACCTCATTTCAGTTCTCGGCTCTCCAAAGGGAGAGCTGCATCACAAACTGCAGTTCATGCACCACGAGCAAATATTGCACATCTCACAGTCCTCTGGCAAACCCCACCGCCACTGAATCCGCGTTCCCACGGCTCCTGGAATCCCTCAGGATTCGAAGCAGAGACCTCCATCCTCTTGCCTATCCCCAGCTCTGAGAGCTGGTGGAATTTGCCTTTGGGATGCACCCAGCCTGTTCCTGGGAATAACCCCAGGGCAGTCCCTGATTTCCACACAAACAGCGTCTCCTGAGCACACACCAGTTTGTTTGTGTGTCTTTACGGGATCTGCTCCAGGAAATCACAGCTGCAATCAAGCAAATGCCCCAGCACACGCTTCAACCCCAACCTCCTCGCATTTAACACCAGGCACGTTTGGAAAGCACTTTCCAATGGAAAACCTGTGCAGGGAATGTATCGGATTCGTGGCAGATTCATCAATGCAGCCGCTCTGATGCGAATCAAGGGGCTTCTCACTGTGCTGTGCCACACCTGCCTTCCCCTTCTCCAGCTCGACAGGTTTGGGGACAGAAAAAAACTCACCTGAGGGCTGCCAAGAGCGGGCGAGGCGCGCAGGCTGTTGGGGAGCCCCGCTGGGAGGGATGCCCAGGCAACGGAGAGCCTGAGGAGCTGCGCTGCCTGCCCGCTGTGTCCTGCCCTGGCAGGGCTCGGAGCGGCCTCATGGCTCGCTCTGCACCGGCTCTGCTGTTTGCATTGCCGGGGCGCCGAGATAAGGCTGGGCTGGGGCTGTGCTCTCCCAGCAGTGGGCAGCGCGAGGTCCTCCGCTGGCCAAAGGTGAGGGCCCTGCTCTGCCAGCGTCACAAAGGGTGGGTGGGGCTGGGAAAAGGCACCTTTTGGGGGTGGTTTGAAGCACATTCAGCCTTTTCTCTTTGTACCCAGATCCGCACTTTTGGAGGCTGTTTCAGGGCAAAGAAGAGCTTGCTGGGTGGGATCGGTGCTCTGGACACTTCCAGGGGAGGCAACAACAGGGCTTTCTACACAAACGCATCCCAAATAACACTGCACATCCCGAATGACCGCCCGACGGGCTCCCGGGCCTGCCCAGTCAGGTGGGGAGGTTCCCCAGTCCCTCGGAGCCTCTGCTTGTCCCCAGCAGGATGCCTTGAGGGGGACAGGAACAGGACTGGGTGACCCACATCAGACTGGAGAGATTCCCCCAGAGCTTTCCTGGCTCTGGAGTCTAAGGGGTGTGAACTGCAGTGGCCATCCTGTGCTGGGACAGCAGAATTTGGAAGGAGAGGTGGAGCTGTGGCATCCAAGAAAACTCCCCAGTGCATCCCCGCTGATCCAGAGCTGCTCAGCCCATGTGAGGATACCACAGCATCCAGGTGGGACGTGACCCCTGGCTCCAGCCACCCTCACCAATCAGGTTCTTTGCCGCTCTCCTCCTCCTCTTTTTCCTTTCTCTTCCCATTTTTGGCCAAGCCGTATATCCAGAGATGCCAGGAGAGCTGGAAGCTTTGTCCAGCCAGGGAGTGCCGGCAGCCCCACGTGTTGCACACATGCAAACATGGCAAAAACACCCATTTTCCCCCCAATCCCCCCACCAGTGCTTGGAAGCCACTAAAAAACCTCCCAGCGCATCCCCCCCGCAGCCTGTGATGGCACCAAAAAGCCAGCCAGCTCTTCCAAAACCAGCCATGAACATTCCAGGGCGTTCCCATTCGCGCCAGGCCAGCTCGGGGCCACCCCCTTGCCCCTGGGCAGGGTGCAGAGATGCTGCCCCTGGGTACGTGATTCCTGCTGGGAGGGCTGGCGGAGGATGGGAGAGCTGCTAATGCTGCTGCAGGCAGAGCAAACAGCGCCCACGGAATGGCAGCGAGATACCCAGCGCTTAATCAGCTGATAAGAGCCCAGGTGAAAATGCCAGGAGGGCTCCAGTTATGAACAACATCCCCGGGGCAGTGACGTGGGTGAGGAGCCCGGCACACCCCTGGGTGAGGAGCCCTCCCCTTCGGCAAACACCGCTCGGGTCCATCGCTCGCAGGTGACCTGCAGGGAATTGGGGTGGACAGCGCCAGCTCCGACGCTCGCAGCTCCTCTGGGGGTGAACACACCCATCCGCCCATCCAGCAGATCCATGGCATCCCTGCCTGCTGGAAATGGATGATCTCCAGGGCGCCTTCCAACCCAAACCATTCCATGATTCCGTGGTGGTCCATTCCTCCCTCCCTCCCTAGGGTGCTGGGAAGTGTCTGCTGAGCCTGGAGGATGCAGCAACACCAGGACAGAGACAGCAGCTGATATTAAAACTTCCAGCCCAGTTTTTATCGTATCCAAAACATGGAAACTTCCCCCTCCTGCCCCGGTTCTCCCCATTGCCCTAATGCCCTACTGAGACTCTTGGCACAGATTTAGGAGGAGGTTTTTCCATGGAGCTCACTCCAGCAGAAAGTTACAGCCTGGAGCAGCCTCATCCTGCCCCTTAATTCCAGATGAACTGAGGCCAACCCGTTTGTACCCTGCTGGATGCTGCAAGCCGAGCATCCCACCAGGACTCCAGGTGCCACTGCCGTGGCCTCACCAGTGCCCTGCCAGCCCAGCAGGGGAGTTTGGGTCCCCAAAAGTCCCCAAAAATCTTCTGAGGGGGCAATAAGCAGGGTGACACATGCCACAGCTGGTCCACAGCTGGGGCTTGGGCTGAGACATCTGGGTGCTTCACATTCACACACTCTGACACCAAACACGGAGCAGCCAAAATGCTGCTGCTGCTCTGCATTGCCCTCTACAGGAGCCTGTTTTCCACAGAAAAATGGGAGTCTGGAGGCAGAGCCTGTGCCTGGACTTCCTGCATCTCCAAGGGCTGGGTGGCATGGCCAGAGGAGGCCGAAATCACCCCTCAGTGTCACAGAAGCAGAAGGAGGCCCCAGCTCCAAGGGATGCAACTGGGGCAAAGTCAGCCTTCCCTTCCCTTCCCTTCCCTTCCCTTCCCTTCCCTTCCCTTCCCTTCCCCATACCCAACACACTCAGAGCAGCCTCTGGGACTCAAACACCACAGGAGAATCCCCAGAGTCGTGGGGAAAGTGTCCCACCAGCTTTGGCCCCTGCTCTGCCTGCTCAGGTTGGGTTCACTGGGACATGGATCCCAGGACCATGGAATGCTTTGGATGGGAAGGACCATAAAGCCCATCCCATTCCACCCCCTGCCATGGGGGGGGTGGCCACCCACTAGCCCAGGGTGCTCCAAGCCCTGTCCAGCCTGGCCTTGGACACTTCCAGGGAACCAGGGGCAGCCACAGCTTCCCCTCCCAAAACAGGGGAGCGTTAATGTGGCTGCTTGGGGACCGCTCTCCATGAGCCCAGCCAGCCTCTGGGCTGGAGCTGTAGTGCCTGCTGGGGCTGGATTGAGCCCAAGTACCATCCAAAAGGATGATTCAGAAGAGGAGTCAGGAGCTGAAGGCAAGAACCCCACGCAGACATTGCCATTCCCCATGAAACATATTAATATTATAATATATATATTATAATAATTTTATATAATAACATTATATTTCTGGACATACTCTCGGCATCACCCAAACCAGCCTGGCTCAGCTTTCCCTAGAAACTCTTCAATAGTGAGAGACAGTGACCAGACTCCCTTTTCCTCCTCTGTTCTGAGCATCTCCCTCAATCTCTCCTTGCACACCCTGTGTGAGCATGCCGGTGGCCATCCAGGAGCACCTCTCCAATGGGGAACTGCTGGGAAATTTGGGATTGTTCAGCCTGGCAAAAAGAAGAGTCTCAGGTGACCTAATTGTGGCCTTCCAGTGCCTGAAGGAGCTGACAGGAAACAGGGAGAGAGACTGTGGACAAGGGACGGAGGGACAGGACACAGGGAATGGCTTCCCACTGCCAGAGGGCAGGGCTGGATGGGATATTGGGAAGGAATTGTTCCCTGTGAAGGTGGTGAGGCCCTGGCACAGGGTGCCCAGAGCAGCTGTGGCTGCCCCTGGATCCCTGGCAGTGTCCCAGGCCAGGGTGGATGGGGCTTGGAGCAACCTGGGACAGTGGAAGGGGTCCCTGCCCATGGCAGGAGGGTGGAACTGGATGGGCTTTAAGGTCCCTTCCCACCCAAACCAGTCTGGAATTCCATTACCATCTTGGTTATAGAGGACCATCCTCCACACACCCTCTCTGGTTTTCCATCCTCCTCACTGCTCTTAACTCCTGGCATGTATATCTTCTGGTATTTATTGAAAGCCTGTGTCCTTTTTTAGAGTTATGTTGATACGGTAGATGCTCCTTTTGAGCAACAGGGAAGTTTTAAATTAATGTTTTCTTAGTTATTTCCCCAAAAATCAATAGCTGTGTTTGGAAAACAATAAAGCACTTAGAGCTTACATGCAGATGAACACAAAAGGAGAGAAGCTCATCTGAACAGACCCGGAGTTACATCTCCCACAGGAGAGCTTGGCAGTCGATTCACGGCGAGGCAGGGCCAGGAATGCACGGAGGGAAAAACATCAGGGCCAGGAATGCAAGGAGCTGATCTGTGCCAAATTACAGCCAATTGTAAAGCAATATCTTGGTGCTGGTCTGGCCTGGGGTAGAGCTGATTTCCCTCAGAGGAGCTGGGATGGGGTTGAGTTTGCCGTGCAGAGCTGGGGGAAGAAGGAGGGAGAGAGGGATTCTTGACATGGTGGCATTGCCCTTCCCAAGTCACCTGTCCGTGTGATGGAGCCTGGATTTCCTGGGAATGGCCGAACACCTGCCTGTGGGAAGTGGGGGATGGATTCCTTGGGTTTGTGTCCTCGTGCTCAGCTTCTCCTTCCCCTGTTGAACTGCCACTATCTCAACCCACGGATTTTCTCACTTTTGCCCTTCCAGTTCCCTCCCCTCCTCCAGGGCAGACAGAGTTGGGTTATCCAGGGGTGCTCCCAAATCTGCCTCTGCAGCTCCAGGGCTTTTTGTGCTGCCAAATCGGAGTGCAAACATCATTAGACCGGGGAGCCTCACTGGACAAAGCTACTTTTTTTTTCTCCTCCCATTAGAAACATTTCTGTTTCCCCTGAGCAGGGCCAGTGCAAACTGCCACTTTACCTGCTGCAGATTGCATTTGAGCCCCGGGGATTTGGGTTGTGCCAGTCCTGAAGTCCCTGCAAGACAAAAAAAAAAGCCCCACCAAGCTGAGCTCATGAGAAATTTGGGGGGTTTATTCTTGTGAGCAGGGTGGGCCAGAGCAAAGCCTGGTTTTACAGGACCCCACAGAGCTCCCAGCCCCTAGAAAAGAGAAACACCAGGGCGTGCAAAGCTCCAGATTATTGGTTGTTTTGCCTGTAAGAAAAGGTTTTTTTAGAACATAGCAAACATTTGTAAATACCAGATATTGAGAAGAAATTCCTCCCTGTGAGGGTGGGGAGGCCCTGGCACAGGGTGCCCAGAGAAGCTGTGGCTGCCCCTGGATCCCTGGCAGTGTCCAAGGCAAGGTTGGACAGGGCTTGGAGCACCCTGGGAAAGTGGGAAGTGTCCCTGCCCATGGCAGGGGGTGGGACTGGATGAGCTTTAAGGTCCCTTCCAACCCAAATAGTCCTGGGATTTTGTGAGATACTGTCAACACAGTGCCCTGAGCAGGGTGAGGTGACCCAGGCTGCTCTGCCCTCCTTGTGCTCCAAGTGCCCAGTGGGGCCAGGAATCAGGTGCTGAGAGGTGACGGATGCACATCTGGAGAAACAGCATAGGAAATCTCCAGAAAAAAGTCCATCAGAAAATCCTGCTCAATTCCATCAGCACACAGCAAACAAGAGCTCTCTATAGTCATGAATTCATCAGAGTCATATTTCAAAAATAATAAATGCCGTTATTATTGTTATTATTGGAACGAATTTCTCCATTATGTACTGAGTGATTGTGAGCACTCGCTGCCTCCAGCACAGGAACCACCTCAGGAATAATCCAAGCAAATGATATTTGTGTCGTGGCTGCCACGGGGTCGTGTTCGGGGCTTTTTAAGCGAGGAAGGCATTAACCAGAACAACAGCAACAATCGTAACAGAAAGAAAGTCATTATGGGGTGGTGTAAAACACTACCAGGGTGTTTTTTTCCAGTCTAATTTAGTTTGGGGCACACGGCCCGTGCTTCCGTGAGGTTTGTCCTGGCTCCTTGGAGCTCTGCCTGTGCTCAGAGCCTCCCGCTCTGTGCTTGCTCTGCTTGTGTACAGAGGAAGGGAAGGAAAACAGAGCTCAGGGAATGGCTTTCCAAGGACTGGGATGGAGCACAACAGGGCTGTTTGCTCCAACCCCCTCATCACACCCCTTTGTCCCCATGGCCACCGTGTGCCTCCTTGGCTCCTGGGCCTTAGAGGAGGAGCTTTCCCTGCTCCTGGGCCCCTTCACCACTGCTCCTTGTATTCTCGGCCATAAAATGCTGCAAAGGGCCGAGGAGATGAAACAACTGATGACCAGGAATGATGCCCTTCTGAGTTAAATCTGGATAACAAGTGGATGCAGGGCGGGGGTTGATGGCTTTCTTCTGGAAAACTGGAGGAAAGGCAGGAGGGGCGGCCTGGGAGCACAACCCAGTGTCCCCTACAGCGCCAGAAGGGTTTGTGGTGGAAGCAGAGTCCCTCTTCACCCTCCGTCCCCCTAAGCCCCCTCCCTGGCTCCATCAGGCTCCATCCTGACCTCCCTTTCCCCACGATCCCAGAGCTGCCGTGCTGTTGTAAAATACGAAATGGGAACAGCCCAAGATTTTTCCAGGCGGCCCAGCCAAGCTGTCAGCACGTTTTGACACCAGGCCAACAAGATGGATTCCAAAAAGATGGGATCCCACCACGCCAGGAAGTAACATTTGGTTGAGCATCTGCCAAAACAAAACTAGCAGACTGCTGGGAAGGCTGCGTTTTCCAAGGATTTTTTTTAGGCATGAAGAGCAGCAAAGAGGATCTCTGGGAGCATCTTCAGCTCCCCAGGCTATGAGGGAAAGGACCCATTGATAGCTGGAAGGGACATTTACTCCCAATGGTAGGCAAAATTTCAACTTCTGGCCCTGGTGGGATGGCAAATCGCGCTGCTGCCATGCTGGAATAATCTCAGCATGTCCAGAATTCAGGATTTTCCCCTGGAATAGCATGGAATCATTAGGCAAGCTGCAGACCCTTGGTCTGTCATGACAAAGTGGATGAACAACTTCCACACTGCCTTTATTTCAGTCATGTCATGTCTTTATCAGTTAAAAAGAAATTAAAATTTCATTTTGGTGGCTAAAATTCCTGGGGAACTTGGCCTCATTGACTCCTGTGTGTCCAGGACATCAGAGATGGGAAAAGACCTTCCCATGAGCAACAGTCTGGCTCCAGATATTAAGGATACAATGAAGGAATTATTGACAGTGAGGGAGGCCCTGGCACAGGGTGCCCAGAGAAGCTGTGGCTGCCCCTGAATCCCTGGAAGTGTCCAAGGCCAGGCTGGATGGGGCTTGGAACACCCTGGGCTAGTGGGAGGTGTCCCTGCCCATGGCAGGGGAGGGGGGAAATGGATGAACTTTTAGGTCCCTTCCAACCCAAATCACCCTGGGATCCCATGATCTCCACATCAGAGAGATGACAGGGATGGACCAAAATGTCAGGACAGCAGAAAGGGGCACCTTCAATGTGAGGGGAAATCTGGAGCCTTGGAAAGCTTCTTTAGGGAAATACCCAAATGCAAGCAGAACGGGGGACTGCCGGGGCCTAGCCAGGACCAGACATTCCCTGGTGATCCAGGAATTCAGGGAGAAGGGACACGTGGTGTGCAGGGAGGACAGCAGAGCTTTCTAATGAGCTTTGTGGGTCAAACAGCACTGACTGAGCCCCTGCGAGCAACTGGATTATAGGGAAAGTAAGGAAGATAAGGAAAATGAAAAGCAGGAGCATCCAGCTCTGGATGTGTTAACCCATTTGTTGTCAGGCCCGGCATTGCAGGACAAATTCTGAAGGAAACATTAATTAAAGGCGCTGAGAAAAATGAGATAAAGTGCAACCCAAGTTTACCAAAGGCAGTTTGTGCCAGACTGTGCTGACATCTTCCTTTGATAAGATAATTGGTTTTCCAGACAAGGGAAATTTGGTAGATCTAATCTATCTGGAGTTCAATAAAGCATTTGATATGGGGCCGCATGGGAAATTATTAGTGAGGCTGGAGAAAATGAGAATTAACAGAACTCGGGAGTGGGGAGAGCCGGGGCTGGCGCAGAGACCGCAGCGGGATCGGGATCGCCACGGGAAATCAGGATCGGCGAGAGGACACGGAGGGGTGTCCGGAGAGCCTGTCCTGGGAAAGTCACTCCATCTCCGAGGCTGGGAGTGAAGTTTCCTGGTTTTCCTGGATTTCCTGCAGCGACTCCCGTGCGCTGGCAGCCGGCGACCTTGAGCGCTGGGAGCGGGAGCATCACTGCAGAGTTTGCAGGCAAGCGGCTGCACCATGAGATGGCAATGTTGGTCCGTGGAAGAGCATCCCCCTCCTCATCTTCCAGCTCCAGTTCTCACCGCCTGGACACATTTCAGTGCCGACTCCAAGAAATCTGTGATTGCAACTGTGAAGCGACGGTGGTGGAAGCTAAATCAGTCCAAGGAACGAGGCTCTAGGCAAGCAGCTTTGGTGCCACGAGAAGGGAAGAGGTTTAAATCCATCAGAGGGGATCAGGGCAGCGCTGTCCTCCCTGCAGAGCCAGCCCAAAGAGCCTTTCCCAGTGCACAAAAAGCCCCAAATCCACCCAAAGCAGGCAGAGCTGCTGAGGGTAAGTGCAAACACGATCGCATGTGTGCATGGCACAGGGAGAGGAGGAGAAAATTTTATATAGAAATAAAATCTGCTTATCCCTTGCCTGTATTTTTAGCTGAAATTACACCTAAATGCCATCTGATCAATTCAGCTGAAATGAGCCCTTAATCCTAATAAGTCTTGATCACCTTTTTAAACCTCGTGAAACAGCAGGGAGGGTGTTTGCATTAAGCATTAACACCTTGATTCGGATTCCTTCGGCATGGAACAAACTTACATAAGCACGAAGTGCTCCTGTTAATACTAAACAAGGACTTGGAGAGGGCCACGGGAATGCCTTGGGCTGCTTTTTCTCCCTGTGCATCACAACTGGTCACTCCAGCTCCATCCTCAGGTATGGGAGGCACATGAAATCTTTAGGAATTCACCAGTCAAGGCAGCAGCAGGTCACTGTGCAGGGATAACACCCCCCAGCTGGGCCACTCCTGTCCCCCAGGGATGCTCTGATCCAAAGGAAAGCAGAGGAGATCAAGAAAACAATGTTGGACTTGACGATCTCAGAGGGCTTTTCCAACCTTGATGATCCTGTGGTTCTGAGGACGCTCCGCAGGGAAAGAGCTGCTGCTGGATTTCACTCACCTGTGCTGCAGCAGATTCAGCCACGGGTGGGACTCATGCTTTTCTATAATTTTTCACAAAAAAAAAAACCTTGGAGGAGCTCATTATTCCTCAAGCCCAGAACCACTTTGTCAGTTTTAACAAATCTTCAGGGGGACTTTGAAATACTGAATTGCCAAAGGATGCTGTTTCAGGGAAGCGTGGGCGGCACCACCCACTGCACCCCTTCCTTCCATCATTAGCCATTATGATGCCTCCTGAATGCTGGAATTCTGACATTATTATTGTGGCTTCCCAGATTCCTTCCCTTTTTTTAGCACCCGCGCAAGCACTGCTTTGCCAGTGGTAGCCTGTACAATGAAATGGTTCCTTTCTCCCTCTCATTTTCCAGCCACCCAGGAATTCCTTTAGGTCACCTCTCACTCGGTAAATTACGGGTTAGAGCTGTAAGAGAGCAGGAGCTGGGAGGCAGAGGCTCTTTTTATGGGAGCCTTGAACAAGCCTGGCCCCAGCTGTTCCAAATTAATGTGGATCCAGTAGTGTAAATGGAGATGTATTCATTGGAATGCAGCTGGGATTTTAGTTCCCAGCTGAGTGTTCGATGGGGGGTGGTTTTCCTGGTAACCTGCTCATCCCTAGACCTGGTGCTGAGCGTGCTTGAGGTGTGGGAGCCTCTCTGGAGGAAGAGGGAAGGCGTGGGGGAATCCTGAAGGTGGTGGTGTTTCCATTGCTAACCAAGAGCAAATTCACTGTCAACAGCAGCTGGGAAAAGCAGGATGGGGCTCGAGCTGCCCCATGGATTCGGGGTCAGCTGGAGCAGGGCAGGGGATGGGATGCACCATCCTTGGAGGTGGCTGTGGGGATGGGGTGAGGGGAGCAGCGCAAAACTGCCTGTTCTGGGAAAAAAAGCAGAGGGGAGGGAGGGAAAATTGGGATTGCAGCCTGTTCTACAGCTCAGTGATTGAAGGTGGGGGTCAGGTGGGAGGGAGCCCATGCTAAGGTGTGGATCCAGTGGGTGGGAGATCCCACTCAGGTGTGGTTGGATGGGTGGGAGCCCATGCTCAGGTGGGGTTGGATGGGGGGGAGTCCATGCTCCGGCATGAATCCAGTGGATGGGAAATCCCACACTCAGGTCTCCGGCTCAGTTTCCTTCTGGGAACACTGAGTATGATCCATGGGGAATGGATCTCACTCTTCATGTTCACCTCCAGTGCAGGGCGGTGGTAAGATGTTTCCAGGACCTCATTTTCTGAGGGATTCATGGAGATGGGGCTCTCTCCTGGGATCCACCTGAAAGGCCACGCTGATCTCACACCCCTGAGCAGGGCCAAAGGCTGGCTCTAAATCCTTTGGAGCTCCATCCCGTGGTGCCTCCTGGCACTCCGAGCACTGTGTAGATCCGGGATGTGGATGTGCAGGTGTCCTTCCTCATGCCAGCATTTCCCAGCTGGAGCCCTGGGACGACTGCAGAGCTCCCCTGCCATTTATGAATAAAAGGATCAAGGTCCTGACCTCTGGGATCTCCGGGTGACCCCGGCATTGTGTGGCCACGGCCAAAGCTCTGCACGGAGCTGGCAGGGAACATAAATCTGGCAAGAAGTAATGAAGACCCCCAGGGCCACGGCTTTCCAGGGCTGTCTTGTTAACATGATCTAGGAAAGACAGGGGGCCCTTCAAAAGATAAAACCCAGGGATAATAAGTAACTCATCAATGTCAGGGAGAGCCAGAGCATTGGCAGGGAGTGCTGGATGAAGGATTGCAGAGCATCCCACTCCCAGCCCAGCAGCACCACGGCCAGGGGGCTGGAGGGGGGCAGTTATCCCCCAGAACCTCATGGCTCACCAAAAATCAGCATCATGGTTAAAAGGCAGTGAAAACGTTCCCCTCTTTGGCACATCCCACTCATGAAAGCCCTTCTGCTTTTGTCTTGATGCCAGCAGGGACTGAAGCCCTGTGGCTGGTGGGATATTGGGGTGTCTCACTCATCCCGAAGGCCTGGGATCAATCTTTTGTGAGAGGCAGAGGAGCTCTCAGAGGTCCCAAGGCAATGCCCCTCAAGGCCATGAGAGAGGGATGGGTTGTTCTTCTGCTGAAACGAGCCTCTGCCAGTCCAAGATCCTGAAGCTGGAAATGGGATTCAGGGTCTCTTGGCAAGGAAGTGGCACTGACAATGATTTTGGGTTCAAATGTCACCTCTGAGATGGCTGATCCAGGCAAGTGTCTGGGTGGGGATGGCTGGGGGAGGGAGCCTTGGTGGCCGGGGCCAGCTGTCTGTGGGTGGCAGCAAAGCAGAGAGGCAGCAGTGAAGTCTCAGGTCCCCAAACTTGCACGTCCTTGCTCTTGACCTTCCCAAATGACTGGCAGATGGATGGGAAAATTGCATGGGACAACAGAGAGTCAGGTAATGATTTTAAAACTGTTTCCAAGCCGGCTGCTCCATCCCGGTTCTCCAATGCTGCAGGACAGAATCTCACTGCCTTTCCAGGTACTGCAGGCGCTGATTTGCCCTAAAATTGTCTTTTGGCTGCCCCCGATGCCATCGCTGTCCCAGCTGCCATTGGGGATCCCAGTGGCTCCAGGAATCAGGTGAGTTCCCGTTGTGTTCATCTGTCGGCCGGGCCAACGTGCCAAGAACGGATTGGAGCTCGGCACCGGAGACCTGGGGAGCCCCGGCAGCAGCCTGTGTCCCTGCCTAATCCCATTCCCTATTAATTTGTTATCCCATTAACACCTTGCACATTTCTCTCTCTCGCTGCTGCGCTGCCCTGAGAGACTCCTGGGGACCTTGTAATGTGGTATTTTGTTGTTTAGAGCTCAAGGCAGTGAACTCTTCTCATCTGAGCCCAGAAATCCCTGGATAGAGAGAGAGAAAACTGCTGCTTTGTTTCTTCCAATCAATACCATCCATTAAGATCCGTGTCTAACAGAGTGAGTAACTGAGCGAGCACCTCCTGCTCCCTCAAACCTCTGGAAACAGCAAATGCTCCTCGAAAAAGAACAATTGGATAGCGCAGCCCTGGCTGGAGCGGGCACTGTGGAGGGGGGAACAGCTTTCTTCTCAGAGGTGTGGGAACCAAATTGCTCCCGACTTCCACAGGGAAGGAAGTTCTCCAGAGAGCAGGCAGCGGTGGATGATGGCAGCTGGGGCAGGCTCCCCTCCCCAGCACTCCTGCACAGACCAAGAGGTGCAAAATCCCCGGCACCAAGCCATGGGTGGTGGGAATTTTGCCCTTCCATGTGCTTTGGGGGTGGGCTGTGAGCTGAGCTCGGCCTTGCCGTGCCAGCTGGGGGGTGTGGGATGCAGTAGGGTATGGGATCACTGGGAATGTGGTCCCTCTGTATCTCCAGAGCACAGCTGGATCATGGGGGCTGCACCCCAGCATGGGCAGGATCCTGCTGCGCTCCACCCACACCAAAAGTGAGTTTTACCCTCCAGAAGGGCTCAGCTTGAGCGTGGTTAGAAACCTTCTCAGGCCATCCTAAACCTGGCCGAGTCCAGCTCTTACCCCGTCATCCCTGTGCCTGTTCCTGCAGGGAAAACCAATATTATCAGAATAAAAGGAGAGCTGGTCCCGATGCCCCTCTTCCCTTGGGAACCCTCAACCAAACTCTGCTTGAAGAGGGAACCTGAGAGAAAAATCCCAGGATTTCAGTCTGGTATGGCAAACTTCAGGTGATCCTGCTGGGAAACCATACGCACAGCCCTCAGACTGAGGGATTCCTGGTGTGGGCAGGGAAATACCCCTTGTCTAGGCAGCTGCACGGAGCATCTCAGAGAGAAATTCCAGCCACAAACAGGCTTAGCAAAGGCTAAAAGGGGGATGACAGCAGTGGAGAGCCCGTCTGAGGAGTGCTGCAGACCCAAATCCATCAGGCAGTGCCTGCTGCGGTGTTTGCTCAGCCTGGAGCTCTGGAATGTGCTCCCTTCCCAGGCACTCCGCCCCGGAGCGTGGCACGGGGTGAGCAGTAAGTGAGAGCCGCGGGAATGTGATCTGTGCTCGTCATTGATCGCGGGGTGCACGGGCTCCCGGCACCCCGATCAATACTGTATTATTCCACCCATCGATCCCCGCTTTGTTTGTGAACTTTACCCCATTGATATCCATTAAAAACTTCAGCAGCACTGATAAGGTTTAAATCTCCAGCTCCAGACGGGGAAGAAAAGCTGCTCTTAGCCCCGAGCTGCCAGCCCTGCCACGTCTCAGGGACCTCGCAGGCAGATTCTGCTTGGATAACCTGGGATGCTCCTCTCTCCAGGCTGGACAGGGAAATGACCTCTTGGTCTCTTAAAGTCTAATTAGAGCCAGACCCTGGACTGGAATAAGGTGCAGAGGTTCAGGAGGGTTTGTACCTCCCTCAAGAGGTTTTGTTCCCTGGTTGTATCCCCTGTGGTCCCTTCTTGGCTCCAAGGTGCTGCCTGGGGAGTGGGAATGGGCCTCATTCTCCAAGGGACAGATGAGCCTGGGCTACCAGAGATCCCACTGGATTGGGAGAGTGATGGTGGTGTTCCTCGAGGAGCTCTCTGGCAGTCCAGACTCAATTCAGGACATCCTGAATTCTATTCTTCTATTTCAGTCCTAAACATCCTCAGGATGATCCTGGTAAGTAGAGTCTGACACGAGGAACAAGAAATCTCGTGACAATTGAGGGAATTCACAATTCTCTGCAGTCCAAACCTGCACAGAGGCTTTGGAAAGAGTCCAAGCAGCTCCTGGCTACTTTTCCTCCACGAGCAGGACATTGCTCCTCTGCCCCATGCTCCTGTGGCCACCCTGTGGCTGAAGAAAACTCTTGGATAAGCTGTAGATGGGAAGTGAAATCCAGTTTTTTGCCTCATGGCCAGATGCCAAAGGAAAACGGGTCCCACACAATGATTTTACAAGACAAGGAGTGCCAGGGAGGCAGAACCAGAGCGGTGTTGGGGTTGGGCACGGAGCATTTTCGCACTGTCCCCTCTGCACCCCCAGTGCAGGGAGCCGTTCTCCAGATCTGTCACCAACTCCACATCTACTATCCCAGATTTTAAATTTCTCTGGCTGCTCTCCCAGCTGCTGTTTGCAACATCCCCTCCTCTGCAAACCCCTAAAGTGTGGGAATTCCAGTTCCAAAGGCTACCCATGATGGTGGGGGATAGGGCCACTGCTAAATATTCCTCCTCCCCACCTCAAACGTGGGAATGCTCCACTTTCGCTGGTGCCCTGAGGATCCCCATGGCCGTGGAGGCTGTTTCCTGCACGTGCTGGTTTGAAAACAGGGTGCCCAGAGCGGTCATGGATGTCCTGAAGTGTCCAGCTTGGACTGGGCTTGGAGCAACCTGGGCTAGTGGAAGGTGTCCCTGCCCATGGTGGGGAGTGGGACTAAATGGTCTTTAGGGTCCCTTCCAACCATTTGGTCTTTAAGGTCCCGTTCCAATCCCAAACCATTCTGGGATTCTACTGGCATTCTAAGGTTCTCTGATGCTCTGATTCCCACTCTTTTAACAGAGTGCAGGTTCCCTCCTGGCTCCAGTGAAGAGTCACACACCCCTTCTGGACATCCCACTTCTGGCTTTGGAGGCACTGGAGATGTGGAGAGCCTGTCCTTCGAGCAGGGCATCCTCACACACTGGACCTGGCACATCTCCAGTGCCAGCCCATGCCACTCTCCAACATAATCCTGCTGTGGACACCATCCTTCATCCTGCCCCCTTCCCTTTTCCTCCCGTGGTCACCCAAGCAGGTGTAAAAACCATCAGGCAGCTTTAAGAAAAATAAAACACATCCCTGCATTACCCAAAGCACCCTGATCAGGAATGGTTTTATTGCAGGATGTGAGCTGCAGCTGGAGTCAGCATCCGAGGGGCCGACCCCGCTCTCTCTCTCCCCACACTCCCCGTGTGTTATTCACAGCTGCAAATTGCTTGGAGGTTTCTGGAAGACATCAGAGCGGATCAAACCTGATTTTTCTGCAGTCCTTTTAAACGTCCCATTGTAAAATGGATTAACATTCATGGGGATGCTTGGGGATGAAAGGCAGGGGAAAAAAAAACCCACATCACCAGGAGGATGCGGTGTCTGAAGCTTCGTGCAATTTTACCTGAAAATGAAGCTTTTGTCAGTGTCTTTTCTCCACGGGGCTTTTCCATTCCCTGATGTAATCTGAACATTTTACTATTTGTGTCATTAGCGAACAAAAGGGGGAAAATGTGATTTTTTTTTTTTAAATTAAAGGGCTTTCCCTCCCTCCCCTACAAGAACAGTAAAAGAATATCAAATTATGGCCTGACAAGGTGCACTTGTGAGAGAGAATCACCAGAGTACAGCAGATCTATATCTTATCTCTCTCTGAAATTGCATGGCTGGGCCGTGGCACTGGAACAGATTTCAGCAGGGCAGGAATTCGGAGCATCGCAGGCTCGGAATAAGGAGTCCACTGGAACTATGCATGAACCCATTTCAATACTGATGAGCTCATAGCCACACAGATGAGCAGCGAGAGGCTGTGGGGGAGATTGGGGGAGTTCTTGTCCCCTCCCTGTGAGCCCCCAAATCGCCTAAACCCGGGACAGGGATGAGGAGAGACGTGGTTCTTCTCCAGGGAGATGTGGTTCTTCTTCTCCCCATGGTCTCACTTGTCTCCTCACTCACTTCTTGGCCACCGTGAGGAGCAGGAGATGGCTTCTTAGCGGCAAAGGGCAGCCCCAGGTGGACAGGCTGCTGTTTCTTCACCACATAGAGAAGCAGTAGATCCTGAACTTTCATGTGGTTTATTTGGATGGGTTTATTTTAAATAAGAAATATGAATTTTGAACACGAGCAAAGGGTGGGAATGCTCTGGCTTAGAGTGCCCAGAGAAGCTAATGTGACATCCGTGGCTGCCCCATCCCTGGAAGTGTCCAAGGCCAGGCTGGACAGGGCTTGGAGCAACCTGGGCTAGTGGAAGGTGTCCCTGCCCATGGCAGGGCTGGGCCTGGATGGGCTTTAAGTTCCCCTCCAACCCAAACCCCTCTATGATTCCACAATTCTCTGAAGCTCTGAAGATTTTCTGGGACATGATTTCATAGGAGACTCAGGAGCCTCTTGGAGGCTCTCCTGAGGGAAACTGTGTCAAAACCTGGGGTTAATGGAATAGAAAGTGTCCAAGGCCAGGCTGGACAGGGCTTGGAGCAACCTGGGCTAGTGGAAGGTGTCCCTGCCCGTGGCAGGGGGTCGCACTGGATGAGCTTTGAGGTCCCTTCCCACCCAAACCACACTGGGATTCTATGAAAAACAGTTTTGATGATATTTTAACAGAATCATGTAAAGGTTTGAGCTGGAAGAGACCTTAATGACCATCTCATTCCAACCCCTCTTCTGACAGAGTTTGTTATCTGTAGTCCAGACTTTAAGGAGGCTCCTCAAAGACCCAAACGCCCACCTGAGGAGCACGATAAACTCAGGGCACTGCTTTAATTAAATGTGAAATAAACGCTTCCCCCTCCTGACCCACCTGGAGCCAGAAGTCCTTGACTCTTTTTAATTGGCAGGGTTTTACTTTTATTCTCCTTTTGTGCTGCATCCTCGCAGTGGTTCGGTCCGATCGGAAATCTTTTTAGCAAATATTTTTCCGAACGCCGCTCAGATTAGCGGCTCCAGCGTTCATAAATAGCTTCTCCTGATCCCAGGGTTTCATCTCTGCTTTAACGGGGAGAGCTGCTGATTTATGGCCACATTAAGCAGGGACGTGGACTCACATTGGAGCCTGATAAATACGAGTCTTTAATATGCGCATGCATCATTTTTATGTTTCTTTTACAAAGAGGCTTTGAGTTGTGCGCGTTATAAAATTACACTGAGAGAATGGCAGCAGTCTGCATGGGAGCCAGGGCTGCTGAGGGGGATGAAAGATGCATTTTCTGGAATACTGGAATGCTCTGGGAGCAGTATAAAATTTATGATATCCTGAGCTATTCATTTTCACAGCTTTGGAGGACTTGGGCCGTGTAAAGGCTGTTAGGGATAACTGTGGAAGCAGTTGTTTGTTTGCAGCTTTAACTGCTTTTTTAATGACCGAGTTTGATTGTTATTGTAATTAGTAAATGAGCAGTTTTTTTGATTTTGTGCTGGTTTTGCTCTACATTTGCAGCCTGGTTTCTTAAGGCAGTGAGGTTGGCAAGCTCTCCTGTAACCCTTACTCAACTCTGGCTTCTTCCAAACACTGTTTGGGAGTGCAGACGAGGTTTCTCAGATAATGAAGTCCCTGCAAGTCTTGAGAAAGTTTCTAACTGAGTAGAGGAGGGGAGAGACTCCCACCACTGCTGCCAGGGAGGACAAGGGTGGCAGGGTTTGGGGCTGGCTGCCCACACCCCTCAAAATCATCCCACAGCTGGATTTCTGACCAAGGCATCCAGTTGACCATGGAACTGGGAGAAAATGAGCAGGATACGTGGCAGGGTGGAGTTAGGTTAATTGTTTGAAGGTGATTGGAATTTGGAAGTGCAGTCACCCCATGCCCATCTATCTTCTCCCCTCTGGAACATGTCCAAAGCCAGGTTGGACGGGGCTTGGAGCAGCCTGGGATAGTGGAAGGTGTCCCTGCCCATGGCAGAAGGTGGAACAAGATGAGATTTAAGGTCCCTCCAACCCAAACCATGCCATGGTGTGTGACTGACTCTGGGACAAACATCCAGTTCTTTAAAAACTAAGAAGCTGGCGAGGTCACTACATAATGAACCCATCAGGGATGGTCTCAGCAGCTCTGGCCTGGAAAACTCACCCAAAAAAGGGGCAAAGGTGTTGCTTTCCCTTCCCCACCTGGAGCCAGGGCCCGGCCAGGACCCGGAGCAGAGCATCCCCGAGGAGACCTTCAGGAGCCTGATGACTTTGTCTGCACTTCAGCCCCTCAGCTTCCTAAACCCTCAGCGTTTTCCTGGGAAAGGAGAGGATAATGAGCTACATAAGCATGAAGAGGAGCAGCAGCAGGAGGGAGAGAAGGTTTCTCCAGGTGCAGGGAGGTGGGAAGGGCCCTAACACTGTGATTCCCATTAACATTTTCAGTGGCCATGGAAAAAAGGTTTTCTCATCTCAGCAAAGGCCCTCTGAGGGAGTCAGGACAGGAGAAACCCATTGGATGCTGAGTCACAAAAAAACACATGGAAAAGGGAACAAAGAGGCCTTTGCTGCTAAACAGGAAAATAAGAACATGTTCCTGTAAAGCCTTCCAGTGATGAACAATATCCCAGGGACACCGTGGGGCTGAACACGGGTGGATGGTCACACCTGGGGAGTCAGGAATGGAAAAGATCATCTGGAAGAATCTGGGATGGGAGAGGCAGGACGAGGAGCCAGAAGCACTGGGGTTTTGCAGGTTTTCCTTCTGCTGCCACCCTTAAAAACTATCAAACCCCTAAAATTAAGCTGCGTGCTTTTCCCTTTCTCTAGATGGATGGAATCATGGAATTTCAGAATGGTCTGGGTGGGAAGGGGCCTTTAAGACCATCTACTCCCAGCTCTGCTGCCATGGGCAGGGAAACTTCCACTACCCCAGGTCACTCCAAGCCTCATCCAACCTGGCCTTGGACACTTCCAGGGATCCAGGGGCAGCCACAGCTTCTCTGGGCACCCTGTGCCATCAGATTTGATGGTTTAATTTTATTATTAGTGATTCATAAAATTCTTGTCCAGTTAAGATAGTGTAAATGATGTGTTTTATTAGTTTAAGGGGACAATAACCCAATTTTCTGGTCAGCTTCTAGACCAGCTAGAAGTAGGTCCTACACAGTCATGTAGCTCAAGCTCGCTGTGCTCAACAGGCTGCAAGCATTATTTTAGATGATTTTGATGTTTTTGTGGGGAAAAACCCATCCCTAAAAGATGATTCATTGCCCTATAAGACAAGGAGACCTCGGAGAGGTGAGAAATCTCCCATTACAACTCTGACATCTCCAAGGTGCCCGGATCTCCAGCCAAACCAAATACTCCCGTCAGGGTCTAGGAACCTGTCCCACCAAAGGCCCCATTTGCAGTTCCATAGGCAGGTTTTTAACAATTATTGAAACTTAAATCAGTGCCCGCAGCCTGGAGCTGGCTTGGAGGATGGAAAAGCTTTTCCTGGCTGTCCTGGATGCAGGATGCCCGGGAATGGTGCCCGTTGCACTCTCCCATACTCCAGCAGTGCCTCGTTTTCCTGCCAGGAACACGCTTGTCTGGTCTTCCTCTCTAATCCTCCCTTTCATACCGGAATGATTCCCAAGTGGTGTAATTGGGGAAGTTCCTCTGCTCAAGGGTATCAGCTGTGCTCGTTGGCCTTGGAATGTTGCTCCAGCAACACGGAAGAACCTGTGACACGCAACCGGTGAGTGCGTTTTTCGCATCTCTTTCAGAAGTGCAGCATTCCAAAAAGGAAATTTTTTTGTAGATATTTTTTTTTTAAAACCAAGCACTGGGCTCCAGCTCCCAAAATATCTCAGGGCTTGTCGTTTGAAGAGGGTTTTGGAAATGAATGGAGCACTGATCACAATTAGTACAAAGCAATTTAAAATTATTTGAAGGGCTTTCATAACGTGAAGTGTTCCAATAATTTGTAATTACCGAACGTTTCACCTGCTCCGAATCCCATTTACTTCCCAAATCAAGCCCTTGAAGGGCTCTGAAGTGGCATATCTCAAACTGAACAGGGCAACCTGGAGGAGCTGCTAATTCTGGAAGCACTTCTGGTGCTCCTGCATGACAACGAGGCTTTTTTGGGAAGCGATCCCCAAACGGTCACTTAAAGGATTATCCCCCCAGGCTTGTGGGGAGGGCGTGGGATGGGAGCTAGATGGGTGTCCCATCCCACAGGAGCAGCAGCAAGAGTGGGAAGCTCTGCAGACCAACCCCAAGGGAGGTGACGTGAGTTGAAAAATGGTGGAAAAGCCACCAAAAAGGGACAGAGGGGTCCAGGCAGGGAGTGGTCGGAGCAGTGTGAGCAGAACTGCAGTGGGAAAGGGTCTCCAGGCTCCAGCCCACCCCCACCAGCAGCAGGAGCTGCAGGATTGATGGGAAAACCTCAGGCTGTGTCTTCAGTCAGAGCAGCTCTGGGAGATCACGGCTGAATACAAACTCCAGGGACTGGCCTCGGACTCTTGTGTCACCTCTGGGAATGTCTCTGCTGATTCCTGTTCCCATTTCTGCCTCTTCCCAGGGCTCTGCAGAGTAGGATTCACATGGAGAGGTTCTCCTGAAGGGTTTTCACTCACTTGGAGCCTAATCAAGGCTCGAAATGGATGCTGTCAATTGTTCCACAGAGATGTTTTATACCCTGGTGTGGCACACCATGGGCCCTCCCTGCTGCAAGACCCCGGGAGCATCCAAATTTAACCTTTCCCTTCAGAGAAGGCCTGGATCCAACAGGAAAACCTGGCTGGAGTTGGGAGCAAACCTTAAATCTCGGGATCTGGAGGACAACCAAACCATCATCCACTGAGGGAAGGAGTAATTGTATTTTCATGGTACTGGCCAGGACACCCCTCTGTGAAATACCTTCTCTGGGATGTTTGGATGGGGAATGGAGGATTTTATATCCGATTGGAGCTCAACCTTCATGGAAGAGGCTCCTTCCAAAGGCTCTCTGCAGAGACGTTTTTGCCAACAAGTCCAACAAAGACAGGTGGGGATTTTTCTTCTCCTCCAGGCTCAGTTACAGTGAGAACAAAAGTTCAAGGTGACACCTGTGCACAAGTGGCCGCCAGCTGGGAGGGGATGCATGGCCAGCAAACATCTGGAGGGCTAGAGCCAAAGGGCCACAGCTGGTGGCCAGGAAGGTGCTCTGCATTTCCTCCCCTGATAATCAAGGCAGAATTTGCTTTACTGGATGTCTGCAGTCCTAAAATGGTTCTTTGTGCCTGGAAGGCAAAGAGAACCTTTGAATAAAGACGGAGGAATGTGGAGAAAAGGTTCTGCGTGGGTCTGTGGTGGAGGAGCTGGATCCCAGGCAGTGGCAGCCCTGAGGGGTTAATGATGGGGCTCATTAGCCACCCTGAGCTGCTAATTGGGGACAGCTGCTATAAAAAGGAAGTGCTGAGAGTTATGGGTAATGCTGGGATGCTGGGAAAGGGGCAGAGGGCTCTGAGAATGATCTCAGCTGAAGGGAAATACCTTTCTCTAAGCTGAGGAGGTGTCCAGGACCCCCCTATTTTGGAGGGGCAGCACCTCTCTTGTCCGTGGGGTGAGCAGGGAGTAAAGACAGAAAATGAATTGTTCCTGCACAGCCACCAGCAGCAAAACCTCCCAAGAGGGTGTGCAGTGATGGCAAGGCAACAGCAATAAATGACAGGGAGCAGGGGTCCTCAAATCCTTGGGAAATAGAGGGAAAATGAGGCAGGAGGGATGGCAAGACCCTGCTGCATCACTGCACTGCTCTGACTGGGTGGCACAGGGCATTTCTGCTCTTTTCCAGGGAAAGAAGGTGGGTTTGGGGTCGGTGGGGATGTGGGTATGGCCAGCAGTGATGTGGGGCTGGAAGGGAAGTTTGGGTGGAATTCTGGGGAAAGCCAAACGGCAAATGAGTGGCACACTGGGAGATCCAAGCTCCTGATGCTGCTGGAGAGAGGGAAAGCATCCTGGGAGTAGGGCAGGAGGCACCAGGGCGCCTTCCAGGGGCAGCCAACCCTCCAAAAGAGCTTTCCTCTCTTCCCTGGGTGCTTCTGCACCTTTCCTCCCCATTTAACAGCACTGCTATCGCCAAATGAATTATCCAAGGTGTTTCCAGCTGTATTTCTGTAGGAAACACTCACTTGTCCCACAGATTTCAGCACCCGCAGGCAGTCAGGGAATGGGGGCTGCTGTGCAACAGCTCCTGTTGGGAAATGGTTTGGCAGAGAGGGATGAGGAGAAGGCTGTGACAGGAGCAGTCCATGGGTGCTGAAAACTTTACTGGGATGTACAAATGTTCCAGCTGGGTCTGGAGCTCTGTTTTTGCTGAAGTTAAGCAAAGTTTTTTAGCTTAAAAGGCTGTTCTGGGCAGAGCTTCTGTATTGCAAATAATTGTAAGCAAAACCTCACATCAGAGAAAGGAATCGGTGCTAGCAGAAGGGAAAAATAGCCCTAATTTTTTTTTTTTCCAGCTAAATTTCAGAGTTAGAGAAGAATTAATTAATGTTTTCTGGTGAGCTGTAGCACCTCACATTCCTCAGGCTGGTTTGGACCCAGTGTTCCGACAGCAGCTCAGAGGTGTCAGGAAGTGCCTTGTATCCTGCATTCCTTCAGAACTTTGCTGGGGGAAAAGGGATTTCTCCCTTTCCAAAGTGGGGCTGCTCCTTCAAAACATCTGGGTTTAGCAAGGCCCCTTTTGGGAACGCTCTGCTGTGGATCACTTGTAGTCATTGGAGCGAGCTGGTGGCCCAGGAGGGAAAATTAGCTGGGAATTCATCTGGGCGTGAGAATCAACCCACTGTGGGTTGGGCTGGAAGGTCTCCAGGCTTCCAATGGCTTTGTGCAAAGGTGTCACACAGGGCTGCATCTCTGCTCTGGTCCCTTGGGCGGATCCTGCTGACCCCGGAGTCACCACCAGGTTTTTGGGAAGGGGGATGTGGTGTTGAACTTCTTCCTGCCAACCCCAGAACTGATTTTGTTGCTCCTCAGTGAAGAAACTGGAATGTGAAGTGGAGGGGGAAAAGCAGGAAGTGTTCAGAGCAGAGGAAGTGTCCAAGACCAGGCTGGACTGGGCTTGGAGCAACCTGGTCTGTGGAAGTCGTCCTTGTTTGCGGTGGGGGGTGGGATGGGATGGGCTCTAAGGTCTCTTCCAACTCTCTTCCAACCCAAACCATTCCATGGTATGATTCCATAATATTCCCCTCTGCCCTCAGTCAGCAGACAAATAAAAATGCTTCATCCTGAGTTTAATTTCATAGTCACAGAATGGTTTGGGCTGGAAGGGACCTCAAAGCCCATCTCATTCCAGTCCCCTGCCATGGACAAGGACACCTTCCAGCAGATCAAACTGCTCTAAGTCCTGTCCAACCTGGCCTTGAACATGTCCTCTTTCACTAATCCCAGGTTTTTCCCTCGGGAGAGCCTCCAAGAGGCTCCTGAGCCTCCTGTGAGGTGCAGTTTGGTTGGAAAGCCCAGGAGCTGCCAGCCCATGTGTGCTCCCAGCTCACGCCCGCCTTGGTATGAGGAAATCTTTGGTGTGGATTTCTCAGCACACAGACCCAAATCGATCGAATAAACAAGGAAATGGGTCCCTGAGTGGGGCTCTGGGGCCCCAAATGTGCTGAGCAGCTCAGCAAACATGGCCTGACCCGGAGGGCTGGGCAGGCAAACCCCACACCCCAGCAAAGCCCCTCCACTTCCAGCTCTAATCCTGAGGATTTAATGAGAGCTACGAGAGAGGGCAAATATTTACACTGAGGAGCTCAAGTGGGCAAATAAACCAGGCTTTTACAAGTGAAGCAAACACAGCACAGGCTGGGGTTCAAAGGAAAGTTTCTGGCTGGGTCTGGGTCTCCAAAGTTGCTTTTTTTTTTCCTTTGACAAACTGTTCCTTGTCAAGGCATCAGAGGCAGGGACATTGAATTTAGTCTGTGCAAACACACGTGGTACTGGGATGGAGGAAAAAAAGGGTTCTCCTCAGGTCTGCAGGCACATTAGATTAATTTTGGCCTCTTTGACAAGCGGGGAGCAACTTCCCTGTCCTCACACTGCAGCAGCAGCTGCCCTGTGGCCTCCAGCACACAGAAACCCCTTCCCCAGGAACCCTTTGTGACAAATAACTACAGCTGAAAGGCTGAACTCCCTGCCAAGCCTCGAGTGAACACAACAGTGACCTGTTTGAGGGCTCACCTGGAGCAAAGGAGGGCTCTGGTGCCGGGGCCGAGGCTGCTGCAGCTGCACAGAGGGATCTGTGCTGCTCCCGGGGGTGCAGAGCTGCTCTGGAACAGCTTCCCTGGCTGCAGCAGAACGTTCCCAACTCTGGCCCGAAAGGCTGTGGGATAAATCACATCCCCTCTGGCTCCTGGTGTGAGGCAGATGCTCTGGCAATTAAGGAACACAGATCTCAGAGGAGTCTCCATCAGGCTGGGCCAGCAGCTCCTGCGGAGCCGGAGGTGGGAACAGGCTCCTGGAGAAGCATCCCCGGCACCCAGGGACGGGTCCTGAGGCACCACAGTGCTCCTGGAGAGCGGGGACAGCGCAGCCCCAGTCCCTGGGGTCCCTGCCACGTCAGGGTGATGCCTCCAGACCTGCATTTTGGGGCTGCCATGGGGTTTGGGGCCATACCCGGCCATGGGAACTGCAGGGTGCCAGGTTTCCCCTCGTGCAGAGGCTTCGGGGGTCTCAAATCCCATCCCTAAAAGCCTCAGGTCAGCAAGGAATCTCTCCTGCCCTGCAGGAGTGGAGTGGAGGGGAGGCTGGAGAAGTGCAGAGGAGCCAGGCAGTAATTTGGGGTCAGATTTTAGGGCCAAGCCCCAGCTAAGTAACAAATTGACCAAGGACCTGTTTTTAGGGTCTCCCCTGCTTTCCCAGGGCAGCCCCGGGTGTGTCTGGCTGGGGTGGGGGTTCCCCCAATCCCACTGCTCCCGGCACATCCCGGCATTCCCCCAGCACAGCTGCTGGGAACTATCAATTATGGGGCATCACGGGCTCGTTTAAACAGACGGGCTTTTAGGAGTGAGTTAGGGGAAGTGAGCAGCGAGCAGGGCATGAGCAATGTCTCTGATTCCTCGGGCTAATCCCAGCAATAATGCATATTTACTGACAGGGTTCTCTGCACTCAAGGAGCAGCTCCCATTTATCCCATTTATCCACTTATCTGGGAAGCAGATATCGGGGTAAACGGCTCCGAGGCGAGTCCACGGCCATAAATCAGCATTTTTTTTATCCTAAGAGCAAACAGAAGGACAGGCCTCGGCACAGCAGCTTGGCTCCTCGAGGAGAAATGACTCAACTGGGAGCTGAGAGGACACAGCAGACCTCGCACGGGGTTTTAGTCAAGTTCCTTCTGCCTCTGCCATTCCAGCACCGGGCTCTGAGTTAAAAATATTGACTTCGCTGTGCTTTAATGGAGGACCACGCTCCATCCCCGTTGCTTCTAGGAAATAACTGTAAATTCTTATTACTGCTCGTGATCCCTCACAATCAAATCACTTCTCATTCTCCTCTCCAAGCTGAGCCACTCCAGTGCTTGTGGTGCCTCTCTTGTTCCACTTAATTATTTCTTTTCTCACTTCCAAGAACGAATAGAAAGGCAGCAAGTGAGTGGGGAAAAAAGACAAATGGTTTTAAAACCTCACAGAAATTTGTCGAGATTGAAAGATATTTACTTTTTTTGCGTGAAAGGTGACTTTTAAATTTCCAAGTTCAGCAGAGAAAAGTGATTTCTGCTCGTAATTAAATTCTTAGATTGAGCCTGCATCCAAGTTTGTGTTCCATAAACGGGAAGGCAATTAATGAAATTAACGATTGGCATCAATGCAAGGGTTGGAACTCAAGGATTTTTAAGGTTCCTTCTGACCCAAGCCTTTCCATGATCCGTGTTATTTGTCTCCTTCTCCTTGCAAGCCCACCTGGGAGAAGAACAGTGTGTTCCGAGGAGGAGGAACCTGTTTGGGTCAAAAGGCTGCCGTTTTAGGAATATGGATTTGCAGTCCCAGCCTGTGTCTGCAGTTCCCATCATGTATTGGAAGGTTCATTGAGGAGAGATGGGAAAGGCAGCACCAGGCTGGGGGATGCATTGAAAAGCCCTTTTGTTGTCTCAGCGGGGTGAGAAGCACCTCGATGCGTTGGTTTCCATTAGAAGGAAAGAAAAAAATCCTTCAAAAAGAATCCTTCTCCAATGGTGGTGCCCACTGCTGCTGGGGACAGCTGACAACCTCCTCTCCTCATCCACTCTGGTAGAGTTCCCTCTGGAGGAGGAGTTGGATTTCTGTTGAAAATGTGGACAAGGGGCACAAAAGTCAGGGTGAGCTCAGAGCTGCTCCTCCCCAGCCGTGCCTCAGGTGCTCTTTGCCCAAAAATCTGTGTACAGCTCACTCCCCGTTATTCACAGCCCCATTTATCATCCTCTTTGGAGGTTTTCCTCCCTCTGGCATTGCAGTGCTGCCTGGGGATGGAGAGCCCAGGTTTGCTGGGAGCTCTCTGGCAGTTTTGGAGCCCTTAAACCCAACACAGGAGAGCATTTGCCAGGCTATGTTTCACTCTGAACTGTGTTCCCTGGTCGTGTTCACACTTTAGGATCTCCCTGATGTTCCCACAGTGCCAGACTTGCCAGATGTGTAATGGGAATGCTGCTGCTAATGCTCCAGCTTCCCTCCAGGATGCTGCTTGGGCTCCTGGAGTGGGATGTGCCAGCCCGTGTGGCAGCTCTGGGGATGTGGGCCACAAAAATGCTTAGAAGAGGTGCAGATCCAGGTCCTGGAGCATGGGAAAAGCTGCATGAGGGTGAGCAAAGCCCCTTCCTCAGCGACAGAGAGTGGATTAGAGAAGCTTTGTGGGGAGCACTGGATCAGGGGAGATATCACTGCACCTTACCGCTATTTTCCCCTGCTGCTGAAGCTCCCTGCCAGGATCTAAAGGATTTTGGAGGCAGAAATTACTGGTGTGGGAAGAGAACTCCTGGAACGGGCAGTGTGAAGTGGAAGAGCTTCTCTCTCCTCATGCTGAAAGAAGCTGGATATTGTGTAGGATACACATTCTATCCATGATGTACTTTATACATTATTTATATTTTATTATAAAGGAGTCACAATGGTGAGGGAGGTGATTCTCCCCCTCTGCTCTGCTCTGCTCTTCTCTGGTGGGGTCCCACCTGCCGAGCTGCCCCAGCCCTGGGGCCAACAGCAGGAGGATGTGGAGCTGCTGGAGCAAATCCAAAGAGGGCCATGGAGATGCTCCAAAGGCTGGAGCCCCTCTGGAGCTGGGCTGGGAGAGCTGGGGGTGTTCACCTGGAGAAGAGAAGGCTCCAGGGAGAGCTCAGAGCCCCTTCCAGGGCCTGAAGGGGCTCCAGGAGAGCTGGAGAGGGACTTTGAATAATGGATGGAGTGACAGGACAAGGGGGAATGGCTTTAAGCTGGAAGAGAGGAAGTTTAGATGGGATAATGGGAAGGAATTCCTGGCTGTGAGGGTGGGGAGGCCCTGGCACAGGGTGCCCAGAGAAGCTGTGGCTGCCCCTGGATCCCTGGAAGTGTCCCAGGCCAAGTTGGATGGGGCTTTGAACCTCATCCCATCTCCCCCTCTGCATCTTTTCCAGCCCTCTCCCACTGCTCAGCCCTCATCCCTCTGCCCCCTCTCCTCCTTCCCATTCCCTCACTGCATTTCCCCCTTGGGTAGAGTCCAGATTCGGAGGTTTCAGCTTCCAGTCACCCACAAAGAGCTGCAGGGATGGTGCAACCCGGCTTCTCCAGGAGCTCTTGGCTGGGACTAGGTTTGGATGTATTTCCAAGAGACCACCATTGACCTCAGCTGCTCTGTCAAACAGCCAAGGTTTTTTTTTTTTCCTGGGAGCGCAGAAATCCCTCAAATTTGTAAAATTCCTTAAATGCAAGAGGAGAAGATTTTGGAAAAAGAAGAGTTTGCTTCCTTCCAGTTTTAAGGAAAGCTGAACTCTGTTAGACACCAGCCAAGGAAGTTTCAGCCCCAGGAATTAAAATCTAGAAAATGATAAGTGGGGTTGTGTTTTTGTTTAAGGAGATCCCGTCACGAAACTGTAAATCGAAGCTGGCTTTGCTCTGTCTGACAGAGAACAGCAATAATTGTGTGCCATATATGTGCTCTCACCTGCTCCTTCTCCCTCAGAAAAAGCATTTAAAATCACTTCTTATGAAGAAACATTCTGAAAGGAAGAATGCTGAATTTATTATTATTATTATATATTATTCATATAACGACAACACCCAAACTTTTCTCAGCACTGAGCAGAAAGAGAGAAGATAAAGCCTCTGGCCCAAAGAGACTTTGAAATAAATGGAAATAAGGTTTGGATCTGCCTCCGTGTGTGTGTGTGTGTGTGTGTGNTGGATCTGCCTCTGTGTGTGTGTGTGTGTGTGTGTGTGCATGGAAAGTTTTTAAGTATTACTGAAGAAAGTGTGGGGGAAACATTGAATTATACATCAGCTTCTTCACCACCAGGAAAAAAAAATAGGCAAGTCTGCATGCTCTTGATAACATTTTAATAATTTACAGCCTCAAATTTCACCCTGGGAGTGACTTTCAGGAGGAGGAAGGAATCCTGTGACTGTAAACACAGCTGGAAGGGAATGGGAAATCATGGGATCTTCTGTCCGGGGAAGGGGGATGGCAGGAGGAGAGGGGGAATGGCTTGTGTTGAGTGGGGAGATGGGAATCCTGTATGCAGATCCTCCCTGGGGACCTTGGAGGGGACTGTAGGGATGGGGTAGAGCTTTTACAGCCCCAGTCACTGCATCCCTTGGCAGTGCTCGGAGTAAATCCTCCTCCCAGTCCTCAGCCTGGAGCACCCTGGGCTGGTGGAAGGTGTCCCTCTGGTGGAATGAGATGGTCTTAAGGTCCCTTCCAAGCCAAACCATCCTGAGATTCTGTGGAAATGGGTGAATTCCTCCCTCCTTCCCCTGGGGGGTTTTTCCCTGTGGCAAAGCACCAGGACTTCACGTCCTCTGGTGAGTTCCGCTGCCCTCAGCGCAGCAGGAGCACCAACACCATGGGAATGCTGCCAGGGGTGTCTGTCCGAGCACCCACGAGGTCTGGATGTCCCAAAACTGCTGGTGGAAGGCACGGCTGGAGGGGATTGAGTGGCAGGAGTCTGTCTGTCCATCCCATGGCTTGTGCCTGTTCTCCCAATGGCTGCAGAAGGAGAAGGAGGCACGATCCAGGATGCCTGGGATGTCCAGGAGGGGTTATGGATGATCACCATGAGCATCAGGACGTTACATGGAGGGTTGTGCTCCGCCTCACCCTGTCCCAGACCTGCCTCACTTCCACCAGCTCCGTGCTGGGCCATCTGGGCACAAAGCTTGGGGTCTGGGAATCCCAGAGCAGCCCTGCCCAGCTGGTGGAACGGGATCAGTGCCAAAGCCAGGGCTCCCAGGGTGGGCAATGCTGAGGGACCAACACCTGTAAGGGCCCAGAAATATGGGGATCATGGTTTTCCCACATTGCTGGGAAATCTGGTGGCAGCAGGGAAAGGCGGTGCCAAAAGTGTGCCTGGCACCCCTGAGCTCCCCCCAGGCCTGCCTGCAGTGCCAGCACCGGGGACAGGGACAACAGCCCTTGGGAATCTCTCTGGGATGACTGTTCCCTGATTTTTGCTGCTTCCCAAGCTGCTTTTGTGTGAATTCCTTCACCCCACGGATGTGGCAGGGTCTGCATTTCTATTTGCCAGGGAATGTTGCTGTGATCACTGGAAGTGGTGCAATAAAACCTCTCCCCGTTTCCCATCACCTTCACTGCCTCTGCTCCTGGGTGCTTTCCCCCTTGGGATATTTTGATGTCCAATTGCATCAGGGGAGCCAGGCAGGGTCTGGGGGATGTGGCAGCATGGTTTGGACACCCAGCTGGTGGCACAGCCAGGGGACAGGGACACCAAGAGCTGAGTGAACTGAGACATGGTCTTGCCTGATCAGCTGAAAGAGGGCAGCCAGATCTCCCATATCTCCCAAAATCATTCCCTTGGAGAGCAGGCAGAGGGTGTTCCTGCTCGGAGAAGGCTTTGTTATATAATCCCTCCTCCAAAAGCCACCTTGGCAGCAGGAGTGGGAAGCTGGGGCCTCCATTCTCCATTAAAATGGAATTTTAAGCATTAATACAGGAAGAAGTCACACAGAAAACTCCCCGTCCTTGATGCCTCCTGCTGCCTGCTCCTGGAGCATCCCTGGAGTGTTCCCAGCACACAGGAGGCTGCACAGGTCTCTGTCTGCTGAAACCTATTGTCCCACACTTTGTTTTCCCAAGGAGGCCATGGAAGAGCTTCCCTTGGGCAAGGTTCCCCGGGCAAGCTCAGCTTTGGGGCTACCAAACCCCAACAGGGTCCAAATAATTCATTAGTGGCACAAATGACTTCATGAACAACATCCCCGGGAGAAGTGCTGGTTGTCCACACCTTGTTGTGCCCCGTGGAAAAGCTGTTGGCTGCATCCATGGGAAGGGGCCTTTGGACAGCCCCTTGGTGGTGCCTCCTGCTCACCCTTGCTCCACCCGGCTCGGGATGGCCCGGGCTCGGGCTCTGGAAGCCACTAGATGTCAGGGTTACTCCGTGCAGCCGTGACACCTGCCAGATGTGGCACAGCTGGCTTGACCTGGAGGTCCCCTGTGTGTCCCCAAGGGCCAAGCACAGCCCATGTCGTACCAGGAGTCAGGGGAAAAGCCAGGAGAAAGTGGGATGAAGGCTTTGTTCCCTGCAGACTGTTCACTGTCTCCCTCTGGAATGACAGCCACGGGTTGGTTTGTCCAGGGAATTTCTGGCTGTTTGCAGGAAAAACCGGTCCCCAGAGCCATGGGTGTTTTCAAAACTGGGTGCTGGTGGTCACCCAGCCAGGAATGTGCATGGACAGCCTGAGCGGGTTTGGATTTCCTGCTGGACACATCACCTGAATCCCCTACACCTGCGCTGACCGTGAGTGTGACCAACAGTGACCCCTGAGCCTCCCTGTCCCATCTGGAAACACATTTTGATCCAATATATTTAGCCTTTACAATCACCCTCTTCTTTAAAACACTGAGCAACCAAATTTTGGTGGGAAAAAAAAGTGGGAAATGGTTCTGATTTTTACAGAAAGCATGAAAAAGTTCAGATTTTACAAAGACCCCAAGGTTTTCTTTAGATTAAAAATATTCAGCTGAAACTGCCCAATTTTCTGAAGCATGCCAGTTGTTTATTGCGTTCATTCTAATATTGAATGCTGAGTTCACATCATAGATAAGGATTATTAACCACTCATTTTAATGTATAAGGATTTGAAGGAAGTTATTTCATTATGAACAGGGGAATGTGGCAGCTTAAACAAGAATTAAGAAGGGGGAATGGCTTCCCACTGCCACAGGGCTGGGTTAGATGGGATATTGAGAAGGAATTCCTCCCTGGGAAGGTGGTGAGGCCCTAGCACAGGTTGCCCGGAGAAGCTGTGGCTGTCCCTGGATCCCTGGAAGTGTCCAAGGCCAGGTTGGATGGGGTGTGGAGCCCCTTGGGATGGTGGAAGGTGTCCCTCCCCATGGGACTGGATGAGCTTTAAGGTCCCTTCCCACCCAAACCAGTCTGGGACTCTGTGAAAGGACGGAAATGGGCGTCTCTGAGCACTGGCAGGTCAGACGCTCAGTGGGTTGTTGACCTTGTTTCTCCCCAGACACTTTAGGAAGTGGTACAAGACTTTGTGTCTTTCGTGGAGACTCATCCTGGTCTGTGGGAGAACGTAGCAAACCTGGGATATGCAGCTCTGTGTCCCTTCCCACCCCTTGCCAGACAGAGCTGTAACTGTGGCCTTCTGACCATCCATTCAATCCCTGAGCTTTCTCCATTGTTCCCATTCCTGGGCTGAATGACTTTCCATGGTGGCAAGTCCCACGAACTAATTACGCCCTACATGAAAATTTATTTTCCTTTATCAGTTTGAATTTTCTACCCGGGAGAGCGGGTTATTTATTAGCAGGAAAAAAAATTAACTCAATGGCTTTTTGTAGTTAGAGCTTCTCAAATCCCCTTCTCAGCGAAGGAATCAACAATTACAGCCGGCTCTGGGTTCCATCACCACTTAGGCATGATGGATCTGCAATTCCATGGTTTTCATTAGAGCAAATAGGCACCCAAGTCCATCAATAAACCATATGATGTGCAGGGATACTGATAACAGCAGCCTATTAGATTCATTAGTGCTAATCAGGAGGGAGGCATTGATGGCAGCTTGCTGATAATGCTCGCTTAAAGAAGTGCTTTTTGGGGTGAATGACTTCAGTGATGTGGGAGCGCTGGAAAGGCTCTGGAAGCAAATGTCAAACCTGCCTCATTCCCTGGAAAAGAAGGGAAAAAACCTGCAGATGAGATCATGCAATGAACATTTTTATCAATTATGAGGGCGTACAACGGCAGCCGGTGAGGAACAGAGAAGAGGGGAGGGCGGGGGGAATATTTCCAATGGGAATGTGTTGGACAGTGGTTTGAACCGCAGAAGTTGGGAGTGTTGGGAATGCAGCCAGACGTGGAGGGCAGCCCAGGATCTCCTGGCACACACAGGAAAGGGGAGATCAGAAAAAAAAAATCACACTATGGATGGGATGAGGTTTCTTCGGATGGGATCCAATCCAACAAATTCCTTGTTGTCTTAGAATCCTAAAACTTGGTGAACTTGTTACAGCTGCTGAGGTGGTCACAGGAAATAACTGTGGTGACAAACCACTAGAAAATCATTTGGAAGCAGAGGGGAAGGAAGTAAATGTGGATCTCTCTCAACTTTTCAAATCACATAGGCAAATCCAGGAAATTTGGTAGAAACTTGCTGGTAAATCTGGGGGTCTGAAAGTTAAGGAGGCAGTCTGGAAGTTGGCTGATAAGTAACAGGGAAAAAAATGCTGCTAAAAATTCCAGCTATGGCAGAGTGACTAGATATATATTAGCAGCAAGATGGGAACCTTCCCAAAAGGAGAAAGGAACAGAAAGGATGGAAAAAAAGGCTGATCATCAAAAAAAAAGATGTGACACAAAAGTTGGGAAATGTCAGGAGACAATGAAAATTCAGAAATTCAAACTTCACTGGAACTCTCAAAATATATTAAAACCTCCAACAAAAGGCTGTCCCTGGAGCCTCTGCTCTTCCTAGTTCTTCCCTTGTGTAGCTAAAGATTGCAGCTAATCCAGGAAGGCCCAGACTGGAAATGAATGTGTTCCTACGGATTGTGCTGGAGGCTGGGATGGAGGCAGAGCAGACCTGCGGAGCAGAACAGAGCTGGATGCAGGATGAACGTGTTGGGGCACTCAGGGTGGTGGGATGAGGGTGGGAGAGGGGAGTCAGACTCTGGGAATTGTCTCCATCTCAACTCCTGAGGTGGTTTTGCGGGTCTCCTGGCAAGGGCTGGTGGGAATATCATCCAATGGAAGTCCTGAGGCAGGGCCTGAGGGCATGGAAGAGAAAAGCAGGGACTGCAGCAGATGAGATACTCTGAGTCTGCTCCTGCAGAAACTGCAACGGGGCTGGAAGGAAAAACTGAAGATTTTGAAGAAATTTGTGGAAAATGGGGAAAAACCCCAAGCTGGCATGGTTTCTAAGTACATCAAAGCAAGGTGGGCACTGGCGAAATCATGTGGGGATTACTGACAGGGAAGGAGACTCTTACAAGGTAATGAGGAAAGGCTGGGAGAACTGGGATTGTTCAGCCTGGAGAAGAGAAGCTCAGGTGATCTCCTTGTGGCCTCCCAGTGCCGGAAGGAGCCGACAAGAAACATGGAGAAAGACTCTTTCCAAGGGATGGAGTGACTGGACAAGGGGGAATGGCTTCCCACTGCCAGAGAGCAGGGATAGATGGGATATTGGGAAGGAATTCCTCCTCGTGAGGGAGGTGAGGCTCTGGCACAGGGTGCCCAGAGAAGCTGTGGCTGCCCCTGGATCCCTGGAAGTGTCCAAGGCCAGGTGGGACAGGACTTGGAGCCCCTTGGGACGGTGGAAGGTGTCCCTGCCCAGGGCAGGATGGTGGGACTGGATGGGCTTTAAGGTCTCTTCCACAGCAAACCATCCTGGGATTCTATGAAGACTCCCAAGCCCATTGATCACCCTCTGGGAGTGACGATCCTCACTGGGCAGCCATGACCACCCCTGCTCCTGCTCAACACTCCCAGCTCTCCATTTTTAGGGACAGCTGGATGTATCCGGCAGAGAGCAGCCGCCAGCCTGGGACTCCCATCAGACACTGGCCTTCGGTTTCTCCACCTGATGCATGAAGGAACCTCTGCTTCTCCTCTTGGGCATCACCTTTCCTGCCAGCACGGGACTGAAAATTGCAGCAGGACTTCATTTGTAGCATCTCAGAGAGACAAAAGGAGTCTTATCCTTCAGCTTCAACTCTGCCACAGCCCCTGGAAGGAGCTCAGAGTCTGGCACAGCCTCAGCCCTCCCTCTGGAAGTCTCTCTGTAGCTCTGTTTTGCCATCCCACAGATCCCAGTCTGGCTTTGCCGTGCTCTGTGTGTTCCTGTGTCATCTGGCACCATGGTGGTTCGATCCTGAATCCGTTGGTCTCATCCCGATGGGAAGGACGGAGTTGGCAGAGGGGAAGTGTGGGATCCAAAAGCCCACAGAACTGCAGGATTTCGCCTGTACTCTGGACAAATATTGACTGGGGCCGGCTCCAGCAGCCTCCTCCCCTCATGGATGCTCCAACATCGAGCGGTGACAAACCGGAGCAATTACTCCCCATGTTCCCAATCACCCCATTTCCCTCCCCCTGCTATTGATTTTAGAAACACTGTTTGAGAAGAGAAAAGGCAAAAAGCCCCCTTCATAGCCTGTAATACCTAAATGGAAATTTAATCCCTGCTCCATCCACCATCCCCTGGCTGCATTTATTTTCCGGGCACATTTGGATTGTTTTGTTTACTGCTGACTGTGTTTATGATTATTTTAATAGAGAGCGTTGCACGATACATTTTGTATGAAGGTCACTGCTCAGATATTCTCGATTGGAGCGGCACGGATTCCTAATGAATTCACACCGCCTCTTGCAGGGTTCTCTCCATTTCCAATGGGGCTCCTGCTGCAATCCCACATTAGCCATGTGCTGGATGCATCCCACTCTCTGCTGCTGGATTTAGCGGAGTGGGAAGGGCACTGGGAAGTTGCTGATGCTGATTGTTTCACCCAGGGGTTAATGCACTGCCCATAAACACGGCCAGCAGCCACCAGCCCAAAACGGGATAAATGGAACATTTCAGGAATACTTGTGCGTGCCCCAGGCGTTTCCCTCTTTTTGGTGCCAGGCTCGGAATGAGCTCTGAGATAGCGGTTCTCACTCGCAGAGAATTTGCCTTTCCAAAATGTCCATTTCTCCCCAAGTATCGCCGCCGGCCTGCTGGAATCGTCGATATTTGCAGTTCCGGTGTGCTGAGCCGTGAGCGCCGTTTGGAGCGCTCGATGAATCCCTGATGCTCCCCACGTTCCCTCCCGCCTTTCCCCTGCTCCATATTCATGAGACAAGACTTGTTTTGTCTTCCTGACTGGCTGGCATCAGGTCCCAGGAAGGAATTCGGGAAGGAATTCTGCTTGGCAGAAATATTCCAGCTGTGTACTGGAAATAAGGGGCTACCTCCGCTTGCGTTCACTGGACAAGGCGTGATCCATCGGACAGCAGGACTTTCCCACCTGTGAGGATAAGGATTGGTAAATAAGGAGATCCAACCTTCCTCCACGGCAGTTTTAGTGGATTTGGGGAGGACCTGGACCAAGCAGGGAGAGGGAGAAAGGCTGTACCAGCATCATCACCACTCCAGGCCTTGGTAGATTGGAGATGTTTGGGTGAAGGATCTGTTCCAGTGTGGATTGAGTTCAGAGCCAGATAATATTCCCCACAAACTCCAGCTTAAGGGTTTTGTTATCTATGTGTTGAATCATGGAATCATTAAGGTTGGAAAAGCCCTCCAAGATCAAGTCCAACCATTCCCGCAGCACCTCCAAGGCCACACTGACCCATGTCCCCAAGTGCCACATCCACGTCTTTTAAATCCCTGCAGGGAGATGACTCCCCTGGAGCCTTGGGCAGCTGTTCCAGCGTCTGACCACCCTTTTCGTGAAGACTTTTTCCCTAATATCCAACCTAAACCAGAGTGGGAGCAAGTGGAGGCCCTAGTTTCTCTGTATTCACGGATTGCTCCTCTCTGATCCAAGTGGACTCTCAGCAGACACCACATCCTTTGGCACAAACAGCATCCAGGGAACGGATGAAACCCATCTCCTTCTGTTTGCCTGAACCACTCTCTGCTCACGTCCCTTCTGATCTCTTGTTCTTGTACAGGAAGAGAGGATTATCCTTTAATGGATAATTTGGATCTGTAGCTCAGGTTGCTGTGGAAAGCTCGGCTCCACTTTTCCTGCTCCTTACTCCAGGTACGGGATGGGAAGGGCCCCAGTGGCCTCACAGGTGTGTTCAGGTGTGCTCACTCCTGAGCCTTGTTTGAAACAGCTGGGTCCAAGCTGCCTTTGGACACTTTGGGATGCTTTCCAATCCTTCTTTCTCCCTGGGAAGTGGCCATTGAAGAGCTCTGGGCTTGGTTCCCATCTCCTGGTTGTGATTAGAAGCTCGGCAGCTCAGCCCTGGCAGAGGGAGGGATCCCTCCAGCTCCCCTCCCAGCTCAGTTTGGGTTGGGATGGTCTGGGATCCATTAGCACGAGGCAAAAAAAAATCACAGATAATAAAAACAACACAGCCCCTAATGATCCTTTTTATGCAGTCTGGCTTCTATTCCAACAAAACACAAGCAGAACCCTCTTTCCAAGAGTTCCTGGAGAACAGACAGACACAAATGCCTGACTCCAGTGTGCTTTCATCTCCCAGCGTCAGGAGACACCCCATTTATCTCTGCCTTCATCATCTTTTATTCCCACCACCTGCTGAGAGCTGGAGCTGTACCTGGACGGAATTTTTGCCTGTTTAGTAATCTTCGTCTCTTCTGCTGTTGTGTCCCAGAGCTCTGGGAGTGTTCCATGGGTCGTTTTCTCCAGGAAGCGTTTTCTCATTTAAATACTCAGCCACGCAGCCTCTGGAATGTCAGTGGGCATTATGAACAAAGGGAAAAGAATCTGGAAAAACAAACCCACGATCTACCTCGGCCATCCAAGAGTTTGTTCTTCCTTCCAAGGCAATTTCGAAGGCTGGCAGGAATCAGTGGTCCTTCCCTGTCCCAAGGAGATGCACATAACTCCAACCTGGAAGGAAAAGCCATTCCAAGGACTATCCAGAAACTCTAGCTGCCCAAACTGGTACTTCCTAATTTTCTTAGTGAATAGTTCGGCACTTAGAGTGAGAACATATCTGGCACATGGCCCTGTTCCATCACATCTGGGCAGGGTGGGGAGAAGTGCAGCCCAGCATTCATGGCCTGACCACCATTTTGGTGAAGGTCTCTCCTGCTTTTGGAATCCCATCCAGGAGGCAGAGGAGACCTCACTTGTCAGCCTTGCCAGCCTCAGCATCTCATCCCTCTCTAGAATGAAATCATAAATTGTCCAGGCTTCCTCAGCTTTCATGATCTCCCTGGATTAGGAGCTGTCACCATCTGGAATTTAACCCTTCATGCCCAGACTGGAAGGTTAATCCTCGTGGTGAGGACAGACACATTCCAGCTCCGAGTCATTCCCAAGAAGACTCAGGGGACAAAGGGGTCCAACTCCAGCAGCACAGGCTGTAAATCAAAGCAGACTTTGCCAGGGAGCTCCTAGGCAAGAAGCAAAGAGGGCTGTGGACAACCCTGAAAGTGAACCAGACCATTTCTCACCCCCTTTCCACAGGCAGAGCTGGGATCTGTAGCCTGAGAACTGGAAGTCACGGAGTGGAGACACCAAGGTTGACTCTTGGTGTTCTCCAGCTCCTCCTCACAGCTCCTCACCTCCCAAAATCATGCGCAGTCCTTGGTGTGCTTGGGCAGGGCTGGGGAGCATCTCCTGGGTGTTGTGTCAGGTTTGGATCATCGCTGATTCAAGACCATCAAGAATTAGGGAACAGGTACAAGAAATCTGCTCCTAAAGCATCCAGATCTGGAAAATCCCTCCATGACCTGAAGCTTAAGGAACTCAACTCAGCTGCAGGTGAAAAGTGGGATTCATTAAATTAGGCAGGCACAGGGTCCTTGTTCAGGGCTTTTCTCTTCCATGCCATAAATTAAAATATATGTTGATAACATCCTTCTCTCTTCTGTCCTTGGCTGTAATAGATATATTCTGTGTTTAGGGTGGAAATATTTGCCATCATTCATATTTTGGCTTGATGCAGGTATCCGGGTGACCTTTAGCAGCCTGTGATATATAGAAAAGCTGATTACATGTTCCTTGATTTCATAGGAGGGATCAATATAAACAAGATTAGGAAAAAAATACAGTCTCGTTCATTTCAAACAAATCCTGTCAATGGTTTCTTTGAGAAACTCAGACCTCCAGCACTCAGAACGAGGATTTGAAAGCTGTCAGGGAGTCACAAATACGACTTTTGATATAGCTGTAAAACTTCTGCCCAGATTTGTCCAATCCATGAACTCTGAGGATCTTCCTGCACGTGGGCTCTGTGCTCGGATGGACAGAAGGAGCTGAGGCCGCTGAGAGCCCCAGAGAGGTGGGAGTTGCTCTCGCAGCCCTGGCTGGAGGTTGTTTTACGCCTCTCCATGGCATTGTATTCCTTGCAACCTTCTTGTGCTGGAACAGCTCTCCCTGGTTTCCATCAGCAGCACTTCCCGTGGTAACTCAGGTCTGGGGGCAGAAGACTCCTTGCCAAGCTCTGGAGGAAATGCCACCACAGCTGAAGGGTTGGGGAGCAAATGAGGAAAGGCTGTGAGAGGGTGGCTTTGTCCTCCACCTCCAGACCCCACAAGCTGCTGGGACTGGGGATTCCAACCCTGGGGCAGGAACGGGCAGGGATTTGCCTCTGACCTCCTGTCACACAATTGTCAGAATGTCCTTGTCTTCATCTGAGCCAGCCCAGGATTGTGTCTGTGCACATGGATCAAACTCAGCCGTCCTGCTTCAGGTGGGATTAGGAGAGAGGCTGCTTTCCCTCCGGGAATGCTCTGCCAGCTGGCAGTGGAATTGTTTGCTGTCTTCTGCAGGCTGACGGAGTCTGAGCGATCACACGCCGCATTATGAACACATCCCAGTTCATCTCCAGCAGGAAATCCACTCTCCTAGGTCCCCTCCTGAGGCAGATTTAAATGTGACTTCCTTCCCAGCCTGTGGAGACTGAGCCAAAGCAGCTGCAGGTCACTGGAACTTCGGGAGAAGGACCAGACTGTGATGCTGCATGGGCCTCATGATGCCAGTGAAATCATCAGCTGCAGTCCCCTCTGTGAGGATAAAAATGCTGCTCCAGTCCCTCCTCGTGTGCCTGCAGCCACAGAGGAGCATGGCAGAGCAGGAATCTGCAGTAGGGATGATTATCCCACTGCTGGGGAGAGCAGCTGTGCTCCCACCGCCAGCTAAACTCGCTCCCGTTTCCACAGAAAAAGCCAGAGATTTCCCCATTTGTTTGGTTTCCCTGGAATATAAATGTATTTGTTCCATGTCCCCAAGACTGCAGAGTCTGTGGACGCCCCTGCAAACACCTGAGGGGCTGCTCTGACTGGTGAGTGGTTTGTGGATGACTCCGGGACTGAGCTCCGTCCTTCTCCATCACTGACAGAGGCAGAGGAGATAAATCCATGGAGCAGGAGCCTCTCCCCGCTCCTTCCTACCAGCTGCTGTGAGGAGTTGAGAGCAGAGGACTGGTCAGTGAAACTGTGGCTGTATTTTACAGCCAGAAGTGAATCCTCAGGGAACACTTTCCTTAGGAGTCAGTCACCACCATGGATCTGGTCCTCTCCTTATCCACCTCATCCAGGTGTCCTGGGCTGGGAGCAGCACTCAGATTCACAGCTGATTTGAACAGATTTGATCCCTGGTTTGAACACATCTGATACGCCTTGGCAGAGCATTTCCAAGCAGGTATTCACAAATCAGATCTCTGTTCCTGGTACGCAAATCTCTCATGCTTATTAGGAAAGCGCTTTTATTCTTAACAGGTAGAAAACAAAAGCAGAGAAATGAGGCATTTGGAGATGTTTTCCCCTTAAAAGAGCTTTTAATCCAGGAGAAGGAGAAATGCATCCTGCTTTGAAAATAAGGGGAAACACATTAAAGACTTGAACAAACTGTTTTGATTTAATGCTAATTAGTAAAAGGCATGAAGGAAAACATAAACTTGGAGTCAGAACTAACTTATTTCTAAGTCTGGTATCACTCTGAACTTCTGTTTATCTCATCCCAGTTATTATAGCAGGAAGGAGACCTACTCAGATACAGAACAGTTATATTTTCTGGCTGTCCCTCGTAATGGAGAGGAGATTCATTATCACTGACATATCCCTGGTCAGAGCCCTTGCCAAGTGAAGAAGCCTCTGTCAGCTGGGGTTAACAATTTTCCTCGTTAGTTCCCCCATTTCTCCGAGGTCTCCATGCCACTGCACACCTCTCTCTGTCCACTGCACTTTCCCCCTATAGCTCTAAGGAAAGCCCCAACCTGGCTCCAGGCTGCAGGAGCCACCTGCTCGTCCTGCATCACCCGCCTGAAAGAGTGCAGGATGGGAGCTGGAAGTGACAACCTGCAAAGGAATTTCTGGTGAGAGTAAGAGTGATCATCTTTCATCTAATACAGATTAAAAGGTGCTAATCTGGCCCCAAAACAGCAGAGTGTTCTTCCTGGAGCAGCTCATCCTTCCCGTTTAATTGTCAAACGCACGGGAGGAGGCAGCAGGTCAGGGCACTGTGACGTGAGGGACTCCGAGGAGCACTGCGGAGGGCAGGGAGGTGGTGGCACTCCCAAACCCACGAGGAATGTCCAGCTTCTGCAGTTATTTCTGGAAAAGTGAGCGACCACAAACCCTGGCAGCACAACACAGTGCTCCTGCTGTCCCATCACATCCCAGAAAATCTCCAGAGCTTCAGAGAATCATGGAATCACAGAATGGTTTGGGGTGGAAGGGACCTTAAAGCTCATCCTCTTCCACCCCTGCCATGGGCAGGGACACCTTCCACTAGCCCAGGCTGCTCCAAGCCCCATCCAGCCTGGCCTTGGACACTTCCAGGGATCCAGGGGCAGCCACAGCTTCTCTGGGCACCCTGTGCCAGGGCCTCCCCACCCTCACAGCCAAGAATTTCTTCCCACAGTCCCACCTAACCCTGCTCTCTCTCAGTTTGAAGCCATTCCCTCTCATCCTATCACTAAAATTCCTGATGGAAATTTTAAAATTCTTCAGTTCTGACCCAAGCCTGGTCCCCGGGGTTGATGGAGCAGCTCCATCTCTGCCTGCTTAGGGCAGGGAACTTGAGCTTGACTTGTCCTCCCCAGGGAAACACCGTTCAGTTCTCCCTGTGGATTTTTCCCCGTCACTCAGCTGGAAAGTCTGGCATTATCCTTGTGGCATCCCTGGCTGGTTGCATCCTCTGTGGATGCAACTAAACTTGCCAAATCCTCGCTGCTCCTGCTTTGGGGCCTGCATGTGCTGTTTTGCCTGAAGGTACAGAGCACATAATCCACTGAAATCAGTGTTTGGAGCCAGTGCTGGGCTGTTTCCATGAAAGCTCCTTGTTGCTATGAAATCCCACATTTTGGGTTGTTAGGAGTGTAAATATGGGAGTAGACTCCTATTTCATATCCCGCACTTCAGCTGGAACGATTTGCCATCATTTCAATTAAACCCATTAAAAGAAAATCCATGCCAGCCGTATTTCATTACAAAACACCACCAATGAGAACAGAAGGATACAGGAAATCAAAATCTATCATTCTTTCCTCAGGAATGACAAATGTAACAAGTGGGAGGGGTGGACTGGATGATCCTTAGGGTCCCTTCCAATTTAAACCATCCCAGGATTTAATGAAGTTTATCAGTAACTTCTTTAGGGGAGATTGTGCAGACTCCTGGAAATGCCAGAGGTTTTTTTGGGAATACTCATGCCAAGCACGCCAAAAGTTATTTGTAGAATATTTTTTCTGCATTCGTAGAATTTTATTCCTACAAATAACTTTTGAAAGTTATGTGTAGAACTTTAAAAGTGCATGAAATATCAGGGCTGTGCACTGAGGATGGCAGAGTCGTTAGTGAAGCAGCTCATTATCTCCTTGCACCCCCAGCTTGGCCTCTCACCTGGGTTCCCTGGACAAATACCTCCTTCAATCCGCTGCGAAAATCACCTTTCTCTCCCCTGAAGGACCCTTCAGGTCCCACCTCTCCCCGGTTTCAAGGAGGCTTGCTCAGGTTTTTGCTAAATCTGAACATTCACAAACCTTGTTCATATTATTTGCTGCAGATTCTGGCCCAGATCCCAGAACTGGTCATTTTTTCTGCAGTGCTCTGTGGACAAGGGTTAGTGGAGTTATCCCTTCAGTCTTGACTCTGTTTTGAGGGATCAGAGGTTGGGAAGGAGGCAGAGCTGGAACTTGGCCCAGCTTTGAGCTGACCTGGGGTATTCTGCAGGCAGAAAAGGGCCTTGGGTGGGTGGTTCCAGCTGCCCACGGAGATGGCCAGGGTCGTTTGAAGGAGCATCCACCTCAGGGCTGCTGAAAGTCACTTGATGGGACCTTGTAATTCCTCTGTGTGATTTTCCAATCCTGTGTGGACATCCAGACAGATTCAAGTACCTCCAACGGCACTGGGACACATGGTTTAGGGTAGAATATCATGGAACCATGGAATAGTTTGGGTTGGAAGGGACCTTAAAGCCCAACTTGCTCCACCCCCTGCCACAGGCAAGGACACCTTCCACTAGAGGATTTGTAAGGCCAGAGAAGTTCTTCCATGTGCTCTTTCTACACATGGAAAGACATGGAAAACTGAATATCCAGAGATATCCACAGCAGGCTTCAACTGAAGCTTTGTGCCCAGGAGCTCCTGTCTCACCTCCTGAGGCATTGCTGGAGAACTTTTCCTCCCCGGCTGTCCTTTCCTTGTCCACCTTCCTGAAAGAGTTCTGGCTCTCCATGCACTCCTGAGTCATTGAAATCCAGGCAAAGCCCTTTCCCAAGATGGGATCGGGAGGAGGAATGTGCTGGGTGCCGGAGCGTTTGTGCCGTGGCTCGGAGCCAAAGGCAATTAGCAGCCGACATGAATCTCTGCTGCTCGCCACTCAGCCATGAGCAAATGGCACTTCTTGTCCTGTGGGTTAAGGAACGGCAGTTTAGGCTGTCAAGCCGTGCTCAAGTTTGCTGATTGAAGGGGTTTGGGGCTGCGCTATTACAAAAACGATGTTTGAAAAAAATGCTCTTAATCCCTGTTTTATGAGGCACGCACTGGAGAAAGGCGAAGCCATTTCTTTCTGGAGAAGTAGCAGAATCAGCAGCCAGCGACAGGAACACATTTGTCCCCTCCAGTCTGAGCAAAGTCAAAGTGGAAACTACAAACAAAGGTGTTTATGAACTTCTGAGGGCTCCTGTGAGTGATCTTGGGCTTCCACCAGGGCCGGAATAACAGCTCAGTGGGGGTTTGTTTTCCCTCATACTGCAGCCCAATTTTGTTCTCTCTCAGTCTTCCTTTTCCCCCCTTTTTAACTCAGGGATGTGGTTTTGGGCTGTCATTTGTCCAAGGCTGTTGGCTGTTGGAGACGCCATGTCCCACGGCGAGGGGCCGAGGAGGGGCCAGGGATCAGATGCAGTTGCCCCCCCAAACCCGCGCACAGACTCGCTTTAAATCGCGGTGGAGAGAAGTGTTCAGCTGGGGCTTTTGCTTGTTTAAGAGGCTCCGGCCCATATCCCACTCCAACTGTATTCCTAAAACACTCACACTCCACATGACCCCTTGGCCTCATCCCTATGGGATGAGGGATTGGGCTGGACCTATTAAATTCACCCCGGGCAGGGCTCCAGGTACAGGGGATTTGCTTTGGCTCTCGGAAGAAGCTCCAGTTGGGCTCTCTGTGCTTTGACAAAGGACTCTGTGCATTATTTTGAGGTCCCCATCCCCTCCTTCTGCTCTCTGCAGGCCTTAGACCTGTTGCTTTCTGCTTTTGGGTCTTTTTTCCCCCGAGCCCAGCACCCATCCACTCAAACTCCTGTAGCTCTTCTGCTTTCACAGAAATAAAGCTTATGGGATGTGCCTCTCTCATCTCAGCCAGTTTTAACCTCAGCTGCTGGAAGAAAGGAGTCTCAAAAATACCAAACCTCCTAAAAATCTCAGAGGTAGAAGAGAGAAAGAGGCACATGAGTAATATCCCCATGGAGAGGGGGAAGTCAAGCTCACAGGTCACTCACCCCTCATGTCTTCCACCTAAAGCAATGCACATCATTCAGGCATGGCTGAGAGGCACAAAAAAAGTCACTTTGGAAAGAAACCCATTTTTTTCCCAAGCCATGACGATGCACAAGAGGCAAATACATCCCCAAATGCCTGGGAAAAGCTGTGTGGGAAATCAGCCAGTGGGGAAAGCAGAACAAAAAATGGGCCCAGGAAATCAAACCTTTTGAAGCTCGGGGATTTTCAAGCTCCCTCCTAATTTTCTCCAATCTTTAGAGCACGGTAATGAGCAGCAGGGAGAAATGAATCACCACCTTGTGATGCAGATGTGCTGAGGAAGAGGAGTCATTTGAGCTGGGTCTATCCCCTAAAGGTTAATTCTTACATGTTACCTTGCTTTAATTGTTTTCCTTAGTCTGCTGATGGATTTGCCTCACTGAAGGACATTAAACACTTCCTTCCTTCCAGGAACAAAAGCTGTTAAGAGCGGAGGTGAGAAATGAAGATGTGGCTTGGCTTTCATGGCTTCCATAAAGCTTTTTTAGCACTGGGTGGGGAATTCCAGCAGCACCCCAAAGGGTTGGCAGCAAACATCGGGATGCGAGGAAATAAATTGAGGAAAGGCACCTGACTGTGGTTCCTTCTCCTCAGCCCTGGCTCCAGAGGTGGGTTTGGGTTTATTTCTGCCCTCTTTGGGTGGCTGTGATGGGCTGGGGGTGGCCGGGAGAAAGGAGAGCTCCCACTCTGACCTGGGAACACCTTGAATACTGAAGGGCTCCCGTTTGGGGATTTTGACACTTCCACAAGCTTCTATTCAAGCTTTTCATGACAAAAATACAATGATTTCATGGAAAGGGAAAGTCAAAACTAAACTGAGAGCAAAATCAACCCCGAATGTTTTTACCTCATGGAAATGAAACATTTTGATCCTGTCAAAACAAACCGAGAAAGTTGAAACAATCTGTTTTGATACTTCCCAGTCGAAATCAACACGTTTCCTTCAAAATGTTTTGATTTCAGTCCGACTGCATTTTCCTACAGGAGAAAAAACTCCACAACATTCGCCTGAGACATTTCCGCCCGGATCTGATGCTGGATTTATCACAAGAAGCTCAGAGCAGGTTTGGAGGGCTGATTGGGGAGTAAGGTACTGTCAGATTGGATCTTGAAAATGCATCCATTATCTCTGTATTATGATGGAAAAGGAGGAAAAGGCATCCAGTGTATTCCAATAGATGAAGAGAGGGACCCTTGGGAAAACAGGATGATGGTGGCATCTCAGCCTCTTTGACCTTCCCATGGGAAGGGTCCTGCAGAGCCATTGGGCTCTGTGCAGGGATAACGGGATGAGATGATGGAGGGTTAACAGGCATCAGAGCAGGAATCTGCAGAGGTAAACGACTTTAAATGTAGAAAAAAGAGAAGAAGGAATCAGGAATTTGTCACCAAACGGGCTTTGATCTCATGGGAAGACGAGGAAGGATTGAAGAAGGAAATGGAATTGTGACTGCAGTAACTGAGTTAATTTCCCAGGGATACAAATGCAGCCCATGCTGAGGGTGCCTGGGTTTATAACCTCATCCCTCGTTTATAACCAGACCGCTCCTTGAAGGAGGGAAGAGCTCCCTGGGATGGGTATCTGAAGGATTGGCCTGGTGGTGACTGGTCAGTGCTGAGCCACGGCCACCACCAGCGCTGTCACCAGCACCAAACCCAAGCTGCCACCTCCAAATGCTGCAGGGGAAGGTCCTGAGGCCCCCGGTCACAGCTAAAACCCAGCCAAAGGCTGAGGAGCAGCTCCTGCTGCCCTGTCTATCGCGGGCCTATTGGGCCAACACACCCACCAGGAGAGCTCAGCGGGCTGTAAATCCACCCAAATGCTCCAGATATGGTCCCAAACCCTAGGAGTGTGCATTCCGTGCCCTGCTGCAGCCTCACATTCAGAACCATATCCCCCCTCCCTCCCTCCTTGGCTGTGCCACTCTGATCACCCGAGAGCAGAAGGCCAAGTTTCCTCTGCTTTCCTTTCAACTCCTCCTTGTGACAGGGCAGACGCCTCCTCCCCTGAACTCCTGGCGTGTGGCTGGCTGATGTTGTGGAGACAGGCATGTACTTCGTGCCCTTCCTGCTCTGTCCTTGTCTCCTGATCCCCTGACGGCATAATCCAGAGAATTCCTTTTCTGAGTGCTTGGCTTGCCCACGTTCCCCTCAGGAAAGAGGATTCCAGTGTCGTATTCAACAGGCAGTGATGATCCAGCTGCTCTGGGGTCACAGGATTAAACCATCCCCTCCTGGTTGCAGTAAGGAACATTATTACCTCCACAGCAAGGTCAGACCTCTTCCCTGTGTTAATTAATCAGTAAAATTAAGCATTTTGTTCACTAATATCAGTCCCTGGGAAAGCAAGTCACATATTAAATGAGGCAGGGAGCCAGGTGGAGGCTGACATGGAGATCTGTCAGGACCTCTCCAGCTCAGTTTTGAGCATGGTCCTGACTCTTCCAACCTGGTGCTTCCCTTCAGGGATGGGATGCAATGCTGGAAGGAGGAATTAGCCAGAGCCTTGAAGGTCTCACCCACACAAGAGCCAAGCCTATAGAAGGACCCCTATGGACAGACTTTGCACCAGAGTGCAGGAGTTGCTTGAAATCATGGAATGGTTTGGGTGGGAAGTGACCTTAAAACCACCCAGTCCCACCATCCTGCCATGGGCAGGGACACCTTCCACTGTCCCAGATTGCTCCAAGCCCCGTCCAGCCTGGCCTTGGACACTTCCAGGGATCCAGGGGCAGCCACAGCTTCTCTGGGCACCCTGTGCCAGGGCCTCAGCAACCTCACAGGGAACAATTCCTTCCCAATATCCCATCTAAATCAAAATGGTGGGATCAAGTTTGGCAAGACAGAGCAGGGACCAGGTCTAGGAGGGAGAAAAAATTTTCTTGTCTGGGCTGGGGCTCGCATGGGGCTGGGATTCCTCGGGCTGGAAGTGGGCTCTTCAGGGAAATCTTCCACCAAGACTCAGACCGCCCTTGCTGAGAGCAGAGTCTATGACAGTTTTCATCATTTCCTAAAATAGGAAAAAGAATTAAGACTCTCCTTTGGTTGGATGACTCCCTCTCTGAGCTCCATTAACTTTATTGACTCAACTCCTGAGAGTACCACGGGAGAGAAGCTCTCCTGGAGGCACCTGAAACACCATCCAGTCCCACCCCCTGCCGTGGGCAGGGACAACTTCCACTGTCCCAGGCTGCTCCAAGCCCCGTCCAACCTGGCCTGGAACAATTCCAGGGATCCAGGGACAGCCACAGCTTCTCAGGGCACTCTGTGCCAGGGCCTCCCCACCCTCACAGGGAAGAATTTCTCCCCAATATCACATCTAACCCTGCCCTCTGGCAGTGGGAAGCCATTCCCCCTTGGCCTGGCACTCCATCCCTTGGAAACATTCTCTCTCCATCTTTCTTGTAGCCCCTTCAGGTACTGGAAGGCCACAATGAGGTCACCCTGAAGCTTCTCTTCTCCAGGCAGAACAATCTCAATTCTCTCAGCCTTTCCTCCCAGCAGAGCTGCTCCATCCCTTGGATCATTTGGTGGCCTCCTCTGGGCTCTCTCCAGCAGCTCCATATCCAAGGATGTAAATGATGTGTCCCAGCAAATTCCAGCTCAAGGCTCCAAGTGCAGCAGGATCCAGCTCCTGTCCCCACCCTGGCTGTGTGTGACCACCTCGGCTGCAGAGCAGCTCCTTTCCCCTGAAGCACTTTGCCTTCCTCCACAACATACCTGCCAGCTTCCCTGGAATTGCTGGGGTGGGAAGGAGATGCTTCCCCCGCTGGAAAGAGGGAGCACATGGGAACACGTGACCCAGGACATCAGAGAAGAGCTGCCCCTGCTGAACACTGAGCAGGATGGTACATTTTCCTGGGCAGATACTGGAAAAAGAAGATCTAAAAATTCCAACGTGTTCCTACTTCACCAAGGACCCCTCAGACAGTTTATCTGTGCTGTAGACCTTGACCTCCTGTCCTGACCATGGGGACAAGGCAGGCAAAGCCAAGGGAGGGAGTGGGAAGGGACAAAATTGCCAAGTGCTGTGGAGGGGTTGATTCACAAAATAAAATTGGTATTAAGACAATTAATAACCCAGTTTGTGAAGGGTCACCAAGGGATCACCAGGGGCCTGTGGGACAGCATCTCCTCAGGACACTGTGGCTGATAGCTCAGGTTTGCTCCAGCTGGACACACTGACCTCCAGGCCACTGGGGATAATGGAACCTCTTCAAACCCTCTTCTTCAGGCAGGAAGGAGGGAAAGACTCTGTCTCCTCCAAACCAGGGGGCACGGCGTGGCCTTGGCACAGCTGGCACAGCCTTGTACCAACCTCCTCCACCTGCCCACTGGAGCAGCTCCCAGAGGGTGGGAGGGCCAGGGACTGGAGGGTGGGGTGGAAGGACTCCCATGGGATGGCACAAGCCTGGCCCTCGGCAAGGCTTTGCTGAGCCTCCCATTGAGCTTTGTCTATTCCAGCTTGGACTTGACAATGTCCGAAAACCAGCTCTGATTTCTCTGGGGTTTTATAACTCAACTCTGAATGACAGCAAAGGCAGAGATCCATCTTCATACAGACAGATGGAAAAGCCTCCTCATCCCATCCAAAAAACTCCAGAAGGAATAAAAAAGGATCTGCCCCTTTTGTTTTCCCAGGATTATGCTAAAAGTTCCACTGCTTTCATTTCCAAAGGCTGTTTTTCCTTCAAACTGACTGTTGTGGTGTTTTTTTCAATCCATCCTCTCCTCACACTCGCAGGTTTAATGTGTTTGATTTCAAACCAGAAGATATCCATCTGGACATCAAAATGAATTCCACTGAATCTCCTGGACACAAAATCCCAGCCTGCAGATGGCATGAGGGGCACCACAGACTGACTGCTGTGGTGGGTTTTTCGACCCATCCTCTCCCCACGCTCTCAGGTTTAATTTGTTTGGTTTCAAACCAGAAGATCTCCATGAGAACACAGGTTGGGCCACCAAACTGAATTTTATTTAACCTCCTAACACAAAAAAACAGCTCATTGACAGCACGAGGGACACCACAGACTGACTGTTGTGGTGGGTTTTTTTCAATCTATCCTCTCCCCATGCTCGCAGGGTTAATGTATTTGGTTTCAGACCAGAAGATATCCATGAGAGCATGGCTTTGGCCACAAAACTGAGTTCCATTGAACCTTCTGGACACAAAACCCCAGCTCGCTGATGGCATGAGGGGCACCACAGACTGACTGTTGTGGTGGGTTTTTTTCAATCTATCCTCTCCCCATGCTCGCAGGGTTAATGTATTTGGTTTCAAACCAGAAGATCTCCATGAGAACACAGACTGGGCCACCAAACTGAATTTTATTTCACCTCCTAACACAAAAAAACAGCTTGTTGGCAGCACGAGGAGCAGTGGGTTGTTGCCCTGCCTTGATGCTCCACACATGGTCCCTTTTATTGGAAAATTCCAGCAGCTCTCCCACAATTCCCATGTCTGCTGCACCACAAGGTGACTGTGGAGCGGCTGCATCCCTCCGAGTTAGATAACAATTATTGGCAGATATAAATAGAGGTTTTCAGCAGCAATATTGTTTAGTATGCTAAATGTTGCTTTAATTTGCTGGTTCAATTGGAAGTGAATTCCTGTCATGCACAGAGCAAAATAGATCAATTATATTACTGCTAATTATTGTTATTATTTTAAACTGTGCTTCTCCAGCAGATTTAACAAATTTGTCAATCCAGCTCGTTCACCTTCTCGAAACAGAACCTGGCAGCCTTGCATGCAAATCAGCCCAGATTTTCAAAAATAATTGCAACTCTTTTGTAATTATCTCACCCCAGACACTCTCCATTTATCACTTCTAGGCCTAAAGGCTCCAACGTCTTCATCTTCCCAAAGTATCGATACATCGTCCTATACGTTAAGAGCAAAAAAATTGCATTTTGCAGCAATCCTCGCTGTCAGGGGCAAAATAAATGGGAACAAATATCAATATTTGGGGAGAAAACATATTTACAACCTGGTCAGAAATTTCTTGCTGGAAAACCCAACTTTTCCAGCAATATTTGAAGGTAATATATTAAAAATATCAGCAAATATCTTCGTGTTCCCCTGGCTCTGATAAATAGCCTTTTAGATCTGTGTTTCTAGCCCCAAAATAAAAGTTCAAAGCCCATAAACTACGTGACACCTCTCCTGCCTGCCTCTAACTGCATCTTTTCTCCATCAGGATGCCTTTATCAGGAGGTCATAAATCACAGGCATTCCCATTAGGAAGCAGTGAGTGGGATAGGGCAGGTTTCATCTTCAGGTATTCACTTTTATAATTCACCGCTGCATTATTTACTCTTGTGGCTGCAATAATCCCTCTGAGGTCAAATATATGCACATATAAACCAGCCTCAGAGCTGGAGAAAAATACAGAATAAAAACCTGTGGGTAATGGTGATGGGTGGGCAGAAATTCTGTGTTTGTGAGGGTTTTTGAAGGCTCTGGGTGGTTGGATTTCCTCCTGAGTTGGATGCTGGGAAGAACAAAGGGGTAAAAATTAAAGAAGTGAAAGGCAGAGGCTGTTCTGCACCAGGGAAGATGAAGAGGAGCACAAACCCTGCCCAGGACAGATGGGACAGGTAGAAAAACTGAAACCACAGCCCTTTCCAAGCAGAGGAGAAGCAGGAAACCTGCGGAGATGAGCAGGGGCAATCAAGGGAAAGGGAAAAGAGGAACAGATTATCCCGTTCTTTGTGCACAAGCAATGGGTCTCCAGAAGTCCCAGCCCTGAGCTCCTACAAATGCTTCATTCTGCCTGGGCACCAGGGAGATGGGCAAGGAAAAGCTTCCAAACAAGGTCGGGGAAACCCAAGGAGATGCAGACAACCTCTGGGTTTGTGGGCGGAAAACGGGATTAGGGAAAGGGTGAACACGCCTGGATAAGTGGGATGTTTAGGGAAGGGTCCCCGCCCTTCATAAATGGCACTCACATTTCACAAACCTGAGACGTGACCAGAAGAGCAGTCTGCTCATGTGCTCTCCTGCACATTGCCAAGGCTTCTGGCTGGATCCTGCACCAAAAAACCCTGGAATAGCACAGTGAGAGGCCAGGCTGGTAGGGCAGGCATGGGAGGAATAAAGCAGCCGTTTTCACAGCAGGGCAGAATGGCCATTTGTGACCCCCAAGGATCTCTGCTGAGACCAGAGGGGCTCTGAAGGAGTGATGGGGCACCAGTGTTTGCTGGGCATCACAGAACCATGGCATGGTTTGGGTGGGAAGGGACCTGAAACACCATCTCCTTCCACCTCTGCCATGGGCAGGGACACCTTCCACTAGCCCAGGTTGTTCCAAGCCCTCTCCAACCTGGCCTTGGACACTGCCAGGGATCCAGGGGCAGCCACAGCTTCTCTGGGCACCCTGTGCCAGGGCCTCACCATTTTCATTGTAAATAACGTCTTCCTTATGTCTGATCTAAACTGACCCCCTTTTAATCTAAAATCATCACCCCTTGTCCTTGCATCCAGGGCACAGGAGTAGGGGAAGGCAAGAGTGACCCTGAAGACACCAAGAACTGTGTGTAGGGTGTGTCCAGACACCTTTGTAAGGACCTTTCTCCAAGGACGCAGCTGGAAAGCACCCCTAAGTCTTTTTCATTTTTGCTCCCGTGCAGAGCCACCTTCCTCAGATGTCATAAAACCCAGCTTTAACCCTTGGGATGCCCTGAGAGGATGGGAAGCTGCTCTTCCCTGAGGCTCAGGTGGGTCCGCATCCTATTTTGTGACCCTGAATTCCTTGGCTCCATCACGTCCGACAGCAAAGAGCCACGTCCAGCCGGGAAGGAGCTCCCAGAGCTGAGTTCCAGGGGTAAAATGGCATCTGACATTCCACGGTGTTAAAAGCAAAGTAAAGCACATGGCAGTGAAACAGCCTGGCTCAACATTCCCCAGGAAAAGAACTAAATCAGTTATTCCCTGGGAATGGAGCTCTCAGAGCTGTCAGCCTAGGAAAGGAATTCCGGCAGCGGAGGCTGCCAGGGGAGGGACAAGGGGGGAAGGAGAGAAGTGCTCCTTCAGCTCCTGCTGCTCCTTCATCTCGGGCACTGTGCTACTGCAGAGATATCATGGAGCAAGGAATAATTCCAACAGGGTGGAGGGGAAGCAGCATCCCGAGCCCAGGGTGTTCGGTGGGAGCACAGTCTGTGATATCGTGAGTGATGTGGGGGAACGATGGCTCCCCTCCTGAGATCCTGGGACTGGAAGGGGCTCCTTTCCTCCACCTTCCTTCTCTTCTCATTTCCTTTAATCCCAAATTTCCCAGTGTGTTTATAACCCGTAAACTCCTCTGATTTGTCAGCCTGGGAGGGAGGGGAGGGTACAAACAGATCTGATGTGCGTGTTCAGACAAGACCTGAGCAGGCTGTGCCCATGGTGTGACACTGAGGGTGGGGCTCAGTGCCAGATGTGGAGGGCATGGCCTGCGGTGGGGCTCGGTGCCAGATGTGGAAGGGCACGGTGTGTGGCAGTGTTTAGTGACAGATGTGGAGGGCACAGGTGCCAGATGGGGCTTGTTGCCAGATGTGGAGGGCACAGCACCTTGGTCCCAGATGTGAAGAGCATGGCCTGTGGCAGTGCTCGGTGCCAGTTTGGAGGGCACAGCCTGTGGCAGTGCATGGTGCCAGATGTGAAAGGCATGGCACAGTGCATGGTGCCAGATGTGGAGGGCACGGCCCATGGCAGTGTTTGGTGCCAGATGTGGAGGGCACAGCCCATGGCAATGTTTGGTGCCAGTTTGGAGGGCATGGCACGGTGCTCAGTGGCAGATGAGGAGGGCACAGCCCATGGCAGTGCTCAGTACCAGCTGTGGAGGGCACAGCCTGCAGCATTTCATGGTGCCAGATGTGGAGGGCATGGCCTGTGGCAGTGCTTGGTACCAGTTTGGAGGGCACGGCATGTGGCAGTGGTCGGTGCCAGCAGTGGAGGGCACAGCCCGTGGCAGTGCATGGTGCCAGCTGTGGAGGGCACAGCCCGTGGCATTTCATGGTGCTAGCAGCAGAGGGCACAGCCTGTAGCAGTGTTTGGTGCCAGTTTGGAGGGCACAGCCCGTGGCAGTTCTCGGTGCCAGCAGTGGAGGGCACAGCCCATGGCAGTGCTCGGTGCCAGTTTGCAGGGCACAGCCCGTGGCACTGGGCTTGCTGCCAGCCGGAACACCGCAATGCACAGCCCGGGCTGGGTGCCCGCTGTGCCCCGCCCCAGAGATCACCCATGTCACACATCTCTATCTCAAACCCGTGTAATGCAGAGGAGCCGCTCAAAGCCACACAAACCCAGACGAAACGGAATCAGTGCAAAGCAGAATGATGCGGAAAATCCTGGGAAGGAGTGTTCTCCTGGCTGTGGAGACGCTCACACTCTCCTCGCTTCATGAATATGTAGGAACAAGAAGGTTGCCTCCAAATGTCAGCCTAAATGGACACACTTTTCCTTCCTATAAATATCCTATTTTATTCCGAGGCAGTGGAATACAGACAAGTCGCAGCTCAGACCTCCAAAGCCCCATCTCCTGCTCCTCCAAATTGGTTTATTTGGACTGTAAATTCTTCTGGGCTCCGTGATAAAGATCCTTTGCTTTCATCTTCCACGGACGTTGCCAAATCCCAGTGACAGGGTGACATGGAAAATAAAGGGGGGATTGTTGTAAATATTTCACACTCTCTCTGGAACCAAGAGCAACAACTGATGCTGGAGTGAAGTGGAACGCAGGGACTGGTGGGATCAGGGAGAATCGGGTGTGGGGAGAGCTCATTTTATTGGCATCTGACAAAGGAAGATTTTGTCCTTGGAAAAAAAAACCACTCTGAGGACAAAACACATTCAGTTTGGAGAGGAACTGTGGATCAGATGGAAATGACAGTGTGATGTTAGTCCTCTTATCCTGCTCCTGGAGGGTAAATTTGGGGTTCTCTTATTCCCAAAGAGGTCTGGGTTTCAGCCAGCCCAGGGGATCTTTGCTGTTCTAGAGTGGAGGAGAAGCTGGAATTTCAGTGGGCAATGGGAAGCAATGCCATTGCAGTGTGTCTCCATATGGACACCTCGACCCAGGCAAGGTCAGAATGTCACTGGAGGCATCAGCAGGAGAATTCCCCCTCCTCTCCATCAGGACAACATGTCTGTGACTGTTAATGGGATTTACCATCTTTCCGAGCCCTGTCCACTTCCAGGCCTGGCTGACACTCAGTATCCAACAGGAAAGAGCCAATAGTTCATTTGGACTCACTCATTTGGTTAATTAGGGCTGGGTTTTCCCTGATATTTAACTTGCCTGGGAGCAGAAAAGTGGTTTTTGGAGCCTTGAGACTTCGCAATGCTTCCTGACTGATTCTAGCAAGTCCACCCTGGACAAGAGGCTGCATTCCCAGGCAGTTCCCATGAATGGGTGAGATCTCCATGTGCTGAACCACAGCTGCCTGGAGGTGAGTGGCGTCTCACCCAGGTCAGTCCTACACTGAGGACACCCCAAAGGAAGAACCACCAGGAATTCTGGATATCTTAGGAATGGTGTCCAGCTCAGCTTGGGGCAAAAGTGCCCAAACTGTGGAAGCAGTGGTTGTCCCTGAGAGGTGTTGAGTGCTGCCCACCTCATGCTGGGCTTCCTGATCATCCTGGTTGGATGCTCAAACATTCCAGAAAGTGGGTCCAAGGATACCCTCATGCCAAATCGCTCATTGTGTCCCAAATTGTCTCATTTCCTGAGGGTTTCATCAACAAAATCACTGTGGCTCTCCCAGTTTGTCCAAGATCAAACACCTCAAAACTGCAAATGCAAGGCCAGGGGGCATCTGAGAAAATCTGGGGCATAACTCTGGCTCTGTTTTGTTATAGCAAAAAAAAAAAGTTTAGAAGTTGCTTTTCGAGATGGTTCTCAAGGAAAAAAAAGTGCACTGACAAATTCCCAGCAAGTGCAAACTGGGATTTGGTTCTATTTATACCTTCAGCAAATCCACAGACAATGTAAATGAATTTGAGACACAAAATGGAACGAATTAGGCAGACTGGCGAGAGAGAGTTACATCCCTTCCGACAGCAGCATGCAGTAATCCAGCCAAAATATTTCAGAACTAATTACTCTCCAGCCTTCTAATCCCTGGTAGAGAAAAAACACCCCACCCCATATATTTTGGGAAGTTCATTGGAAGCATCTGTTTAAGATGTTGTTAATCCTTCGCTGCAAACTCATTGGCTGGGTGATAATGAACGAGCCCTGGTCGTGCTCAGCGTGCTGAGACCTAAACCTCATCTTGCTTAAAGCTGATTATTCCCTACAAAGGAACTCAACTCAATCCCTTTTCTTCTAGCTTTGCTTTTCTTTCTTCTGCTGAAAACTTCTCATTCCTCCTTCACTTTTCCAGCCGGCAGCTGGCAGCAGAAAATGACTTTAATCTCAAATTTCAGGATCAATATGGAAGGGCACTATTGATTTTGGCACACCGGGATGACCCCGGGGGTCCACAGCAACCACAGAGGACTTTTGATGTTTCTGGACCTTCTTCAAGTAGAATTTCTAACAACCTCCCACCCTCCTGAAGCTCAGCCAGGAGGAGTTTGCTTTGCTGAGCAGCAGCACAGCAGGGTCCTGGCATGATCCAGTGGGGAGGCGTCTCCCTCTGGAGCTCGGAGCAAGGGAAGGGGAAAAACACCCTCGTGCCTCAGACAGGTTAAAGAAATCCATTAGAACCTCATTTCCATGGAAGAACACAGCGCTGGAAAAGCGTCCAGGATGTGTCTCTGACCAGAGCCCTGGGCCTGCCATCCCTCTTCCAAGAGCATTTGCCAGCACCTTAAATCCCAGACTTCCTCACTTGACTTGAGTCAAGTGCCTGACTTGAGTTCTCTTGGACTGTCTGGGTTTCTCTGCGATTTTCAGTGATACTTTGGAGAGGTCTGGATTCAATTCCTCTAATGGCCCAGCTAAGATCACTCCTGCACTTTGGGGTGAGTTTGGGACTCTGCCCAGAGCAAACAAAAGAGGAGCTGTGGGGTTTTTCTTTTGCTTTTTGCTTTTTGTGCTCCTATAAATTTGACGAATTTCAGATTTATGCTTGTGGTGTCTGTACAGCTTTTTATCTGATTAAAGAGGGATGAGGAAGGAAATGGATTGCTCGGAGCTGCCAGGACAGCATCCGTCTCTTCCTCCAGACCACCACCAGCTTGGGACGAATTAAAAGTCCTCCCAGTGCTCAGTTTTTCACACTTTTGGAGGTCACCTACGCCAGGATTCCATGAATCACCAAGCTGGGGGCCTGTCTCTCCCTCCAACAGCCCCAAAATCTTTGTAACCACTCTGAGGAGAGCAGATGTGAGACTGATGTGTGTCCCATCAGGTCTGTCTGCCAGTCAGATATCCAAGGAGAAGATGAATCGTTTTCTTACCTCCAAAAAACATCTCAAGACACTTAAAAATTAGATTTTGCAGGAGCTGGTCTCGGGTCTGGTCCTGCAGAACGTTTCTGGGAGATGGGGTGGAGACTTCCCAAACTGTGGTTCGTTCTGCTGTGGGACTGTGGAGGAACAGGAGGATTGGGTTTGAACACAGGGGGATGCTGACAGTGAAATAAAAAGGTCTGAAAATAAAAACAGAGCAGAATTTAGCAGGGATAAGGGCAAAGCCTTACAGAGGGACCACAGGGACGAGCTCCTGTCTGCCAACAGTGACTGGAAAGGTCTGGGGGACGTCACCCATCAGGCACAGCCCTCAATCACCAATTTCCCCCGGCCCTGAAGAGGGTCTGGATCCTTCTGGGGTGTAAAACAGTGAGGCCAAACCTGTGGAATAATTGGGCTGGGCAGGGGTTCCCAGTCACTGTTCTCCAGTTTTCCCAAGGAGGTGGATGGAGGAGACCAAGGGGGGCAACAGGAGCAGGCAGAGAGGGAAAAATCACACTAAGGAAGGAAAAACTGAGGGAATTGGGGGTGGTAAATCCACAGAAGAGAACATTACAAGAAAAACATGCCACGCCTATGGGAATGTAATTTTAGTGCAGGCAAAGCAGAGAAGATTTGGTTCCGTGGGTCCAGGGAGGAGAACGGGGTGGGAAGTGCAGCACGTTCTGGGAAAGGGACACATTTGAGGGATTTGAGTGTCTCATGGGCAAAAATATCTCCATGCTGGTGGGTGGAACTGGAGCAGAAACAGTGAATGATTCCTCTAAATATTGGCCCAAAATTATTATTTTATTCTTTTAACAGGCGAGTCTTCCATTTTGTAGTTTTCCTGACCTTTTCCTTCTGAAGAGGCAAACAGAGCCCAAACCGTGCAAACTTTGCCTGGTGACACACTGAGATTGGCAACTTGGTTTCCTGCCTTCAAACCGGCCTCGTTGTGCAGCTAAAATAAACCAAAACAATGCTGGGAGGGGATGTCTTTCCTTTTATTTCGCTGTGGAAACCCAGGATGAAATATTTCCACTGGCCCGAGCAGCACCACCACCAACTGTTCCACATTCTCTGCTCTCTAAAATGTGCTCAAGCGTGGCCAGACTCCTGCTGGGAGTGGGATGGAGGGGGAGAAGAACCAGTCTGGATCCTGCAGCGCGTCTCGGGGTGGAGGAGCTGCTCCTGCCACACTCCCTGGTCCAACAGGAGGCTGAAAATTTGCTTTTTCTATGTGTTTTGAAGTTAGTGAGAGCAGCCTCTGGAAGTTTCTGAGCAGGGAGATGGCCTGGAAGCAGTTTTTTTGTGAGTGAAGATGTGTATGTTGCTGGCAGAGGGACTTTCACTCTCATCTCACTTACTCCAGGGCTCTCACAGTTGCTTGGGCAAAGAGTTTTTGGCGTCTTGTGGCACTGCCAGGAGAAACCGAGCCATTAATGATGGGTACAAAGCACCCTGTGTGTGCCCAAGAGCAAAACTCATCCCAAATCCTGAGCTCTGGAGAGGTGGGAAATCAGATGTTGGCATCTTCCTAAATCACAAGGTTTCTTTTGAGCTCTGGGAACTTTGTAGCCAAGAAAAAAGAGGCGAAGAGATAACAAAGGGTTCCCTTCCCAGAGCAGAACAATAAAGGCCACTCGTTGATCATTTGAATTTCTTGCCTAATGAAATTGGATACAGTCTGAACCGCCCCCCCTACGCCAAAGGCTAATTCATTTCCACATTTGAAATGCATGTTATCAATTACTGACTGCAGATCTAATGATTTCCAGAGCTGCTTTGGGTTCTGATACCAGAGCGTTTGAGGATTTATTGATGAGGAGTCTATAAAGTCAATTTTGAACTGTACATTGAATTCATCTGAGGAGTGTGCACCCAGATTTTGGGACTTTGAGCCACAGCTCAGCCAGGCACATAAATACCTCCTTTTTCTCATCAGCACACTCTGAATGCAGTCTAAATTCAAGAGCTGCTCCACATCTCCTGGAGGACCATCCTGCAAGGACACGGGGTGAGATGCAGCAGTGTCACAGGGAAGGTCATCACCCTCTGCTACCCAGTTTGGAAGTCAGAAATGTCCACAGTGCCTCTCCAGGCTCCAGTGTTTGTGAGTTCTCGATAATTACCTGGGACCGATTTAATGAGGGCAGAACCTAAAGTGCTCCCCAGCTTTTTCTCAGGAACAGGTGGATTTTCTAAGCTGAACCATTAAAATGCGACATCTACCTGATGCAAGCAGCAGGAGCAGTAGCTTTCAATCTGAAGATCTGTTTTTTCAGACCAAAAATGCGCACCTGAGCTGGTGATGTTGTCACAGGAAGCCATGACAGCAGCAAGAGGAGCTGTCCCTCCCTCGTGCCTTCCACATTCTGCAGAAATACCTTCCAGACCAGTGGTTTTTTGAGATTTTTCACCTCTTATTGACACATTTACAGGCTCACATCTCAGAGTGACACCGAGAAGTCTCCTGTGACACCTTTCTTTAGCCTGAAGAAAGTGACAAAGCCACGAGGAGCATTGGGACATCAGGGCTGGCCACCAACTTATCCATGGCAGTGCTTGCAGCATCCTGGGAGAAACTGGGGCGGGTTTTTCCTCTGGCTGGGGATTTGGGGAGGGAAGTTTTAAGGGTTTTGCCTGCTTTTTACCAACACAAACCTCACCCTGTCACCAGCTGTTTGCAAACCTTCCACCTGTGCCTGGCCTGGTCCCCAGAGCCTCTGCTTTTCCCTTTCTCCCATTCACACCTGGTGAAAGAGCTGGATTTGCCTTCTGTGCTCTGGCAGATGGAAGGCTGATAATGACAGGGCTTTTTGCTCCTCCTGAGCAGAGCGATGGGGATTTATGGGGTTTCTGATGGTGCTCTGCATGTCCCAGCAGGGCTGGTTATTGAGGACTCCAGCACGTGTCCCTTTGTGCTCATCCATCATGCTGGGGTGTGTCCCACTGGGGTCTCTGGGACCTTCCTTAGGGACACCCCAGGCAGAGCCTGAGGTGCAGAAACTCCTGTGGGTAGATCCATCAAGCTCCTACTAAAGGAGCAAGATGCTGATTTAATTGTGAGAGTGGGTTTATTGGTGTTTATAAAAGAGCAGATCCCGTTCTCATTCCCACATCCATGCATGGCAGCACGCTTTGTTTTCCCCTTTCTTCTCGTATCTTATAAACCCAGCTCCATATTTTCTTAACAGGGAAAATTTATAGAGCCAGAGCTCCAATCATTATAAATCACGCCGAGCACACAAACACAAGAGGCAAAAAGCAAGCGGGAACATTGCAAATCATTCAGTGTCAATAATCTCCGTTGTTATTTGCAGCCAGCAAAGGAAATTGGACTTTTTAATATGTAACACATTAACCTGAGTGTCTGCCTAAATGGAGCTGCGTTTTTAATGTGTTGACATATTCACACAAGTGCTCTTTCTCTAATTCCCCCAACCTTAACATAACAATAATATTGTCGAATCATTAGCAGGCCCTTAAAGAAGGATTAATTCTCCCTGATAAAGCAGTGAGTAACACCCTTGGCTGTGGCCTGGCCACACTGAATCCACAGCATGCACCTGGGCATGCCTGGGGCTGCTCTGGGTTTTGGAGCCAGGGAAAGCGCATGTGTGTGCTGGGAAGGGTGCAAACAGGAATTCCACAGGTTCGGTGGACTGGATTGCAATGACAGAGGCCAAATTCATGGAATCATGGGATCACAGAATGGTTTGGGTTGGAAGGGACCTTAAAGCCCATCTCATTCCAAGGGAAGGGACGCCTTCCACTGTCCCACGTTGCTCTGAGCCCCGTCCAACCAGACCTGGGACACTTCCAGGGATCCAGGAGCAGCCACAGCTTCTCTGGGCACCCTGTTTCCTCATAGGGAAAAATTTCTTCCCGATATCCATCCAAACCTGCTCTCTGTCAGTTTGAATCCATTTTCCTTGTCCTGTCACTCCCTGCTCCGGTTCTTACAGTGTTATTTTTCCTCTGGTGATGTGGTTTATCACCAGTGCAGGGGATTTGCACTCCCAGTGCCATGGGATGAGGTGTGAATGCTCTGACCACGCTGCCAATCCCACTCCAATTCCCTGGACCTTTTGCTCAGCTCCAGCACACCCCTTGCAGGAGTCACAGAGGGGATGAGGAGAATCTGGGATCTGGACAGGGTGTGACCCAGCCCCACAAAGCTCAGCAGAGTGAACCACATCTCTGGGCAGAGCAGGGCATAAAGCTGATTCCCCTGGACACTCAGGGAATGAGCACTGGGAGTTGCTTCCCATAACTGCACCGGAGAAGCAGGGAGCAGTCAGCTCTGCTCGCCCCCCTCCTCCCGTGGCTCTCTTCATTTTGCTGCATTTTTCCCTGGTTTAATATGGAGTTTTTACGGGCAGAATGTGCTCGGGATGGTGCATAATGGGCCCAACTGTGCAGAAATGTCATGCATGCGAAATCTATGCAAAGCCCCTGCTATGCTTTCGCCTGAATCAATTTAAAGAAGACGCTCCATAAAACAGGATAAAGCCAGATTAAGTGCATACAAATGAGGCAGCCAAGGCAAGGCTTTCAGAATTTGTTGGAGACAGATGGAATACAAATGGAGGCAGGAATTGCACCGGTGCATGTGTAAAGCACACTTGGCAGATCCACGCAGGGAGGTGGAGGGGAGAGGAGCAGCCCAAGGAGAAGTCCCCTCTGCAGAGGTCACCTGCAGGCAGAGAGGCCAATCAGGCAGACACGAGGCCCATCTTCCTTCCCAGCTACATGGTCTTTGGTTTTCCAGCAAATTCCCTGGAATGCAACACAGCTTTCCATGGCAGCTTCGTGAGGAACAGAGGCGTTACACGAATTCAGGGGGAAAAAGCCCATCAGCAGGGCTGCCCGGTGTTATTTGCTTTGCTTCCACATTTATTTGATATTCCCAGATCATTTTCAGCCCCCAGCCTGCTGCAGCTTTTCCCCTGCCAGCGTGGAACAGGCTCCACAGGATGGTGATGCCATACGTGGCCAGGCTGGGATGCAAAATATCCTGTGAAATAAAGCAGATTGGGAACTTCTGTTCTCCTCGGCTGAGAACAAGGGAAGTGCACAGAAAATTGATGAAAGGAAAGATTTTCTATTTTTTTTTTTTTTCACACAATTAGTTGCTGGAAATCAGTGCCAGGAGATGTTGCTGAGGCTGGAAACTTGGCAGGCTGCAAGCACCGAATGGGACGTTCACACGGGTGATGAGCACACCTTGTGATGGGGATTTAGGGAGCCCCAGCATGGGGCTGTAATCCACAGGCTTAGCTCAGGGAGGGTTTTTTGCATCAAATTCCTGAAGAAATGTGGTCCCACCACTGCTTTGCCAGTCCATGTCTGTGTGGGAGCCTGTGGGTTCTTCCTTCATTGAGGGATTTGTGTCTTCTGGCCACGCCCCACTGGGATCACAGAATGGGTTGGGTTGGGTTGGGTTGGGTTGGGTTGGGGTGGGTTGGGTTGGGTTGGGTTGGGATGGGATGGGATGGGATGGACCCTGGAGATCATCCAGCTCCCAACCCCTGCCACGGGCAGGGAACTTTCCACAAGAAGTGGAACTCAAAGATAACTCTGTTATCTCTGTAACTCAAAGATAATTCCCGTTCTGGAAGAGCTGTGGAATATCGGCGGTCAGGTAGAGATGAAGACGCTCTGCCAGTGGCTCCTGAGAACATCCCAGTTCATCCCTGCCTGGATATTTTGCTAAAACAGGAGGCAGACTCCTCTGGGCGCTGTTTCCTCATGGAAACAGTCCATGTTTTCTATGGGTACTTTGGGAAAACAATGTGTCCTCAGGCTGCTGGGGAGAAACTCGCTCGGAAAGAGAGCTCAGGGTCTCCGGGCTTGGAATCAGAAGTAAAAACCCCTACGAGGAGGAGCTGCTGCTGTGTTTTAGGCATGTCCCAAGGAAGAAAAGGCTGGTGGAGACGAGGGTTTGCCCCAGCCGGCACCAAAACCCATCTGGTCTTCTGTTTGTGGGCATATTTTAGGGAAAATTTATGCTGAATCTACTTAGGCAGTCCTAAATATTTCATTGGCACTAGTGAGGATATTCCCACAGCTTCAAACCAAGCATATGGCCCTAGGAGGAAAGAGGAATTGGAAGTAACAACGATTAAACTCTGAAAAATATCTGCAGTCCCCTTTCAGCCAAAAAAATAAAAGAACACTTAATACTGATTATTTCAGAAAGTTAATGAGTTCAGAAACTTATGTAACTGGCAAGTCTGGACTTATTTTGAGGCTGCACCACAAATCCTAGGGTCAGTTTTGGGCCCTGCATGGCAAGAAGGACATTGAGGGGCTGGAGCATGTCTGGGGAAGGGAATGGAGCTGGGGAAGGGGCTGGAGCCCCAGGAGCGGCTGAGGGAGCTCAGCCTGGAGAAAAGGAGGCTCAGGGGGGACCTTGTGGCTCTGCACAACTCCCTGACAGGAGGGGGCAGCCAGGGGGATTGGGTTCTGCTCCCAGGGAACAGGAACAGGAGGAGAGGGAACAGCCTCAAGCTGTGCCAGGGGAGGCTCAGGCCTGATATCAGGAGGAATTTCTCCATGGAAAGGGCTGTCCAGCCTTGGCAGGGGCTGCCCAGGGCAGTGGTGGAGTCCCCATCCCTGGAGGGATTCCAGAGCCCTGTGGATGTGGCACTTGGGGACACTGGTCAGTGGTGGCCTTGGCCTTGGCTGGGGAAATGGTTGGGCTCAATGAGTTTAGAGGGCTTTTCCAACATCAACAATCCCATGATCCTGTGGTTCTGTGGGGTGGTTGTTTGCGAGATGTCGGTTTTTATCAAACTGTTGTTCAATTATCCCACCCTTGGAGAGGAACTTCATGTGGCCAAAAACCACCTGGAAAAAGCTCCATGGGTGGGTGCTCACATGCCAATGGTCAGAACCACATGGCCATTCACTCCCATCGAAAACTGGGAGCTCTCACAAAGCTTGACTTTCCAAGTGTGAAAAGCTGTTCCTGCTCTCCCAGAAGTCATTTTTCCTGAGGAAAACTGGGAGATGAAGCCACACAGGCTGGGAAAACATCCCCCCACGCATTTCATTTGTGTTCTTCTCTGTATTCCCTTGGACAGCTGTGCCAGGGAGACAGCCAAGTGTTATCCTGCTCAAAAGCAGGGATCTCCTGGGGTCTGCCGTGGTGGCTCCAGGAGCCAAGGGCTGCAGGGGCTGGGCTGGGCAGGAGGGAGGAGAAATCCCTTCCACCTGTGCTGCAGCTCTCACTGTTTTGAGCTGAATAATTCAGGGTTTGGGTTTTAATGAAGGTGTCTGTGGTGCTGACAATTTCCCTGCTTCTCCAGAACAATAAACCCTTCATTTAAACCTGAGACGAGTTTTGGCTGTGAGCCTGAACTGCTCCTTGTTGGTTTGGGGAGTATCCAGAGATGCTGAGGATGACCAGGAGAGCTCCTGTGGACTCCTCCAAGCAGGTTCAGAACCTTTGCCAGGCCCAATCTGCTTCCCTTTGCCTCCTGCTCTGAGCAGGAATGTGGAAAGTGGCCTCGGACACTCAGGACGATGAAATCACACATCATGGAGATTTTTCCTTAGTCCAGACCAAAGCTTCAGGAGCCAGAGACTTGGTGTGGGGAGTGGGTTGGTGGCTTGGTTCCCCGGGGACCTGGAAAAATGTGCCTGTGTCCTGTTTCACAGCTCCATAGTTCATGGGTGGGATGGGAAAGTCATCCCTAGCCCCTCCTCCCATGGGTCAGCCACAGCCCTTGGTATTCCACACACAGGGAGGCTTTGGAAAACCTTTGATCTTTCTCCTCTCTCCTTACAGAGCAGGATGTTCCCAGTCCTCCTCTGCCTCCCTCTCCCCACGAGGATTCCCGTCCTTCCCAGCTCTCCAAGCTGTGTTCCATCAAGGGACGCTGTTTCCCAGTGATATCTCCTTTAACTTTGTTAGGAGGACTGAATGTAATTCTGGCAGACTTGTTTTTCATTGAAATATTCTCTTCCCCGGCATAAAGAATTTTTAGGGAGATTTTTAGACCTCGATTTCACTTGATGAGCTGTTTCCTTGCCAAAAAAAATAGAAAAGAAGGAAGGAGAGGGGAGAGAGAGGAATGGGTTTGGAATGTGCAAAAAGTGTTTCTCCAGGATTTTCTCCCTGTGACACGGCTCCCTCAGGAATTACCTCGCTGTTTCATTTCCATGTTTTTTATTGCTCAACCTCTCAGAAATAACATTTCTTTGTTTAACAGCTGACCCAGCCAGGAATGCAAATCCAGGTTGCTCTGGGTCTGCATCACCTCGGGTCAGAGCAACGCCCGTGCCCCGGGCTCCTGCTGCAGCTCAGCACAACCAGAGAGGGCTCCGGGATTCCCTGGGAAAGACAGCAGATGGAAAGCAGGGAATGTGACAACCCAGCAGAGAATAAATTATATTCCCTGGCTTTTGTGCACATCCCAGGAGGACCTGAGAACACACATCAAGTGGAATGTCCCCGGAGAACCGGAACCAGAGCAGGGCATAAAGTGAGTCCAGGCATCCCTGGGGACAAATATCCCATGAAACAGCGATTGTGAAGGGAAGGAGCAGACATCCCGCACAGGACATTCCACGGGACTTTATACATGCCCGGGGAGAGATAATTCACAGCTTTCCTCCCAGCCTCAGGAACTGCTGTGCTGCCAGACAGCCAAACCAAGGGACAGCTTCCACGGCAGACACGTTTCCTTCCTGATGGAAACCTCTGGAGTCCAATTCCAGCACCCTCACAATTCCAGCCAGCTCACGATTAGGAGCACAGAATCATGGAATGCTTTGGGTTGGAAGGGACCTTAAAGATGCCCTCATTCCGCCCCCTGCCATGGGCAGGGACACCTCCCACTATCCCAGGTTGCTCCAAGCCCCGTCCAACCTGGCCCTGGACACTGCCAGGGATCCAGGGGCAGCCACAGCTTCTCTGGGCAACCTGTGCCAGGGCCTCACCACCCTCACAGGGAAGAATTTCTTCCCAATATCCCACCTAAATTTCTCCTCTCTCAGTCTGACTGTGGGCCCATTAGAACTGACAAAGCACGAAGAATCAAGGCTTGTGAAGTTCTTGTGGCTCTCTGTCAGCTCCAGGGTCCTGGAGAAAAGCTGGCAGTGTCCTGATAAAGCCTCTGTTCCTGACCGTACCTTGGGGAAAGGAATTTAGGCACCACAGGAATGGCTAAAGAGAAGATCCTGAGGGAGCCCTGGAGCTTCCCTGAGCACTACACAGCAGCAAGGGACAGAGGAATGAGAGATTTCACTTTCAGGAGCCTGAACAGAGAAACATGCCAGGGATGCTCCATAAATTCCATTGGAACAGCTGGAAGTTGGTGCCTAGGAAGGTCACAGAGTAAAAATTCTGGGCCCAAATCTGGCTCTTCCAGGTGTGGATGTGGTGCTTGAACTGGCACATCTTCCTTGCCACCGCAAAAGGCCTGGACCCAGAAAAGGTGATGCTCTTGCCTTCCCATTAAGGAGGAGGGAAATTATCCTGATGAGAATGGAGCCGTCACCTCGGAGCTGCACGTCCCGTGGGGAAGAAACTCCCACTCTCCCTGTCACTGGCACGAGTATCTCCTATTCATCATTCCCCCCTTCCTGAAACTGCAGTTTTGAAATAGAAATATGTGAATTGAGCTGGTTTAATCCCTGTTTGGATAATGGAGAGTGTGACCCACTCCATCCCAGAGCTTCCCTCAGCCTGGGGCATCTGGACCCAGGACACCTTGAAGGTCCCACTGCAGTCCTGCTCGTGGCAGATCCTTGTGGAAGAATAGAAACCCTTTCAGGAGCTGTGTGTAGGGAAGTGAAGCCTTGTGTTCCTCCTGCAGCAGCAGCTGCCTGGAGCTCCTCTGCATGCTTGTTTGCAAAGTCATCCTTGGTCATTTATTTCGGAACCCACTGAGGAACAGCTGCTCCGACGAGAAATGTGGCAAAACCTCCGCGGGGCTCTTCAGACTCGGGGCAGGGGATTTTTGGCAACCAGAAGAAGGAAAAGGTGAAGGTGACCAGGAGCTGGTGGTCTGGACACAGAACAGCCAGAACCAGCTCCATGTGCAGTTGTTGTGGGGCTGGAGCTTTGCTCAGGGGTGCTGGTAGGAGAATAGGTCCAGCCAAGCACATTTCCTGTGGGATTTACCCTGCAGTGAGTGTTTCAAGTTGGCTGCTGCCTCCCGCTCCTTGCCCCAGTGGCACCACCTCACACTCAGCTGTGCAGGTCCAACAGGCTCTGAAGGGTCCAGTGAAGGTCAGGGTTTGGTGTCCAGGTGCCCAGTAGTACCAAGAGGCTCAGGAAAACCTCTTGGGAAAGGAGAGGAGACCTGGCTCCTGTGAGAAAGGGCTGTGCCTTAGCAGAAGGTTTGAGCAGTGTGTGGGGAGGATCACAGCCCACAGGGCTGAGGCACCTGGAGCAGAAGAGGAAATCCCACTGGAGTTCTGGGACAACCCTGTTGCTTAAATGTACAAAATAGTTTTGTGTCTCCAACTTGGCTGGGCTGAAGTTTGGCTGAGAAGGACCGGACTCCGTCACTGTGCTCCTCACTAGGAGTGAGCATCCCTAAAAACCAGGAGCTTTCCAATAGGAATCATGGATAAAGAGGAAAGTAGAAGGCCTGGAGAGGTGGAGACTGAGATCTTTGAAGGTCCCATGCAGTTCAAATTCAGTTTTCAGCGTCAGCCAAATCCCGTAACCAGCAACGAGACTGGGAGCTGCTGGTGCCCAGTCCAGCCCTGGCTGTGGGTGGGGTGGGATCAGCAGGGGGTGCAGGGATCTGCACAGCTCTGGGAAATGACTCTGTGGCCTGGCACATCCCCCTGTGTAGGAAAAAGAAACTGGGAGTGCATCCCTGCTATCTCCAGGGCCTCTCACGAGGGTCAGAGGTGTACATAGCCAGAATTCCCAGCTCGTGGCCTCTCCAAATCCATCGGCAGGACTGGTGTGCTGAAATCCCACTGGAGACCCTACCACACTTCCAGAGGCCCTGCTGGAAAGGCTCTGCCCTCCCCATCCCTGGAAGTGTCCAAGGCCAGGTCAGACGGGGCTTGCAGCAACTTGGTCTAGTGGAAGATGTGCCTGCCCATGGAAAGGAGTGGGATTAGGTTGTCTTTAAGGTCCCTTCCCACCCAAACCACCCCATGATTCTGTGGAAGGACTGCAGCAGCAGCTCTGAGAGCCACCCCAAATGTGGGCTGCCGTGGGGAGCAGAGGGGGGAAGCAGTGAGGTGGAGCAGATAGAGATTTTCATGAACAAACGAGTTCTATTTTCTGTTCGGGGGGTTTTTTTGTTCCCCAAAACAAAGGAGAGACTGAAGAGCGCCTGTTTAATTTGCGAATTTCACAGCTTCGCCTCGCACAAGAGAGGGGGGAAGGAGCAACAAAAAGCCCAACAACAGGCATGGAAAGAGCCCCAAGTATTAATGGCAGCTGATCAATAACTAATCCACAGTGTTCCAGTTACCAGCTTGATGGAGAAAATTCACGGTGCTTAAGTAATTCCAACTAATCTTAATGAATGCCTCCATGCCTACATGCCTGCAGAGCTGTGTGAAATTTATAGAAAAATGTCATTTCGGCTCTCTGAATATTTTTTTTTTCCCCTCGCAGTCATCAAAGGAGCATAAAAAATGCTCTTAGAAATCTGCTATCTCTCCCTGCCAGATGAGGGCTTCAAAAGGCGAGCACTCATTCTTTAGTCGTAAGCAGGGAAGATTATGAATACATTATCTGGTTAACATTAAAAAAAAAAATTCAAAACACCCAATTTTACATTCTTACTTATTTATCCCGTGCCTCTGTCCCCTTTGTGCGCCTCACCCTCTTCCCTGCTGAAGAAAATAATGCCAAGTAGACAAATCAGCTACAAGTAGGGAAGCGGTGATACATATTTTTGTTCTATTTTTATTTGGCACTACTTCGGGAAAATTTCAAAGGGAAAGGAAGATCAATATGGTGGTTTCGAGCTCTCTCTGTCTTTGCCTGCTAAAAGCTGATGAGTTCCTCTCAAGTTTGGGAGCGGCCTGCAGGAGAAGCCTCTGCTAAGCTGCCACCGAGCCGGCGAGGACCTCGCTGGGGAGCAGAAGCGTGAGGGGAACGAGCTTTTTAGAGACAGAAAGAACGGATGGAGCAGCCGGTAATTTTCCAGTGGAAGTTTATTTTCCCCTGGGAAGTCTCAGGTGGGGTCTTAGCGTGGGAATGGAGGGAGCAGTGACAACCAGGATGGGATTTCTGGGGAGGCCTGGCCAGGGGTGGGGATGGAGACAGACTCAAGTCCCTGTTGTGCTGATTCAGGTCCCCCTGGTCTAGATGAACACCCCAGTTCTGGTCCCACAACAAGGAATCACAGAATCATGGAATAACCTGACCTGGAAGGGACACACAAGGATCAAAGTCCAGCTCCTGGCCCTGCACAGACACCCCAACAATCCCACCCTGGGCATCCCTGGCAGCGCTGCCCAAATGCTCCTGGAGCTCTGGCAGCCTCGGGGCCATGCCCATTCCCTGGGGAGCCTGGGCAGTGCCCAGCACCCTCTGGGGGAAGAACTTTTCCCTGATTTCCAACCTAACCCTCCCTGGCACAGCTCCAGCCGTTCCCTGAGTCCTGTCCCTGGTCACAGAGCAGAGATTGGAGCTGCCCCTCGGGATGAAGCTTTGGGTCGGGATGAGGTCTCCTCCAGCTCAACAGACCAAGTGCCCTCAGCTGGATGAAGACTTTCCCACCCCCATCAGCTGAGGGACTGGTATTGACGACGTGGCCCCCAGTGATGCCCAGGAGCATCTGGAGATGGACACCAGACACCTCACTTATCCCTCACTTCAGGCCACCCCAGCTCCTCAGGTCACTCTCCTGCAGCCTGAGGCAGGAAGGAATAGTCAGCATAATTAATTTCAGCATGCCCATGCTCCCACTGGAGAATCCCGTTTCCCCTTCCCAGCAGGGCTGCCTGCCCTCGCTGGGCAGTTGGGTCCATGCAACTCTTCCCACTCACTGAAAATTCCTGACATCAAAAGGGTCCCTTTTTCTCCTCCGTTTCCCTCGGGGTCCAGCTATGACTCTGTCATAAATTGATGTACAAAGTATGAACAGGAGGATTTTTTTAGAACAACTTCAGCAATCTTTGTAGTTCATAACTAGGCATGCAGAGGTTTTATTAATTTAACAGTGTTATTCCCCTTATGAAATATTCATCCCAGAGGATTTCTGTGCACACGAAGGTTTTGAAGAAATTGATCTGCAATGCAGCTACTCCTTTAAAAGAATGATTTCTTTATTATCTCTGCCTTTCAGTGCTACTCTATATCTGAGCAGTGCCTGATTAAATGTGTGATCAATCTCAGGAAAGCAAACAGATACATTTTTAATTGGGGGTGAATTTACTGTGTGGGAGGAGGCATTTGGCGAGCCCAGCCCACCGGAGGCTTTGCTTTGCCAGATCCTCCTCTGGCATCCTTGCAAGCCATTGGCTCCCCAAGCCCTTGGAGATGCCTTCACCGCTCTGGCATCACCAGCTCAGCTGATCCCATGTCATTCCATCAGCTGATGGAGAGGGAGCTGCTCTCAGGCCTTGGTTCAGCAGAGCCATTAAGCACAGGCTCTTCTCCCAGGGAGCTGAGCCCCACTGACTTTAGTTCCATTGCCCTCTGCCCACAGTCCTGTGCTGGTTTCCAAGTATCCACATAATCCACTGGTGAGTGCAGTCCTGCCCCCTCTGGGCTGGCTCGGATGGGCAGAGACGGCCGGGTCCCATCCTGCCACGAGATGGAACAACCCCATGGGATGGAACAACCTCGTGGGATGGAACAACCCCATGGGAAGGAACAATCCCATGGGACGGAACAATCCCCTGGGACGGAGCAACCCCGTGGGATGGAACAACCTCGTGGGATGGAACAACCCCATGGGAAGGAACAATCCCATGGGACGGAACAATCCCATGGGACGGAACAACCCCGTGGGATGGAACAACCCCGTGGGATGGAACAACCCCATGGGATGGAACATCTCCCGCCATGCTGAATCTGAGCAGGGCTTCCCTAAGGCAAATCCCAGAATCCCAGAGTAGTTTGGGTTGGAAAGGATCTTAAAACTCATCCAGTTCCACCCCTGCCATGGGCAGGGACACCTTCCACTAGCCCAGGCTGCTCCAAGCCCCGTCCAACCTGGCCCTGGACGCTGCCAGGGATCCAGGGGCAGCCACAGCTTCTCTGGGTACCCTGTGCCAGGGCCTCCCCACCCTCACAGGGAGGAATTCCTTCCCAGTATCCCAATCTAACTCTTCCCTCTGGCAGCTTATGGCCATTCTCCCTTGTCCTGTCACTCCATCTCCTGTTCAAAGTCCCTCTCCAGCTCTCTTGGACCCTCTTTAGGCACAGGAAGGGGTTTTAAGGTCTCCTCGGAGACCCAGCTTGTGGAAATAAAGACTGGAATTTAAAGGGCATGCAAAGAGGAGAAATGGGAGCTATTTTTATACCCTTCTCAGCAGGATCCTTCCAAGTGCTGCCACAGCAGGGCACTGTAGATAGGTAGATAAGGAGCCATCAGACAGGTCTGACAGGCAAAGCAGCAACTCTGCTCCAAGGAGCCAAACTTTGCAGCCCCTTTTAGCCTGCACTTGACCCTCCCAAGGCATTTGGAGATGAACCCCATGGCCGTGTTGGGGAATGATGCAAGGATGAGATGCCTTTGGCACAAGCAGGGAGGTGGAGCCCAGCTGACCCCTCCATTCCCCTCCCGTGTCCTGCTAACCCCGATGGTCCAGCAGCACCTCCGGCTTCACCCACAGCACTGCCCGAGTGCCACCTGCTCTGTCCCCACCACGCCCTGGTGCTCCGTGCCCTCCCACCCTGGAGGCAGCTCCAAGCTACACTTCCCAGCTGGAATACCCCAGGCAAAGGCTGACACTTCCCTTGGAGGCAGGTGAGGGCTGTCCTGGGGTGCAGCACCCAGCTGTCACCCCTGTGACCTCGTCCCACTCTGAAGGGTGACACCCTTAGGTAGGAAAATGTCCCCTTCCACCCTGCCCTGCTGGCCCCCTCACGTCCCCTCCTTGCAGGGGATGCTGATCCGAGGTTGCCAAGGCTCGGAGGAGCCCAGGCAGGGCTGTGCTGGGCACTGCTGGTGTTGCCGGAGGGCTGAGGCCGTGGCCAGCCCGGGCACTGCTCAGTCCCGCAGTGTCCCCTGGTGTTTGCAGACACGAGCTCCGAGCAGCCGGAGCTGCAGTGCTCCCCACGGGGTTTGCCCAGGAACGTTCAAGAAAGGCATCCAGGTGAGCAGGAGCTGCAGCACAGCCCCTCTGCCACCCCCAGAGCCACCCCCAGAGCCACCCCCAGTGACACGGTGCTCCCAAAAAGGGCACTGAGCCACCACTTGCTGTACAAGCCTTCCCATAAAAACAATTCCAAATGATCCCACACAGAAAAGCTGGAGGAATTTGCCTTTCAGCTTGGATTCCAGTGGACTTGAGGTGCTGTGACCATGCCTGCTTGCCTCCCCACAGTCACCCTGAAAGCCTGAATTCACCCAGATGTGAAGGGAGCACAATTCAGGCCCTATAACCCCAGAAGGAAAATCGGAATGGCTCTTGCCTGGCTTTGCATTGGGCATAAAATCTCCAGGGAGGTGTGAGAAACAGGGAAATGCTGGGGAATTGGTGCTGGAGCAAAGTACAGCTGAACTAAAACCAATAATGTACGATCAGATCCAGAGAAATTGAGGCTTCATTCATTCCTCTTTCCTTTCCTAGAGGGCCAGTACCCTCCAGGAGCAATCCCAGCTGTCTGGCAGGGGCTGGGAAGCTGAAGAAACAAATAAATTATTATTGAGGTAGGAAAAATCCTACTGAGTCTTCAAAGGAGCTGCTTAAAGACAGGGGAGTTCTACCCGGCCAAAGGATTTGACAGAGAAATGCCGGCCTTGAAATCCATTATATGTAAAACCCCTCTGACTACAAAAGAAATTGGAGACATTTGTTCCCCGCTGACAACATTTTGGGGTATTTTGGGAGCTGCAGAGGAGCAGGAACATCCTGAGCTCCCAGTTTAAGGAATATATCCTGTGCAGCTCTCTAGGTGTGTAAACACACCTGATTTTGGTGTTTAAATCCCTGTACAGTAAATATTGAACCCCTCCAAGGCCAGACCCCTCAGATTTGCTGGAAGATTTGTTGATCCTTTCCTCCACACAGGATCGACTCGGGAGAAATATGGGAGAGATTCTACAGAGCTTTGGCATAATAATTACAATAAAAATCCCGATGAATTGTGTTGTTATCCAGCACAGCTCCCTGCCCTCAGCACTTCCTGCGAGGCAGTGCTGTGTTTACACAAACATGCCGTAGGATTTTGCTGGAAATTGAACTGACTGGACAGATGTGGGAGTCGGTGAGCTAAAAGGATGCTCATGGATAAAGCGAGCATCCAAGGCTGAGGGGATTATCCCAGGTAAAAATCCAGCTGAAATGACGCCGATGTTAAATGTGGTTATCCCAAATGACAGGCATTAACCTGCTGGAATTGCATCGCAGAATACAAATTACGTGGAATATCCTGAGCTGGAAAGGACCCACAAGGATCATCCAGTCCAACTCCTGGCCCTGCACAGGACATCCCAAAACCCCACCCTGTGCCTGAGAGCGTTGCCTAAATGCATCCCAATACTTATCTGGCTGACAAAACCAGTTTGTTGCTTTTTAGCTTCAGAATTTCCCAGCCCCTGAGTAAATTGACCATTTAATTTTAATCTTATTTCTGCCTTTCTGGGGACAGAGGTAATTTACTGTGTTTGGATAACCCTTGATGGGGACTCCGCTCAGGTTGTTTGGCTTTCCCTTTGTAACACAAATAGCGACACCCAAATTTGCGTTATTGGCTGGACACACAAAGCCACACCACAGAGGTGTGGATCTTAATCGCTCTCCCTAACTTCCTGTGCTTTAGCTGAATTCCCTTTTTGTCTTCTCCTTGAAAAGAAAGCAATGACTGGAGGAAAGCACCGGCGTTTTGCACTGATAATATCAAAAAAAAACCCCAAAAAAACCAAAAAAGCAAATCAGGCACTCCTGGAGAGAGAAAAGAACAGCAGAGCGAAAAGACACAGAGGAGAGGCTGGAAATCCAGCCGGGAGCTCCCACCTCCTCCCGAACCTGGAGAGCTTTCCAGAGCATCCAGAGCATTTAGTCCCCTTCTGCAGAGGCACTGCAGCAGTTGCAGCTTCTTCCAGGAGGTGGCAGGAAGATTTTTGCAGAGAAGGAGGAGAGGGAAAGTCGGAGAGAAAGATTGAAAGGAGGAAAGGATAAACCTGGGAAGGAGCGATCCGAAACCCTTCCTGCTCCTCCCGAGCTGTTCAGGTTGGCAGGGACACCTTCCAATAGCCCAGGTGGCTCCAAGCCCCCTCCAACCTGGCCTTGGACACTTCCAGGGATGGGGCAGCCACAGCTTCTCTGGGCACCCTGTGCCAGGGCCTCCCCGCCCTCACAGGGAGGAATTCCTTCCCAATATCCCATCTATCCCTGCCCTCTGGCAGTGGGAAGCCATTCTCCTTGTCCTAGCACTCCATCCCTTGGAAATAGTCTCTTTCCATGATTCTTGTTGGCTCCTTCAGGCACTGCAAGGCCACAATGAGGTCACCCCAAAGCTTCTCTTCTCCAGGCTGAACAATCCCAGCTCTCTCAGCCTTTCCTCCCAGCAGCGCTGCTCCATCCCTCTGAGCATCCTGGTGCCTCTTCTGGACTCCAGCAGCTCCGTGGAAGTGCAGAATTTAAGTGGAAAGGATCCTGACCTGAGGCTCTTGTCCCATTCCCAGGAGGGGAATAACTGGAGGATTTCCAAGCAGGTTTGGGTGCCAAAAACAGCTTTGCTCTTCCTGGCTCCATAAAGGGGACTGCACACCTTGTATCCCTGCAGTATCCAAAGGTGGGCAGGTGCACGGGAATCCTGCCCTGCCAGGACACAGATTCATGGCTTGAACTAAGAGGGACTGAAGCCTGGTGTTAATGTTGTTGTTGCTACTCCTGTAGCAGCATCAGGAGCTGCTAAAGCATCACTCAAGGTCTCATTCCCTGTCACAACTTCCCTCATTCCCTCTGTCACAACTTCCAAGCACAGAGAGCTGCTGGAGCACCAGGATTTGCAGGGTGTCCTCAGAGCTCACCCTCTCCACACACCCTGACATTACAGCCCCAGGGAGATTTTCCCTGGAAAAAAGAGCCCTCTGTTCAGAAATTGATTTTTGGCAGACTTTAGTGGGACATTATTGAAACCATTTGTAAAATTGCTGTGCTCTATTCCTCTCGTATCAGGCAGCAATTGGAGCAGCAGCGTGGAAATGAAACATTTCAATCTCCGTTAATATGGATTGTTTCAGTCTTATTAAAACACTTCAAGAAGGTCAAAGCAAAATATTGCCGGGATATTTTTCTTGGTGCAGAGAAATGGGGATTTGCCTTTGAATTCCTGCTTGGGGTGACCTCAGGCTGGAAATCTGTACTTGCAGGGATAGAATAATTCCAAGTTTGGAGACATTTTAATCACACTTCCTATCCATGGGCAAGGGTGGGAAAAGATAGACATAAACCAGGAGGGGCTGCTCCTGGACTGTGGCACAGCTGGGATTGCAGGCCACAGCCACAACTTCCAGATGGGATGTGGGTGGCTGGGGAGGCAGCGGGAGGTCAATCGTGCCTTTCTCAAAACTGGAAGCTTTTGAAGGATGGAGGGAAACCAAACAACTGACTTTGATCCACACAAAGAGAAGTGGGATCATTCCCCCAGCCAGAGACACCTTGGAGATGCTCCAAAAAGCCTCCCAAAAAAAAAGAAAGAATCATGGAATTACAGAATCATTTTGGTTGGAAAAGCCCTCCAAAACCATCAAGTGCAAGCTGTGCCCCATCCCCACCTTGTCACCAGCCCAGAGCTCTGAGTGCCACCTCCAGGCCTTCCTTGGACACCTCCAGGGATGGGGACTCCAAACCTCCCTGGGCAGCCCCTTCCAGTGCCTGACCACCCTTTCCAGGAAGGAATTCCTCCTATTGTCCAACCCAAACCGTCCTGCAGGGCACAGTGAGTGGTTCTAATCTGAAGTTATTTCAACTAAAATTCCCTGGATATGCAGCACCTTAGAAATCTCAGGAAGCCAACAGGAATCCTGGGGTTTTTTTCTTTCCACCTACTGGAAAGGGTTCTCCAAGCCCCTCGAAGCTCCTTTAGGTGGGTTTTTCCCAGGTCTGGTGGGCACTGCACAGATTATTCCGAATGAGGGTGGATTTTGGTGTGGTTGACTGAGATATCCCAATTTAGGACAAAAGTCCAGGGCCAACCACTGGCCTCTCATTTTTTTAAAATATACTTGTAATAAACTCATCACTTTAACTGGAAACACAAGAGATTTTCCTCACTTTATCTCTCTTCCTTCGTTAATCCCCTTGTTGGCTTCCACCCTCAAGAGAGAAAACATCTCTTTTAATTATTTAGCCTATTATTGGCATTAGTTGGCTCTGTTTTCTTTTGCAGAAGCCACCAGAAGCTCCTTCAAAAGAGCAGCGTAATTCTGTAGTCAGGCTTTGCATTTCCTGATCATTAACAAACAGTGTTTTATGAAATTCTGGCGCTTTTTTTGTCTCTTTATCACTGAGTAGACAGCGAGAACCAAAAAGTAAAAAAACCCCTCCTGCTCTCATCTCCTTTGAAAGCATTTAATACTTTCTCTTCACAGTTTCCCTGTGGTTCATGCCAAGAAAATATTCCTGCAAGGTCAGGTCTGCCGGGGAGGCCAAATGAAATGTTGGACCTCGGCGGAATTATGGGATCATCTGGACAGGCAATATTGGCCTTGGGAAAGAGCTTTGCTCCGTGAATTCACAGCTCTGGCTGCAGCCAGCGTGGTTTTAAAGGAATAAAGCGACGGCTTTGAAGGGCCTTATCTACACCTAACAGGCCGTGGTTCAGGCCTCAGAGACCCTGGGCTGCTACATCTGGTGGCTTTTCTTCCTCCTCCCCAGTTTCTGCTGGACTCAGCCTGGCTGGATTGGCTTCCCTTCCCCACGGAGTGGGAAAAACGGCGAGTTTTGCCTCTGAAGTGGCAGCAAACCTTCCTGCCTGAGGAAAACCAGGATATGCCTCCGAAAGATCTCATGGGGACCACGGGCAGGCCCGGCAGCCCCAGATCTGTGTCCTCTCTCCCGGCCTTGTGCACTTCTCTGTCACCACAGAGCTCGTATTTATCACCCCAACTTGGATGGAAAAATCCATCCTTTCCCTTGGAATCTTGCTTCGGTCTCCCAGACTGAAAACACCCTGAGCTCTGCAGCAAACAAGGAAAAAGCTGACGTGGAAACTGAGTCATGAAAGGCTCGTGTGGGTCTGATTCCCACACCTTGCTCTGTGATTGCTGAGGAGGGAACAGCTGGAAGGGGTTCCGTGGGGACTGAGTGAAGAAACAAAGGAAAACTCCAAATCTGCCCAGAAACTCCTGAGCTCCCTGGTGCTGAGGATCCATTCAGTGTGGGAGTGATAAGGCAGCTCTGCGTTCCAGGCGCTCCTTCGGGGCTTTTTTTTCCATCAGAAAAGCGGTTTTGAAAGGAACATCCTGGTTTATTAATTCTGGGATGAGCTGTGCCGGGGTGAGCTAAGCCCTGACTGGCCAGCATTCCATGGAATATCTGCTCAGGGCCTTGTTGTGAGGGAATGAATCAGGGAGCCGGGCTCTGGCCATGGTCCTTTTCCACACATGATAATTCCATTAAATTAACATTGGCTGCGCGTTCTCATGGCAACCCTGAACCCAAACAATAACAATTTAGAGGATGTGGGGATCGGGGGGAAAACTGTCCTGGAAATTCCTCTTTTGTGGAGAACGTGTGTTGGAAAGTGAAAGGAGAGCAGCAGGATTGTGGCTCTGGCCTGTCCCTGATGGACACGAGTGTGCTTGATGAGGCTGGGTGTTTTTCCAGCCTTGAGGATTCTGACATTCCTTAAGGATTCTGTGATTCCTTAAGGATTCTGTGATCCACAGGCTGCTGGCACAGCACTTACTCCGTCTGCCCCCATTTGGTTGTGCTCTGTCCCTTTCCATCTCCCCTGGTTCTCCCTTCAGAGTGAAGCCTTGTGCTTCCCGTTCTCCTTAAGCATTGACCCACATCCCCTAATTTCACGCTGAACCTATTATTTATATGGCCCCGTGAGCCTGGGAGGAGCCTCTTTGCTGAGGTGCTCCTGCCAAGGGCTCTGTGTGTGGTGGGGAGTCCCTGGGCTGGGGGTTTGGGGGCGTTTCCCTGGCTTGGGGTTTTAGGGGCAGGTGGTGTTGGGGTCCCTGGACTGAGTGGTTTTGGGGAGGTGGTGTACTCTGGAGCCTTGGAGGTTTCCCTGGTTTGGGGGTTTAGGGGAGGTGGTGTCTGTGAAGGGTTTGGGGTGAGATCATGTTGGGGTCCCTGGTGTGGATGTTTAGGGGGATCCCTGAATTGGGGTTCAAGGGGACATGGTGTGGGGGGTCCCTGCTCTGGGGGGTTGTGGGGAGGTGATGTGGAAGGTCTGGGACTTTGTGCTGGGTTTTGTGGGGATGCTCCATGTGTCCTCCTGAGTGGATCTTCCAAAGCTCATTGAGGTGAGCGAAGCAGGTCCCACCTCTGCACGTCCCTCTCCAGCTCCAGGGGTAAAACCAGCCCCAGACTGGAGCTGCTGGTGGGCAGTGGCCTTGCTGAGGGCTGGGGCTCTGAGTTTGGGGCCACCTGTCTCGTTTTGTGTCCAACAAAGTTTTGGGTTGTGTTTTTATGGGAAAACTTGGACTTTGTGCTTTGGTGCCCCGCTTGTGCCACTGATGCTGGCTCTGCCCATCCCAGGTCGTGGAAAACACTGGGACATCTCTTGGTGCAGTGGCTGGAAAGCTGTCCTGGCCCCTGGGGACCAGAGGGGACCACGCAGGTACAGCTGTTCCTCAGCCACCTCTTCCAGGTGCCTGCAAACCCCTCCATGGAGCGTTTGTGCCCCTGCAGTCCCCAGAATTGCTGTTCCTCCTCGGGACTATCAGTTCCCACACAGGGAGCAGGGAAAGGTCCTCCCAGTGGTTTCTCTAAGGATCTGGGATGGGGGGATCATTCCTGGGAAAACACTCTTGTGGAGATGGGGAAAACAAAGCCGCCTCTGTGAAGCAGCTCGGGTTTGCTTGGGACGAGTTTTGCCTCTGATTAATTGTGGGGGTGTGTGCATTTGCTGGGAAAGGCACTAATGTTTACTGGAATTGGGCTAGAAATGGTTGCTAACTTCTCATTCCCTGCATGATAAATATCACAACTGATGCTACAGTATGTTAACATTCCGAGCATGAGCTCCTCTTTTCCTATGGATTTATTTTCATGCAGCGAGGAGCGTGGAGGGTTTGAAGACACCTTCCTTCAAAGATTACGGGATCTTTACATCTTTCCTCTGTATTAGGAAGAGGATAAGGCATCTTTTTTTAAAAAAGAAGAGATGAATATCGCCAGGCTTTGGAATGCAGAAATAACTTACTGAAATTGTTAAATGCGTTTCTTGTCAAATTTACGGAGCTGGGCTGAACAACTTGTACTTTTATTAAGTCCTGGGGAAAGTGGTCAACAAACCTGGGGACTTCCACTTATCCCGGCCAACTTGTGTTATATGGTGAAACCTGTGAACATGGAGGAGAATCCTTCCTTTTAAGCTATAACTTATAAAAAATATGTTTTTAGCCACGTGTGAGCTTAGAGAACAAAATCCGTGCAGGAAGGAGGGATTGCAGCACTGTTAAAACTCCCTGTGTCAAACAACTAATTTTAGACCCGGGCTTTAAATGTGCCTTTGCAGTATATTTTTATGCTTCAACTCTCTGCTTCAGACCCTCAAATTTTATTTGGGTGATGGATTTCTGTCAAAATTGGTCGACATTTAGCACTCAAGTCAGGCTGAAATATGAATCCAGTGCTTTAGGACTCCTTTTATTTTGTGGGTAGAGCCTGGGGTTCTCATCCCCCTTATTAACTCTTGCAGGAGCTTTCAGGTTCATATTTTTGGAACGATGATTTGGTTGAAGTTTCATTCCCTCTCAAAGTAGAGATTGATTGATGTAGTGAACCCTGGGGGGATTTTAGAGGTGGTGAAATTTCCTGTTAATTAGCAAATAGCCCTTGGTACTCCACCCAGTGCTTTTTGCTGCTGGTTTTGAAGTCCAGGGGGTTATTTCCTTGTGTCATCACAGAGTCTGAGGGACAGTTCACAGCTTTTTCTCTCCTGTTTCAGGTTTCCTGGTGTTTTGTTTTCAGCATGTGGAGATCAGGTTTATGGCTGTGTGTGTCTGCTCTGCAGGCTCTCAGCAGGGTGGGGATGGTGTTCGGTGGGTTTGGTGGGGGTTTTTTTAGGGCAGAACTGTTTCTTTATGTCTGGGCTCAATTTCCTTCAGAGAGGACAGCTGATTTTGGGAGTAAAATGGGATTAGGCCAGGTTTTGTAAAGAAAATAACTGTATTCTTGGCATTGTGCCTTTGAGAGTCCTTTGAGATTAAGTTCTGCCTTTTTATAGACGAGGAGATGCTTGACGTTACCTCGGGCTTTGGGAGAGCTGCCAGGTACCCAATCTGTGCTCCACTATTAATTGCACATCTCAGATTCCAATCACCCCGTTTGCACAAACCTCCGCGTTATCCTGATGTTCCCTGCTGGAAAAATAACCCTCGCACGCTGCTGCTGGAGCCGCTGGGTTTGCACATGGAGGCTTTCCTTTGATCACAGAAGCGTGGAATGGTTTGGGTTGGAAGAGACCTTAAAGCTTATCTCATTCCATGGAAGGGACACCTTCCACTGTCCCAGGTGGCTCCAAGCCCCATCCAACACTTGGACACTTCCAGGGATCCAGGGGCAGCCACAGCTTCTCCGGGAAAGCTCTTCGGGGGTTATTTTTGGGAGATATCACAATAAAGCAAATATCCACACACGCAATCTCTACCTCTGTGGTGCTCTCCAAAGATTTCTGTCACCTGCCTCTAAATTCTCTCTAAAGTCCAGATATCTGCTGGACCTTGTGTCAGCTTGGCGGGTCAGGCAGAGCAGGAAAGCGCTCGGCACCGCTTTGCATCCGAGGATGGCACAGGCGGCGGAGCAGCGGGACCCTGCCCCCCTGCGAACCCCGACAAGCGGCTCTCCCGCGGGGCTGACCCCTCGGTTAGCGCGGCCCGTCCCACCCGTTTGAGCCGGGCTTTGGGCAGGGAGCGTCTGCAGAGGGCTGCAGGTGGCAGCAGCGACCTTTCCCTGCGGCAGGCGGGGATGCTGCGGCAGCTCGGCCGGGCGCTGCGCAGAGCGGAGCTGCCGGCAGACCCAGCCCGGGGCTGGCGCGCTGAGCTGGGAGCGGCGGGTGCGGATTGTCGCCCCGCAGCCGAGATGTGGGGCACTCCCCCCTCCCTTCCCTGCTCCTTCCGAGGAATCCGGATCCTTGGAGAGAGGGGAAGGGAGGGGAGGGGGAGAAAAGCCTTTCTGCATCACGCAGCGCCAGACAGACCCTGGTAATCGCATTTGTGTGCAGTGATTGGGTGGGTTGGCTTCTCTGAGCGCTGAATTGAGCGGATTCCGGCTTTTTGTGCTTTTGGGGGTGTATTTTTTCCGTCCTCCTCCTGTTCCATCTGTGCTGCGCTGTGATAGCAGGAGCGGTTCTTCCTCGGCAGCAGAACCACGGGCAGCAGTGGTTCCTGGGCGTTGTTGTTATTCCAGGCAGGGATGCAGCCCTCGGGCTGCGGGGGTGGGAGTGCTCAGCCCATGAACTTTGTGGCTGAGAGGGGCATCTCTTCCCACAGCTCCTGGCCCCGGCTGTTGGTGCTGTCCATGCCCTGGGTGGGATGACCCCAGTATTTACCTGCCAGTGTCACTGTGAGCATTTCTGTGCCCTCCTCGTGCGCTGCTCTCTGCAGCCCTGGAGCTGCTCAGAGCTGTCACTCCCAGAGCCACCTCCAGTCCAGCCCTGTGCTGGGCTGATCCCCAGCGTGGGCAGCAGGGAAGGGGTTGGGATTCTGCCCCTCGGCCCCGCTCAGGTGAGACCCCACCTGNCCCAGAGAAGCTGTGGCTGCCCCTGGATCCCTGGAAGAGTCCAAGGCCAGGTTGGACGGGGCTTGGAGCCACCTGGGACAGTGGAAGGTGTCCCTGCCCATGGCAGAGGATGCAACTGGATGAGGTTTCAGGTCCCTTCTAACCCAAACCATTCCATGATTCTTGGGAGAGCTGCACTGCACGTGAGGAGATCCAGTGTGCAGGTGGATTTTGGAAGGTGGTTGGAGCTAAAAGCTGCAGGAATTCTCTGGAAGTAGCAGCTCTGCTGTTTGTGTCTCTGTCCTCACCTGAGGGAGCCTCCTTAGAGTGGTGTGTTGCTTGAATTTTTGGGCTTGTCTCAGGGTGGGATGAGCTCCAGCTGGAGATATCCAGTGCAGGGAATGGTGTCATCTGCCCCATCCCAATGGCAGAAGGTTGCCACCACCAAATGAGAAGGAAAAATGGACTGGGAGAGCTGCTGCTCCTTCAAGAGGCCCTGTGAGACCCAGCTGAAATGGCCAGACCGGTACAGGGTGATGGGACACCAGCTGGGAGGACACTGGGGTTACACCCCTGGGGATCTCTGTCACCTTAGAAAATCCTAAAATCATTTCAGTTGGAAAAGACCTTCAAGATGATTGACCCAGCACTGCCAAGGCCACCACTGACCCATGTCCCTGACTGCCACATCCACATGTCAGTGAAATCCCTCCAGGGATGGGGACTCCACCACTGCCCTGGGCAGCGGTGCCAGGGCTGGACAGCCCTTCAGTGAAGAGATGGTCGCTAATGTCCAACCTAAACCTTCCCTGGTGCACCCTGAGGCCATTTCCTCTTGTCCTGTCGCTTGTTCCCTTGTTGGCAGAGGAGCCCTTCAAGTCCAGAAGTGGTGCAAAGCTGAGGTGCTCAGGTCAGTGGTGGGGTTTAATCCCATTAATTACTGCGGATCCTCTCCCAGATGGGATGTGTCCAAGACATGACCCTGCTGCCAGCTCATGTGCCACCGGAGACAGAAGTGTCCCTGCAGCACAGGCTGCTGGGGATGCCAGCAGTGGCTGTGGTAGGAGTTCACACCACGCTTACACAGCCGGGAAATGTGCAGACCAGGTGCTCGGGAATGAGGGATTCATGGACTGCCTTGGGAATTCCCATCGGGAATGGAGGGCAGTGCTGCCCCCCAGCTCCTGCTGTGCCACAGGGTGAGTGGAGCACTGAACAGTGTCAGGGAGAATGCTGGGAATCCATCATTCCTGCTTTTCCTTCCCCACGCTCTGCTCGGCCAGCCCAGGGAGGGGTCCATGCAAAGCCTCAGCACCTGCACTGAGGTGTTGAAGGAAACTTGGAATCGTGGAATAGTTTGGGTTGGAAGGGATCTTAAAACCATCCAGTGCCACCCCTGCCATGGGCAGGGACACCTTCCACTGTCCCAGGTTGCTCCAAGCCCCGTCCAGCCTGGCCTGGGACACTTCCAGGGATCCAGGGGCAGCCACAGCTGCTCTGGGCACTCTGTGCCAGAGCCTCACCCCCCTCTGGGTAAAGAATTCCTTCCTAATTTCCAATCTAAATGTGTTTCCTCCCAGTCCAGAGCTGGGCCCGCCTTTTCCCACATGAAGCGCGCTCGCAGGCATTTTAATGCATTTGATTTGTTTTTGCACAGAATGAAGATTTGCTAACACTGATGCTAATCGTGACTCTGGAGTGACTTGACCAGATTGTTTTAGAACAAAAACCCCCCGGGAGAAAAAGACAAGTACTTTCTGCTGACATTTCTGCAAACTCTTTTTGCTTCTTTTCTGTTGAGCTGACTTTTCACTTCAGACCTTTCCTTAACTTGATTTTTGAGACGTTCAGAAGCGCTCCAAAAAGACTTTTTCAATTTTGTGGAAGCAGATATTGTAGTCAAGGCAGAATAGCTTTGCCTTTGCTTTCTTCTTCTCACTCCCAACTTTCACAATGTGCAAATCAATCAAAGAAAAAAAAAAGCATTGTTTGGCTGCTGGACTCCTCATCCAGCAGCTCCTGGCTAGGGCAGAGTGGTTGGCTTTATGACCTCTTGGCTCAAAATGCCTGGATGACAACACTCCTTTTTTAGATTTTTTATTTTCACCTCCTGCTGAGGGGAATGACAAGATCCTGAACCTGTCCCTGGTTTGGTTGTGACCAGGTTTGGAAATCCATGGCTGTGTGTGTGCACTGGGAGCTGTTTGACATCCCTGATTCCAGCAGGAGTGGGCTGGTGGGCAGAGTGAGGAGCCATCAATCCCGTGAGCTCCGGGATGGAGTGGTTTGGGATGCACTGGGGGGTGCTGACCTGTGTCTGAGCAGTCTGAGAGCACAACTCCGTAATTACTGTTTATTACCCTGAGACGTTCCCTCTGCCACCCTTTGCAGCAGCACCAAATGCTCCCGATGGAAAATGTAGAATCAGGGAATGGTTTGGATTGGAAGGGACCTTAAAGCCCATCCCATCCCATCCCATCCCACCCCCTGGCATGGGCAGGGACACCTTCCACTATCCCAGGGTGCTCCAAGCCTGGCCTTGAACACTTCCAGGGATCCAGGGGCAGCCACAGCTTCTTTGGGCACCCTGTGCCAGGGCCTCCCACCCTCCCAGGGAGGAATTTCTTCCCATTATCTAAGTTAAATTTCCCCTCTTTCAGTTTGATTCCCCCTTGTCCTGGCCCTCCAGTTCCTGATGAAAAGTCCCTGTCCAGCTTCCCTGTAGCTCCTGCAGACATGGGAAGTGGCTCTGAGGTCTCCACACAACCTTCCCTTCCCTAGGCTGAGCAGCCCAAACTTTCCCAGCCTGTCTCCATAGGGGAGGTGCCACAGTTCCCTGTGGCAACCATAAACTTCCAGAGGGCTCTGGCTTTCCAAGGTGTGAAATCTCCTTTGCTTTGCATTATTTTTATCTGTATTTGTGTTTTGTTCTTGCATTGGAGGGTGTTGAGTTCAACCCCAGTGTCGGCCTGAGGCTTTTCCAGCAAAGCCTTTTTGCTGTGTGAGCCTTTCAGCCACTCCTAAGGATGGTTCATTTCTGGAATTCTTCATCTGTGTGAAGGCTGTGCCACAGCTGCTGTTCCCAGTGTGAGGGGCTCAATCCCAGGACCCCAAGGAACGGCTGGAGCTGTGCCAGGGGAGGTTTAGGTTGGATATCAGGGAAAGGTTCTTCCCCCAGAGGGTGCTGGGCACTGCCCAGGCTCCCCAGGGAATGGGCACGGCCCCGAGGCTGCCAGAGCTCCAGGAGTGTTTGGACAGCGCTGCCAGGGATGCCCAGGGTGGGATTGTTGGGGTGTCTGTGCAGGGCCAGGAGCGACACTCCACAATCCCTGTGTGTCCTTCCCAATGAGGATATTCCATGATTCTTTGCTGCAGCTGTTGCTGAGCTCAGCTGATTGGCAGCTGCACGGAGCAGAATGGCCATCAGGTAACTCTCCAAAACTGATAAATGCATAAATAATGGATGCACTCATCCCGCTCCGACAAATTATCCAAATCCATGTTGCAGCCCAGAAAACAGATAAGAAATAATTGAGTGAGACACGGGACTCCTTTTTCCCCTTTAATCCTCTGCAAAAAGGACCCATTCAAAGATTTCGCTCTGTCTTTTTAGTTTGCAGTTGTAATTTTTTGGATTTTTCTTTAATCATGATTCCTTTGTGTTGTGCAGAATGAGGATCACAGGATGGAAACCAGCAAAGTCCGGAGCCTCTGCGGCAGGATGTGCAGGCAGAGTCTTGCAGAAGGAATGCCAGAGGGTGTGTGAGCAAATAGACAAATTGCTGGTGGCTGAATTTCTTGGAAATAAACCTGGCAAATTAGAATTGTTAAAGCAACTGCTGAAATGGCTGCTGCCACTGAATTGTCAAAATAGAGGAGTGCAGAGCTCCTCGGCTAATTTACACAGCACCAAAGCAAAAATAATGGGGAAATAATGAGCAGTTATTGGTCCTGGCTCTCCCCACTCGTTATTTGAAGTTAAGACATTTATCAGTACGGAATTAAGCTGGCGAGATGTGCATGTGACACAATTACAGCGGGCAGTCAGAACCAGGGGGGATTTGAGGAATTAGAGGACGGCAAATAGGCAGAAATAATCATTGCTGCAGGGAACCAGGTGAGGAGGAGCAGTCAGGGCTCCTGGAGTGGTGTTCAGCTCACTCAGAAGGGCGAGGGAGGTGGTTTGGGGAGGGGAACGATGAGGTCTTGCTCACGTGCAGGACCAGTTGTGCCATGAGTGGTGTCGAACATCTGGCTGTGCCTGGGTTTGAACATTTTGGTGCCACTTATGTTGGGCATCCTGCTGGCTCCATAAGCCCTTCCCAAGCTGCTCCGGGGAGAAGGGAGAGCTACTTTGGGATGCATCTGGATGATGCAGTGGCCTCCCACAGCATTTCTTCCTTTCTCCATGCAGCGTTCCCAGCCAACCTAAGAGACCACCTGGAGACAACTCCTCGCCTTGGCAGCGGATGAGGAACCTTTGTGTGCCAGCCTGGGCTTCATGTCCTCCCAAGTGTGCCAAGTACATTTGACCCAGACTGTGGGATCCCAGGATCATGGAGGCTGGAAAAGCCCTCCAAGATCACCTAGTCCAAGCTGTGCCCCATCCCCACCTGGTCACCAGCCCAGAGCACTGGGTGCCAGGTTCAGGCCTTCCTTGGACTCCTCCAGGGATGGGGACTCCACCAGCCCCTTCCAATGCCTGACCACCCCTTCCATGAGGAATGTGTTGGACTCCCATGAGGAATGTGTGGAGGACATCTCTTTAAGCAGAAGCCATGGGGACACCTTCCCTTGGGGTGAAAATTGGGAGACTGCTCTTCATGCCTCCCATCCCTGTGTTTGACCCCAGAGGAAAAGAACAGGCACTGGAATAAGCCGGAGCCTCCTGTGTCCCTGAACCCAACGTGTGAGGGCTCTGCAGGCAGCTGAGGCTTCTGCTGGGCCCTGGCTTGCTCCAGGAAAGGCTGATCCCACCTTTGAAGCCAGCTCCTGGTGCCTGCCTGGTGCTGACTGGGAGCAGGAGGGCTGAGCGTGGTTTGCTCTGGCAGATGCCATCAGAGCAGCTCCCCATAAATAAATACGCTATCGGGCTGCGTGCTACACTTGCACAACCCGAGGAGGAAATTCTGACACCCCTGGCCTTTCATCTCTCACATCCCTCGGCAGCTGTGAAAAAGCCTCTGACCCCGGCTGCTCACTTTGCTCATTTCGTTTCAGCAGGAGTCGGTGCCTGTGCGGCTTTGTTGCTCCGTGCTGCGGAGGAGGAGGAGAGCAGCGGGCGTTTTGTTGAAGTTCTTAATTGCAGGCACAGCAGGATTATGGAAATGTCAAGAGGGAAGTGACAGGGAAGACCTGACGAACACGTGGGGGTTGGCTGATTCACTGCTCTCTTTTCCACTGGGGTGGTGGGTGGATTGTGAGGCAAAGGCTGGACTGGGGCTGCTGTGTTTAGCAGCCCTTGCTCAAGTCTAGGCCCAGGATTAGTAAAACCCAACACAAATGACCCGTGCCAGGGGAGCTGGAAGGAGCGACCGCAGAGAACAGCAGGATTTGGTCCCCTCTGTGTGAACCTGTAGCAGGGAGCCCATGGGAGATGCCGGTGTAGCACCTGCCTGTGCCAAATTCCACGTGTAATTTGGGATGGGTGTTGTGGCAGGAGAACCCCAGGGGGAGGCTGGCTCCAAGCAGCATTTCAGGAGTTAACAAAAACCCTCTGCCTTGCTGTGGTTTAGCAGATATTGCTATTCCATCTCCTTCAGCCTGGCACAAGGGTTCATTCCTCACCTCAGGAAAACCAAGATGCTGTCTTTGGGATGCCATTCCTTGGGAAAGAAACCTCTGCACCTTTAGATTTCCCCTCTGAGGAGGGACAGATGGGTCCTGCTGCTGCCATGGCCACCCAGGAGCCAAATGAGCAGTACACATGGATTCAGCCTTGGAGCTGCTGCAGGGATGGGATTTTTCCAGGGCACTGCTGGAAAGAGGGGGCTGCTCTGTCAAAGCTCCCCAGAGGGTTTGTTCCAAAGCAGATCCTGTGGCTTCCTGAGCAATCCTCTCCAAAGCTGATCCAGCTGCTGTGCTGGATGTCCCAGGTGCTTTCTCCCTGTCAGCCAGGACATGAAGCCCAGGTTAGCACACAAAGGTTCCTCATCCGCTGCCAAGGCGAGGAGTTGTCTCCAGGTGGTCTCTTAGGTTGGCTGGGAACGCTGCATGGAGAAAGGAAGAAATGTTGTGGGAGGCCACTGCATCACCCAAGTGTATCCCAAAGCTTCGTCCTGGCCAGGATGGGATGATCCTGCTGCTGGCTGAGAGCTGCAAGAGAAGGGACTCCTGGTGGGAAGGACAGAGCTGTCCCACCGACCTGGACCAGGCCAGGATTTGTGTATCCCACAAACCCTCATTTCTGTGCTCACAGTGATTCCGACTGGTGCCCCTCTCCGGTGCACATTGGATTGTGCAGGGAGCAGGGAATGCTTGGATTGCCGGGATGTTTGCACGGACAGGTGGTTCCCAGGGAGCTGCCAGACGCTCCCTGTCAGTGGGTACAGGCGGTGGCAGGGGGCTGGGAGATGCTGCTCAGCTGACAGACGCAGCTCTTCGGTGTTTTGGGGACCAGGAAGGAAAAGGAGCAGCCAGGAATAATTATTGCCCAAAAAACTCACAGGGAGGAGAAGCCAGTGAGGGTCAAAATGGGTGGCTGGAAACAGAGGAAAACAGGGAAATGACAGAAAAGAGTAGGAGGATTGGCAGAGGAGAAAGCTGTTCTCAAAGTACAGCTCAACTGTTGGAGCCAGTCCAGAGGAGGCACCAGGATGCTCAGAGGGATGGAGCAGCTCTGCTGGGAGGAAAGGCTGGGAGAGCTGGGATTGTTCAGCCTGGAGAGGAGAAGCTTTGGGGTGACCTCACTGTGGCCTTGCAGTGCCTGAAGGAGCCAACAGGAAGCACAGAGAGAGAATATTCCCAAGGGATGGAGTGCCAGGCCAAGGGGGAATGGTTTCCCACTGCCAGAGGGCAGGGTTAGATGGGATATTGGGAAGGAATTGTTCCCTGTGAGGGTGGGAGGCCCTGGCACAGAGTGCCCAGAGAAGCTGTGGCTGTCCCTGGATCCCTGGAAGTGTCCAAGGCCAGGCTGGATGGGGCTTGGAGCAACCTGGGACAGTGGAAGGTGTCCCTGCCCAGGGCAGGGGGTGGGACCGGATGGGCTTTAAGGTCCCTTCCATCCCAAACCATTCCATGATTCCACAACATATTGGGAGTGAGTGCGCCAAACATTTGTGGAACATGGAATGGTGGGACCTGGAATGCTGCTTCTTTCTAATCTTCTCCTTCACAAAGGCTGGGCTGCCTCACCTCATTGTTCTATCCCTTAATTTTGATCCCCCAGAGCTCATGTTCCTTGTTGAGCATCTCTGTGTTTGTAGCCTGAGTAAATTTGGGTCGTTTTGGGTTTGTTCCAGCAGCTGGGCCAGGGCCAGGTTCTGTCTGAGGTTCTGAGCTCGAGGCACTGCAGGGCAGTGGCTCCAGGTCACCACTGCAGGGTGTTGAACATGTCCCTGGAGTTGGCAGAGCCCCTAAACATCAAGAGCTCAGGCTCTGCCCTTGCTCGTTGTCCCAGCTCTCGGTGAAGGACGTTGTTCCTGCTTTTTGGGCCCTCTCCCTGCCTCGTTGCTTGTTAAAAAGGTGTTTTGCCTTCCTGGGGTATTGGAGAGCTTTGTGACATTTTGAGCTAAACTCTGCTGTTTCAGCAGCCAGCAATGAAGGTGATTCCAGGCAGTTGTTCCACGAGCAGCAGAACTAATGAGCCCCTGGATTTGTATCCCACTTTCCTGACCTCTGCCTCCTCCTTGTAACATTATCTCTTCCCACAGAGCCAGTGTGTCCCTGTCCCCTTCCTCCGTGTCCTTTCACTCATGGGTTGCCACATGGAGCAGGACTTTCCTCAGCTCACATGACAGCCAAGGCGCTCATTTGGCTCCGTCTCTTCCCTATTCCCACCATATTTTTCCCCAGGATTTCTCAGTATTTTATTATCTCCGAGCCTTCTGTCAGTCTGGGGGAAGTTTAAGTTCCTAGAGGTAGGAATCTGCTGCTCAGATGGACCAGCAGTCGTACAGACAGCGGGGAAGGAGTTCCTGCAGAATAAATTCCTTTCCTGGGAAGCGTGGATGGTGTCCTTTGTCCCCTGCACTCGCCTGGAAAGCCAGGCACTGCCATGCTGATGTGGATTGGAGAGGAAAATCCTGGGAAAAAACAGAAACAAAGCAGAGAACTGAGGGTGTCAGGAGGGCACGAGGATGGGGGGAGAGGAAATAATGGAAATAAAGGATGTTTGGGATATTCTGAGCAGTGCTGGCCATGGAGGGAGTCATCCTTGGTTTCCCAGACTCTCCCTGCCTTTGGGCAGGGCATGCCCTTCCCACAGGATTCAGAGGATAAACTCTGTGCAGGAGATTCCAGTCATGGAATCCTGGAATGCTTTGGGTAGGGAGGGACCCTAAACACCTCTTCTTTCCAACTGACACCTCCTGCCTGTGCCTTTGTCCCTGCTGGATGCTCCTGCTGGGATGAGATCAGAAGTTGGAGCAGGATTGTCTCCCCTGGCCGTGCCTTTGCAATCTCCAACCCCTCACATCAATTTCTCAGCTCACCCGTGTTCCGCTTTTCCAGGAGCACTTCGGCAGCCTTGGCACTGCCCAGTGACCTGACAGGAGTGAGGAAGTCAAATCCAATTTGTGACCTTTCAGTGCTGCCAGGGAGTTCATTAAAAAGAGGGAGAGTGGCTTTTTACAGACAGTGCTGGGACGAGGGGGAATGGCTTTAAACTAAATGAGTGGGAGTTTATCATCGGAATCCTATGGGAACAGCATGCCCTGCCCAAGATTTAGGTTGGATATTAGGGTATAGAGGGTGGTGAGGCCCTGGCACAGGTGCCCAGAGAAGCCCTGGATCCCTGGAAGTGTCCAAGGCCAGGTTGGACGGGGCTTGGAGCAACCTGGGCTAGTGGGAGGTGTCCCTGCCCATGACAGGGGCTGGAATAGGATGAGCTTTAAGGTCCCTCCAACCCAAACCTTCCCAGGATTGTGACCCACTCCAGGACTTGTGCATTGGGTGTGTTTCCCAGACCTTGGAGGAATTGCTGGGAGAGAGCCAGGGAACTGCATTGTGCTGGGAATGCCCATCCACAGGCAGCATCTGGAAAGGGCCCCAGATTTATCTCTGTCGTTGTCACTCCCCATTCTCCCCCCTGGGTGACTCAAGCAGCTCTGCACAGAGCTCTGCATAACTTGCCTGACTTTAGGAGTCACCAAATGATAGATATCTGTATCCTTGGATGAGGATAATCCAGTCGTACAGCCTGGCTGGATTTCAGCTCTTCTCCAGAAAAAAGTAAAAGGAGTGGAGGAGTGAAATATTTACTTTTGGTGCTTTCCACAAGTTGAGATGAGAGAGCGTGGGAAAAATAAAAGCCAGACCTGGTGGGCAGGGGTTGGGGGGGGAAAGAAATGAGGAAAATCTCTCTTTGCTGGTAAAAAGGGGCTTGGCAAGAACAGAGCCATTCTTTGGATTTCTCCAAGGCACAGGACGAAGGCAGAATATTCAATGAACATAACTCTGCCATTGTCAATGCAGGGCTGTTGATGCCAGCCAGGCAATCCGACCCCGAGCTTTGATTAAAAAAAGTCAGCCAGCCCCAAATGTTCCAATAAAAAAGAGGTTATGAAAAAAAAACCTTGTGCTTTGGTTAAAGAGCACCCAGCGCCGGAGTCATTTATTACAGCTGAAAGGATTAAATGTCATCAGGGAACCCAAAAAGCAAATGAATCTGTAATTAAATGTTTAGCCCAGCCAAGGCAGTGTGGCAGTGCCAGGCTGAATAATATATAGAGGAACCAGCCCCAGCTCCATGCTTGCTTCCCGTTTTTTCATTAACTGGATCTGTACTAATGCAAAACAAGGGAGCTGAGTGATTTTCAGCACACTCTGGATTTGTTGGTGTTGTGATGATCCCGGGACTCAAAAGCTTCCACTGAGATCAGTGCCAGCTTGCGCTGGAGTTATCCAAACACGGAGGAGATCTGATACCTGCTGGAAAAGCAAACAGGAGAGCGAGTGAAACCAAACAGTGAAAATCCACCAAGGCCTGGCCTGGCAGAGGAGAGCCCTGGGCAGGGCATCCTCCTCTTTTCCAGCCTCGCCTGTGGAAATCTGCACAAATCTGAGCTGGCAGCAGAGCTGAGATCTCTTTCCTAATTCATTTATGAACTAAACACAATGCAAAGATTGTGGCTGGCTGGGGAACAAAAACCAAACCCAGGACATTGGGACATTGAAGGAGAGGAGAAAAAAAAGATCAAATTCAGCTTATAAAGCACAGCAATCAAAGTGGTGCAGAAAGGTCATTTCACTTCACTTGATTGTATGTTATGAGTCTGGGAAGACGTTTTTTTTTACCCAAATATGGAGACTTAGTGCCAACATTTTTAAGTCTAATCAAGCTTACCAATTAGTGGAGACGTTCTCAATGACAATTGTCAATTAACCTCAAGGTTAGAAATCCAGGGTAACCTGAACCGTCCTTAAGCTCATGTCAGAGCCCCAGTAAGACTCTGCAATATTAAAATAAACCTCCAGCAGGTTTTACATGTGTGCAGACCCCCATGTACCTCTGCATCTTTCTGAAATCTATTTCCAATCCTTTTGTAGCTTCTTTTTTGCAGCTAAACGTTATTAACCTTCAGAGCTGTCTGTCCTACTTATGGTAATCGAGGCAGCCGCAGCTGATCCTGCTGGAGCATTGATCCCTCTGTCTCCAGGTTATTGTTCCTGCCTCTCCCCCAGCTGGGATCATGTTCATCGTGGTATCAGACCTTGCAAGTATTTAAGTTTTACCTGGTCTTTGATTTTGCTCCTGTTCCAGTTAGAGAGGAAATGCCCAGCTTTTGGGATCAGGCTCTGTGAGCGCCTTGAGGTCAGAAAGGGATTTGGGGTTTGCCTCCCTGGCCGTTCTTCCACCCGCCTTCCACAGCTAAAGAAGCAGGATAGACTAAATGCTACATATTCCTGAGGTATTGGAGAGCTGAGACCTGAATCCCCATTTTCCAGAAGCTTTTTAGGCATGTCCTTCCCCAGGGCAAGGATTTTTCACAGTGAGTTTTCACTAGGAAGCAGAAAGGGCGGGAGAGGCACCGCTCCTGTTCTGAGCTGTTCATTGTCTGCTCTTCCTCATTCAGGGCAATGTTGTGCTAAAGGAGGGCCTTGGAAATCTGGGATTACTTTGGAAAACAGCCTTTGTGTTCCCAGGAAGGGTGAATTGATGCCTGAAAAATTATCTCCCTTCCAATACAGGCAAGAGTCCTCTAGAGAGAGAATGTTCCTCACTTGAGCACGTTCAAAGAACCATTTAGGTGTGATTTGTGGGGGAGCTCCTGCCAGAGCCCCAGCCGACTGCCAGGGTCAGGCACAGGGAAGAATTTGCTTTTACAAATATATTAATGGCTAAAGGAAGGGTAAGAACAACCTTGGTTCTCTACTGGATGCGGGAGGGAATTTAGTGACCGCAGATGGGGAGAAGGTGGAGGCGTTTAACGCTTTCTTTGCCTCGGTCTCTAGGGGAAAGATGTCTTGTCCTCAGGACAACTGTCCTCCTGGGCTGGTAGATGGTGTCAGGGAGCAGGATGGTCCCTCTGTTATCCAGGAGGAGGCAGTCAGAGAACTGCTGAGCTGCTTGGATGTTCATAAATCTATGGGACCAGATGGGATCCATCCCAGGGTGATGAGGGAGCTGGCAGATGAGCTTGCGAAGACGCTCTCCGTTTACCAACAGTCCTGCCTCACTGGGGAGGTTCCAGATGACTGGAAGCTGGCCAGTGTGAGGCCCATCCACAAGAAGGGTAGGAAGTAGGATCCTGGAAATTACAGGCCAGTCAATCTGACCTCGGTGCCCAGCAAGGTTATGGAACAGATCATCCTGAGCGCCAT
>VWZW01007689.1:1026414-1089736 GCA_013397115.1 Edolisoma coerulescens | reverse complement strand
ATGGAGGGATGGAGGAGGGATGGAGGAGGAACGGAGGGATGGAGGAATCCTCGGGAGAGGCGGGTGGAGTTGGCTGCCCCAGGGGGGCCCGTTAATTTTGCTGGCGTGTAATGCAGAGTGCGGTGATTGCTCCAAACAGGAATGATTTAACCTCGAGTGAGGGAAACACGAGCCAGCAGCAGCCGCGGAACAACAGAGAAATTCCATCTGTGATCTCCCATGCCCCGCGCTCCGCTCGAGCGGCTCCGGTGTCACCGATCCATTATTGCCATGAGTGACGGGGAGTGCATTATGCATGAGCATGTGGCCACTGCTGGAGAAGCCAGGGCTTCCTCAAGGTAGCAAAAATCATCCGTGCGACTTCATGGAGCTCCTCAGCTTGGAAAGACAGTGCTGCCTGGTGAAAGGGTGTGGTTGTGCCTGAGTTTGGCACCGAGGGGGATTTTCCATGTGTTTCCCTGTGGGTGTGGATTGTGGCAGCCCCCACAAAGGGCTTGGCTGTGCAACTCCAGCGGGAGCAGCACCTTTGGCTCCCTGAAAATGCTGGATTTGCTGTGGGGGCATCGCTGTAGGGAGAAGCTGAAGCACATCCCAGCTTTTGGCAGCTACCCAGGCAGGCTGCGGGGTGACAGCTGCCCCAGGGATGGAGGAGGGCTGGGAAGGTAGGTGGGACTGTGCCACGCCAAGGGTGGAATCACAGAATCATGGAATATCCTGAGCTGGAAGGGAGCCACAAAGATCATCAAGTTCAACTCCTGGCCCTGCACAGACACCACAAACCCCATCACTGAGACCTCAATGGGGTCAGCAGTTTCCTCCTGAGGAGCAGCTCTGATCTCTGCCCTCTGTGACAGTGACAAGACCCAGGGAATGGCTGGAGCTGTGCCAGGGGAGGTTTAGGTTGGATTTAGGGAAAGGTTATTCCCCCAGAGGGTGCTGGGCACTGCCCAGGCTCTCCAGGCTGCCAGAGCTCCAGGAGCATTTGGACACCGCTCTCAGGGATGCCCAGGGGGGGATTGTTGGGGTGTCTGTGCAGGGTCAGGGGCTGCACTGGATGATCCTGTGTGTCCCTCCCAGCTCAGGATATTCCATGACTGTAAGGAATGGCGACTGTGAACAGCCATATGCAGGATTAAACATCCACACAGGTGTCCAGGGGGAAATCAGGATGAATGAGGCTTTTCCAGGGGCAGAGCTCAGGAGCTGTGGGGTACTCTGGGACCTGCTGAAGCCTGTTCAGCACTCACCCTCCAAGCTCATCTGTTGGTTCTCAGTACATGGGTGTTGCCTTGGACTAAAGCAGTGGCTTCTTTACCGCCTGTTCTGGACTGAGATCTCCCTCTCCAGCCCAGCAGCCCTGGCCAGACCTTTCCCAGAGACCAGAGCATGGGCCACAGATTTCCCTGTGTCCCTGGAATCCAGGCTGCCCCATGGGAGCCCAGGTAAGTGGTGGGGAGTAACAGCCTGCTTGGAATGAAATTGTGTTCCCTCATTAGGTGAAACAACACAGCGGAGGGAAAGGGATTTTAAAACAACAAAGGCCCGCAGCATATTTTACCTCATTTAATCTTACAAGCTGTGTTTGACAGGCTTTTCTTTCCCCTTCCAGCTTACAAAGCTCCAATTCCCCTCCAGGGCTTTGTTCTGCTCTCCCCAGTCCCTGCTTGGAAGGCTCAGAGCAGCATCTGAGGGGCCCCCAAGGAAGCCAGAGAGGGACTGTTCATCAGGACCTGGAGTGCCAGGACAAGGAAGAATGGCTTGGATCAGACAGAGAGCAGGATTAGATGGGATATTGGGAAGAAATCCTTCCTTGTGAGGGTGGGGAGGCCCTGGCACAGGGTGCCCAGAGAAGCTGTATCTGCCCCTGGATCCCTGGCAGTGTCCAAGGCCAGGATGGACAGGGCTTGGAGCAACCTGGGATAGTGGAAGGTGTCATATGAGTCATAGAATCATGAAATATCCTGAGTTGGAAGGGACCCCAAGGATCATCAATCCAGCCCCTGGCCCTGCACAGACACCCCAACAATCCCACCCTGGGCATCCCTGGCAGTGCTGTCCAAACACTCCTGGAGCTCTGGCAGCCTCAGGGCCGTGCCCATTCCCTGGGGAGCCTGGGCAGTGCCCAGCACCCTCTGGGGGAAGAACCTTTCCCTGATATCCAACCCAAATTTCCCCTGACATTCAACCCCCTCCATCAATGCTAGGTTCCACTGAGTTAGTTTCTGCTCACAAAGCTGGGAGGAAACAAGCAGGGTATTTTCTCCCCTTACCTGACTGCAGCTTTAACACCCCAAAACCTGGCAACCCGGCTGCACTAATCTTGCAGCCGAAAAGAAACAGAATTAGAAGGAATCAGGGGAATTATTCTGCAGGCTTGTAGAGTATCTGCAAACCCAAAACGTTCTGTATTATTGTAATGTCTAAAGGAGTGAAGCTGGTGCTCGTCCCTCCAGAGAGCCTGCACCGAGAGGAGGCTGCAGGACTGGCAGGCAGGGCTGTGAACTGAAAGCCACCTTTCCCTTGCTGAGCCTGAGGCTGGTGCTGCTCTCCAGTAGATGCCAGGATTACGGAAGAGCTCAGCAGAGCGCTGTTCTCCAGCAGTTCTTGCTATTTCCCAGCCATCCCTTTACATTTCAGGCCTTTGATGTTCGCTTTGTGGGATGGAACACAGCGCTAATTAAGTCGGGATCCCGAGCAGCTTTGCATCTCCTGCAGTCATGAAGGGCTGATCTGTCACTCCTGAGACTGCCAGTGCTGATCCAGAACAAAGAGCCGAGGCATTCCCACATCATCACAGGAACAAAGCCAGTCCCTGAAACGCTGCCCATGCTGAGTGCAGAGCAGCAGCACAGCTCCGCCTGACCCGGGACAGCTCCCTTCAGCCCTCTGTTCTCCGGCAGCTCCTGGCACATCCCTGCTCTCCTCCGTGCTCTGGGGCAGCGATTCTCCCTGATTATGCAGTGCAGGAGGCTTTGATCTCCGTGCTGCATCCTGTGTTACAGCACGGAGAGCGTTTCACAATCAGAGCAAGCAGCCGGTTAATAATTTTAAGCTTCTCCGCACGTGTGAAGCCCCAAGGCTCTTGCATTCCCTGTCTGCTTCCTGGGACAATTCCCGGGGCTGGGAGGGCACAAGGGTCACTTGCCTTGTTTAAAAAGTCCGGATCCAACTGGATCAACAGTGGACACAGCGACTGCTTTCCTGCTTTCCCGCTTTCCCTCGGGCAGGAGGGGGATGTGGGGTCAGGAGCAGGGTGAGGGGCAGCTGGCACTGTGCTGGGGTCCGCCTGGTTGATGTGGGTGCCATGCAAGTTGGGCACAATCCTGAGAATCCTGTGTTCCAGGGCTCCCTGGAGACAGGGACAAAGGGCTGGCTGGCAGGGCAAGAAGTGAATCAGGGAATGGTTTGGGTTGGAAGGGACCTTAAAGCCCATCCAGTGCCACCCCNCCAGCAGAGCTGCTCCATCCCTCTGAGCATCCTGGTGCCTCCTCTGGGCTCCCTCCAGCAGCTCCAGGTCCCTCCTGTGCTGGGCCCCAGGGCTGGGGCAGCTCTGCAGGTGGGGTGGGCAGAGGGCTTTTCCTCACTTTGCCTGTTGAAGTGAACACTGAGATTGTCGGGTTTTATCCCAGATTCTTTCAGGAGCTGCCTCTGGAGCTCGGGGCTGTTCCTGCTCAGCCCGGAGGCCTTGCTGAGGCGCTGTGAGCCCGAGGCTGCTTTGCCTCCTGACGGGAATTCTGTGCCCCTTGTACTGCTGCTGTTGTAAGCGAGCCTGACGCAGCTCATTTTCTCACTGCGCCTTTGTCTTTCCATTTTGGAGGATGTACTTTTCCTGACAGAATTTCCAATTCAGTTCATTTTCTCTGCCTGCAGTAGGAGGGGAGAAAAAGGTGGTTTGAGGGGTTGCTGCATGTATTATTAATTGTCCTGATTTCAAGGCAGCAGAGTCTTTTTCTGCCTGATATTCCCATTTTCTCCTAACTCATATTGGCTGCTGGTTTGAAAGGGGTTTGGCATTTGAAATTCTATGGATTTCTTTGTGCTGGTAGTGTGTTTAAAGCTGGAAAATGTGGTTCTCCTGCTTATCTGGAGCTAAAATGGCAGCCTGTTAGTCATCAGTCAATTGAACTGTGTTGTCGAGCAGCTGATTATTGCAGCTGCCTGTGTTTCCTGGGCTGGTTAAAACATCCCCCAGAAGTGCTGTGTCAGAACCTGGCCACTAACCATCATTAATGCGGGAGCAGGAAGGGGCTTTGGCACGCAGGTGAGCAGGTTTGGGTCATTCCCAGCCCTGGTGTTCCCATTAGGAGGCAGGCGTGGTCCTGGATAACAAGCACGGATTCGTGCTGGGGCTGCATGGTTCTGCATGAGGATTTCCAGGGCTCGTGTTCCCACAGAGCTCAAGGCCCAGGTGGGATGGGTTTGTGATTCCAGCCCAGTTCCTGGTGAATGCTGTCAGAGCAGGGGAAAAGCTGCATTTGCTACCCAGTGGAACACGATTCAAGCCATGTGGTGTTAAATCTGCTCAGATAAAAGGGACACTCAGCCCTAGGCAGGGGAAACCTCCTGACAGTAGTCCTGGGGTCGAAGGAATCATCCTGATTCTATCAGAGCTGCATCTGAGAGAGGGGAACAACACATTTCCCAGAGGAATTAATTAATCTGTTAATGGATCTCGGAGAGGGGCAGTGGGAGATTCCTCTGTGTTTGCTCCTGCTCCTCCTCTCTCTCCTCGAGGACTCTCATTCCCTATTACCCATCCAAGGCATTTGCACTCGCAGCAAATCCTGGGCACAGTGGCAGGACAGGGGGAAATCCCAGGCTGGAGCGATCAGAGAAGCAAGGGGGGAACAGGGATCCTCCCCCCCAGAGCTCCATAAAGGATCATTTTCTCAGCTGCTGTGGGCCCTGCTCACACTCCCCTTTATCCCCACCTTCCTCCTGCAGTTCTCCCTTGATCCTGTCCAGTTCCAAGAGTGAATTTTCTTCCCAGTTTGCCGCTGCCTCAGTCCGGCTCTCTCCTTGCTGAAGCCCAGGCAGACCCTCCCCAGGGAGCAGCTCTACCCTGACCTTGCTTGCACCACTTCCAGCTGGTGTTTCCTTGGCTTTCTGGGAGCTATCCAAATAGGATTGGCCTCCTGTCCTCACTGCTGGCCCTTCCCGTGCCATCCTGGCGTGTGCTGCGGAGCTGCCGTGGAATCCAGGCTGCTCCCGCTACAAAGGAAACATCTAAAGCCAGCCAGAGCATGTCCAATAGGATTTGTGGTTCCTCCAACCTCCCCATGTTATTGACTCCCCCTTTCAAGTGTGGCCAGGGCTTTATCTGTTGGTAATAGGGAGAATTAATCATTTCCTTTAAAAGAAAAAAAAAATCGGCTTAAAAAACCCCTCCACCTTTTTATTTATTTTTTTTGCATAAAAAGGCAAGTAAAAGACATAACAAAGTTGTTAAAAGTTCAAAGGGAATGCTAATCCCTGTAATGTGGACTAATCAACTTTTATCCAGACAATCCCCTTGTTCCTCTGGGGCCTTGCGTGGTGCAGGATTCCCACAGGCAAGTGCTGGGCTTTAACTCCTCTGGAGCTGCTTTCAAGCTTCCCGTCCCTCTTCCCGGAGCAGCGCTATCACTCAGGAACAGCCTGGCACCTCGCTGGACTCGGAACAGCTTCAAAGGTGCTGCAACTTCCCCGGCGAAGCTTTCAAAGAGATGTGGAAACACAGAAGCTCTTTTCCCTCAGAGGGCTGAACCGTCCCAGGGCGAATAAATGAGCGGAGCTGTAGGAACTGCTGGGGATGGATGAAGTGCGTGGAATCCAGGCAGGACTGACGAGTAATTCCTTGGTGTGATGGCTCTGGGAATGACTTCTCCATCGGGAGATCTGTGGGGTGTGGGACACGTGGCCAGCGCCGTTTGCTCCGTTCGGTTTGTGCTCACCTGGATGCCTCCATCGGACCCTCCCTGTGCGGATCCTCAGGAAGGATGGAGCGGATCCCCCAGCCAGGAATGTTTTCCTTGGCAAAGCTGCTGTTTGAGGAGCTCATCCCCGAACAAACACCCTCAGGTGCCTGTCACTCCCCACATTAGGTTGACTTTGCGTTGGTGTCAAGGCTACAAGAAGCAGGATCCACCACCTTGGAAAGGAAGGCAGGAGAAGCCTTTCAGCATTCCTGGATCTCGGAATCTGGGGATTCACTGGGCTTTGAAGGGATTCTTTGGTGCTTTCGGTGCCATGTGAATGCCCCTGGATGATTTGTGGATTGCACAGACTCGTGCAGCTGCAGAGCTGAGAGCAGGGGATGGGGACGGTGTGTTTTGGAAGGCTCAGCTGCCGAGACAGATGTGTTTGTGCTCCCGAAATCCCTGCCAGGGGAGGGCAGACAGCCACGCTGGCTGAGGCCTGGTAACAGTTGTTACAGTAAAACCCTCTGCTGCGTGTTCCATCTTGGAGGGCAGGATGGAATTGAATTATTCTGAGGGAGTTGAATTATTCCGATGGAGTTGGATTATTCCTTCCTGACAGGCATTGCAGCTGCCCCGTTCCCACTGGCAGGGACAGACCCTGTTCTTGGGGTGGTTGTTGGGGTGGCTGGGTTTGTGTGACAAGTGACATCAGGCATTCCCAAGGAGCTTCCAGCTGATGCTGGGAATGAGGGGATGAACTTGGTGGTCTTTGTCCTGAGCTGGGATGTAGCTGGGTGTGGTGGTTTTCACTGCCCACACATCTGCAGCTTCTCCACAAAGAGATATTGGGTTGTGCTGGGGGTGAAGGGGGAGGTGGCTGAGGTGGTCTCCTGGAAACTTGGAGCATCGAGGAGCAATCCGGCCCCTTTTATCTTGGGATTTCTTCAGCCTGGAGAAGAGAAGGCTTTGGGAAAACCTCCAGCACCTAAAGGGAGCTCGTGAGGGACTTTTCATAAGGGCCTGGAGTGACAGGATGAGGGGGAATGGCCTTAATCTGAAGGAGGGTGGATTTAGGTTGGATCTGAGGGAGAATCAGCTCAGCTGATCAGAGCCTGGTGCCATAAACACCAAGGCTGTGGCTTCAGTCCCTGGCTGGGCCCTTCACTTGAGAGTTGGACTCGATGGCCTTGTGGGTCCCTTGCAACCCAGGACATTCTGTGATTCTGTGGAATTGTTCCCTGTGAGGGTGGGGAGGCCCTGGCACAGGTTGCCCAGAGAAGCTGTGGCTGCAGCATCCCTGGAAGTGTCCAAGGCCAGGTTGGATGGGGCTTGGAGCAACCTGGGACAGTGGAAGGTGTCCCTGCTCATGGCAGGGGTGGCACTGGATGGGCTTTAAGGTCCCTTCCAACCCAAACCATTCCCTGATTAGCTGAGGATGGACATCCCCCAGGTGCACTGATGGGAGCAGGATCCAGTTTCCATTTGCTGCTGTGAGCTGTGGAAACTGGGATCCACTGGTGCAACGCCCCAGCTCAGCCCTGGGGCTGGATCCCAGCAGGGTGGGAGCTCCTCGGATTGGGATTTGCCCTCAGTCAGCTCAAACCCGGATGGATGAAAGGATAAAATCTGGGCAGGGCAGGAGGGGAAGGGACAGGGCTGAGTCAGATCAGGGGAGTTGCCACCAGCAAGTGGCCAGCACCCTTGAACAGCCCTTGCCAACTTTCAGCCAGCCAGACATCAGACTTCAGATTTCCTGGTGCTTCTCCAAACTGTGATAAAAACCCGGCCAGCTGTGAAGCAGCTTCCCTGGAAATCTGGTGTGTATTGAGGAAGAAAAAGGAGCACTCCCTTTGAAAATTTCAGATATAAGAAAAATCAAGATGACTTTCTGATTTAATCATTCCTTAAAACGATTTTTTAAAGGAAAAAAAATCGTTCCTTTTAAAGAGCTTTGAAAAACACTCAATGTTTTTGTGGAGGTTTTTGGGGTTTTTTGGTTTCTCTTTTCCTTAATGAGTAAATTAAATTCTTCTTCCCAAAATAATTTTTAAATTTCCTCTTTGAAGATATCTGGGCATTTTTTTGTAAAATGACTTCCAGTGCCTGGAGTGATTTCGGGGTTAACAGGTTAATTAAACGTTGGAGCAACTCACTGAGGTGTGAGCTGACTTCCTATCACTTGGCTTTGAAAATCAAGATGGGCTGCGGTGGTTTGGGAATCCTGGGAGAGGTGGATTAAACAGGATTAATGTGGAGGCTGTGCTGTCTCTGGGAGCATTCCCAGAGGACATCTCTGGGTGCTTTTTATGCTTTTTAATTACCTCTCCTTCCCTAGAGAGATTTTCCTCTTGGATCAAGCCTTGGACTTGGCGCTCAAAGCCCCACACGGATCCACCAGGGTGGAAGCAGGTGGGGCTGGGCTCTGCTCCCAGGGAACAAGAGGAAACGGCCTCAAGCTGTGCCAGGGGTGGTTTAGTTTGGATATCAGGGAAAATTTCTTCATGGAAAGCATTGTCAAGCCTTGGAAGCGGGCAGTGATGGAGCCACCAACCCTGGAAACGGTGGAGAATGTTTGGATGTGGCACTGGAGGACAGGGTTTAGTGGTGGTGCTGGGCTGATCTGAAAGGTCTTTTCCAACCTTCATGTTCCCATGATTCCATGGTATCCTACAATCCAGGGAAGTTGGGCTGTGTGGGGGTGGCCAGCCCTCCGTGCCCACACGCTCTCCGTGCTCAGAGGTGAGGTGGAACAAATCTTTCCATGTGTTCCTGGCTGTGAATGACTCCAGCACGGCCACGTCTCTCATTGTATCCCCTTAACTAAATGGATTAATTTTTTTTGTCCTCTTCACAGGCTTAATTAGCAATCTGCAACACAAATTAAATCACTATCAACTAATTCCAACTATCCCTTCAGAGATAGCCTTTAGCAAGCTCCATAATCTGGTTAGCATCGGAATGAGCCCGTGTCCCACCCTGCAAACCCCAGCGCGAGCTGCTTTTTTTAATCCTCTGCTGAGAAGGCTTTGTCCTTCCTAACGAGGGCAGCAGTCACTCTGTGCTTGCTCTGCAGGCATTTCAGCCGGGTTTGGGGGTTTGTGTCTGTGCTTGAGAGGGCAGCTGATCTGTGGTGAGGGCTGGAATCCTAACAGAGAGTGGGAACAGAAGATAAACTTGTGTTTTCCCCGTTGTGAGCAGAGCTCACTCCATGCACCCAGAGGTGAACGTGGGGATGTTGTGTACCCACCTCTGTGGGCACAGACAGGGTTGTGGCTCAGATCCATGAAAAGGCTTCCAGAAGCTCTTGGGGACATCGGGAAAGCTGGATGAGCCTGTGATCCTTGAGACAGACAGCCAGGACCTCGCAGATTCCATCCCACTCTACCTCCTTTGCCTCCCTTTCCACGGGCAGCTAAACCTCCCTGGGGAAACACCGTTCTCCCCTGGCATCATTTTATAGGGCTTGGACGAAGGCTGATAAAAATTCTGGGACAGTTCTGGCTGAAGACATTGCCAGACCTCTAAGAGCTGGGAAACCGGAGAGTGCTGAGGGTCCCCTGGGGACATCCTGGTGCATTTTTGCTTCGGTTCTTTTCTAACAGCTTGGTGTCCGTGAGTGTGAGATGCGAGGGGATGATGGCTTCCTTCCTCTTCCCTCCTCCAGACCCTCCTGGCCTCTGCTGTCTGCTGCAGCCAGCATGGAAGCTGTTTGGATGTGGGTAATAAATGGATGTAGGTCATAATCCCCAGGGTCCACATGCTCCCAGTCATAGGAATGATCAGCAGCAATTTTTTGCTGTGCTCCTTCTCCCCAGTTCACAAAAGGAGGAGGAAGAGGAGGGGAATGGAGCCGAGGAACAGAGGTGGCCTTGACTATCCAGACTCAAATGAGAATTTCTTGGTGCTCACGCTTTCGGAAAGGAGGATTTGGAAGCAGATTCATGAGGTCCTGTGGAGATAAAGCAAAACTTGTCAAAGGGGTGTTGCTGCTTTTCTTGACAACACAGGGATCAACAGGGAAATGCCTTCCCGTGGTTGGAGGAAGACACTTTCCAACTGCCAAAATATCGAGTTTCTCCTCTATTTCCATGTTAGGGATTTTACTGAGAGCTTGGGGGTTTGGAGGGAGCGGGGTTGGAGCAGCATTTTCCTCTGGCCAGAGGAAGTGCAAATCCTGAGACTGTTATAAAGAGTTTATGACAAAGATATCGAGTTTGCAGTGAACGTTGTTGCTCCTCACCTCCCAGAGCTTACATTTGATTTTTAAGGAGAAATAAAAGGTTGCTCAGAATTCATGGCTGTGCCCAGGGGTCAAAGCTGTTATGTCAGGTTTCCCGGGTGGATTCTAGGAAGCACAGGATTTGGGGTTTCTTTTCTTCCTCCTCGAATTTAAATATGGAAATGCAATTTCAAAATGAACAGAAAATCCTTGGAGGTTTGTGCCTGGAAGTCCTGGGAGGTTTGTGCCTGAACAGTCTGGTGTAGGGCAGAGCTGGTGGGAGAGGAGGAGGGCCGAGTTCAGCAGGAAAACACATCCTATTCCTTCTTTTTCTCCAGCCAGGCCTGGCTGTGCCCCACCCTCTGTGGAGCCCTTCGGGCTGATCCATTCCCATTCCTCAAAAAGTCTTATCCCAGTCTCCCCCGCTTTCCCTTTTGAGGGGGGAAATTGCAGATTGTGCCTTTCCAGTTGCGTATCCCTGGCTGCTGAGCTGTGTCCATCCAGAGGTGGGAATGCTGGGGCTGAAATCATCTCCAGTGCATGGCAGAGAGAGGGCAGAGCAAAGCAGCTGCTTGTCCTCCACACTGCAGCCTCAGGGCTGGACATGATCTCCGGGAAACTGGGAGGGGATCAGACATTGGATCTGCCTTTTCTCAGTGATTATCCCGATATGAGGGAATCCCAGGATCACTGAGGCTGGAAAACACCTCCCAGCCCACCAAGTCCAGCGTGTGACCGATCCCCACCTTGTCACCAGCCCAGAGCTCTGAGTGCCACATCCAGCCCTTCCCTGGACACCTACAGGAATGGGGACTCCAAACTTCCCTGGGCAGCCTCTTCCAGTGCCTGGCCACCCTTTCCATGGAGAAATTCCCCCTGACGTCCAACCTGAACCTCCCCTGGCACAGCCTGAGGCCGTTCCCTCTCCTCCTGTCCCTCTTCCCCGGGAGCAGAGCCCGACCCCCCCGGCTGCCCCCTCCTGTCAGGGAGTTGTGCAGAGCCACAAGGTCCCCCCTGAGCCTCCTTTTCTCCAGGCTGAGCCCCTTTCCCAGCTCCCTCAGCTGCTCCTGGTGCTCCAGTCCCTTCCCAGCTCCATTCCCTTCCCTGGATAATCTCCAGCCCTCAATGTCCTTCCCGAACTGAGGGGCCAGAGCTGGACACAGTGGCTGTTCCCTTTGTGGGTTTTCTGGAAACCTCAGAAGAGAGGGCAAGGGAAATGCTGTGTACAGAGTTGCTTTTGCACTCTAAATCCTTTCTTTCCCACTGAATAAAAAGGAAAAAGAGCTCCTACCAAGTGATTGTATGAGGGACTGGAAGTAGAAATTGGTGAGAGAATTTAATCTGGGAATAGACAGGAGGCAGAGGCCTCTGCTAATTGCCTCTTCACAGATTTTGCTGAAAACACTACGCAGGGAATATCCACGGGAAGAGACTTCAGAGGGATCTAAAGATAAGATCCCAGTAGAGAAGGAGGCCCTGGAACAAGAGGGCAGCCTTAAATAAAGGAATTCCTGGCACAGGTTAGGAAGCAGCCGTGAGTTAAACAAAAAAAGAGCAACCAATTTTCAGTGTGGCAGCAGAAGAGGAGAGGATCTGGAAGCTTGGGGCAGGGTTTTAAAAATACAATCCAGAATTAGAGGGGAGGAAAAGATGGAAAAAAATAGTAGTTGCCCACAGTTATTTAGTGAAATTTATTTAGCTGTGTAGTGCAGGCTGTGAAAAGCTGGGAATGGCTCTATCCAGGGAGGTGAGTGGGCAAGGCAGCGGCAGATGAAATTAAATGTTGACAAATGCAAGTTAATGTGCATTGGAAGGCAAAATCCAACCTCCTCGTCCACACTGCTGCATTTTAAATTAACTGGAACCACTCAGGGGAAAGGCCCAGGGGTTATTGTGAACAGCTCAATGAAAACATCTGTTTCCTCAACAGCAGCAGGCAGCAAAGCAAACACAACAGGGCCTGTACAGGGGACATTTCAGATTGTCACTGGTGATGTGGCAGGGCACAGGCACTGCCCGCCAGCTTCCCTGGGAGCAGGGAGAGCAAAGGCATCCGGGAACCTCTCATCCTGAGCAGCACCCATGGACTGAGGATATTCTCCCCTCAGGCAGCTCTGAATATCAAGGAAGGGGAGTCCAGAGCTCCAGCTGTTTGTGGGGTGCGGGTTTCCTGGGCAGAGTGATGGACAAACCTCCCCAGCACTGCACACAGCGCTCCAAACTGTGCACGTGGCCAAAAGCTCCTGGAATTTTGTGGGAGGATCCCTGTTTATTGGCTCAAAGTCCCTAAAAATCCTGGGGTGGCCTTGCAGTTAATGTGCTTGTGGTTGGGGCTTCCCTCAGTGGCTGAGGAAGGTGTTTAATCCCTTGGTGTTTAATCCTTTGGTTTTGATCCAGAGAGGTTTAATCCCTCGGTGTTTGACCCTTGGTGCTCCCTCCCCTGCTGCCCCCACTGCCCAAATCCCCTTTCCAGCCACAGAGTATGGACAGGGCTCAGCTTTTTGGGTCTCCAGGTTCTTCCAGCACAAAGTCCTGGAGTTTCTTTTATCCAGCAGATCCTTTCCCCAGATGAGGTTAACACACATCTTCCTTCCCTCGCTCCTTCCTCTACCCAAAGCATCATTGGCCCCATCCCACAAACGACCTGTGCTGGGCTGATCCCCCAGCGTGGGCAGCAGGGAAGGGGTTGGGATTCTGCCCCTCTGCCCCGCTCAGGTGAGACCCCACCTGCAGAGCTGCCCCAGCCCTGGGGCCCAGCACAGGAAGGACCTGGAGCTGCTGGAGAGAGCCCAGAGGAGGCACCAGGATGCTCAGAGGGATGGAGCAGCTCTGCTGGGAGGAAAGGCTGGGAGAGCTGGGATTGTTCAGCCTGGAGAGGAGAAGCTTTGGGGTGACCTCACTGTGGCCTTGCAGTGCCTGAAGGAGCCAACAAGGAAACATGGAGAGAGAATGTGGACAAGGGCCTGGAGTGGCAGGATGAGGGGGAATGGCTTCAAGATGAAGGAGGGTAGATTTAGATGGGATATTGGGAAGGAATTTCTCCCTATGAGGGTGGGGAGGCCCTGGCACAGGGTGCCCAGAGAAGCTGTGGCTGCCCCTGGATCCCTGGAATTGTCCATGGCCAGGTTGGATGGGGCTCGGAGCAGCCTGGGCTAGTGGGAGGTGTCCCTGCCCATGGCAGGGGAGGGTGGGGCGGGAGGAGGTTTCAGGTCCGTCCATCCCAAGCCACCCTGGGATTCCAGGAAAGGGCTGCAGCACAGGCCCGGGGTGGGTTCATTCCCTGCACCGGGCAGCCCTTGGCACGCAAACAGCACCCTGGGTTTAGTGCTTGTCCTTAACATGGGGAAATTCAGAGTTATACCTGTTGTGCTCTGCCTGTGGCTTCGGTATAAAACACAGCTCTTGCTTTGATGACTTTGTTTAAATTTGCCCCCAGCCATGTCCTAAGCTTAGTTTACTATTCTCAAATTAGCATATATTTTTATAGAGGTTATAAATATTTAACCTGCTGACCAACATTACCAGCAGCCCTCCAGCCTTTGTGAGGGAAAGGAATTGCAGTGTGAAGTAGAAGTACGGAGCGTGGAAGGATGGCTCCATCAGTATTCCTCTATCCAAAACACTCCCTCCAACTTGATACTGGAGGGAGGAATAAAATGAAACTCACTGATTATCATTTAGCCCGAATTTACTTTGTGCATTTGGAGGAAGGAGCTCTATTAATCAGCTCCATTTCCTGGCTCCTGTGGACGTACTGAGCTCCGGGAGAAACACAAATAAATACATATATGCAGCAGCATAAATACATAGGTGTTAAATCAGCATTAAAATCTTCCTGTCGTCTGCTCCATTACTCCTGTGATAGGTGGGGAGAAAAAAACCCTCAAGGTGAGATTTTGCCAGTGTGCTTTTCCCCATTTCGTGCTAATTTCCCAAAATCTGCACCCACGGAGAAACGAGGCTGTGGAGATGTGGAAGGGAATGAAAATTTCAGGCTTGCATGGCAGCAGCAGCCAATGGGAATTTAATGGGAGGTTAAAGGAGAGGACAAGAGGCAAAGTGGGAAAAATCCTTTTAAAATCCGAGTGTGGAACACGTTGCCTGGCGCACTTTGCTGCACATAAATTAAGGCAGTAATTTGAAGAGCTGAAAGCTCCACTTTAACACTTATGCTTTCTGGTGGCCCCCGAGTCCCTCTGTGGAGCTGCAGCTTCCTCGTGTACAGCCAAGGGGACATTATTCCCGGCATTATCTCCTGTGAGGGGACATTATTCCTGGCGTTATCCTCGGAGCTGACACCGTTCCCACCGATGCGCCGGTGCCGTTCGGATTCTCCAGATGGGAAGGGCAGATCTGCACTGCAACCACTGCTGGGGCCTTTCTGCCAACGTGCCACTGAAACGACTTTGTCTTTGCTGGGAAAAAGTGTGCTCACTGGATCTAATTCCTGCTTTTCTCCAGGTTAACTCGGCATTCCTGCTAGGAAGGACACTGTGGCTGGGCCGGTTAAGGGTTGGGTATCCATGAACTATTTCCTAGAGAAAAGAAAAGACAAGGCACAGCTTTTTGCGTAGCTGCACGTTGATGTTCAAGATACACAGATATTTCTTACCTACTATGGAGGGGTTTTTGTTAATTCCCTGAAGAATCTTTCCTGCTTTCCCTTCCCTGCTCTTTGTGCACAAGATGAAAATCTGAACAAGGCTCAGACTAAGGAGGAGGCAGCATTTATTTCTCTTCTGAGGAGGCTGAAATGTCCAGGTTAAACAAATAGGTTTTGTACCTTCGTTCAGGGGAAATTTTAGGTCACAAGGAGGCCGGGGAGCTCCTGTTAATTGAAAACAGTATCTCATGTCCTTTGTTGGGAAAAATCCCTCTGGTTGAGGCAGGAATTCTGGAGAGCTCAGCAGTGTGTCCTGGTGCTTTTCCGTGGCACACAACTGGCCCCTCTTTGTTTTCAGCACCTCATTTCCACAGAGATGACAGCTCCCAGCTTGCTCCCTAAAATAGGGAATGTCCCAGCAGCTGGAATGGGAGACAGCAAGTGTGGAGAGCTCTTGGGGCATCAGCTCCCACCAAGGAGGAGGCCTGGGAGGTGAGGAGCTTGGAAACCCTGGGATGATTGTCTGGGAGAGCTGAGGCAGCACAGCCAAGGTTCAAATCCACAGCCTAATCCTGGTTCTCCTCCTCTGGAATAACCTGTGCCCAAGGACAGCAGGCACAGGCTGTCCCAGGGATATTATCTGCCTGGCAGGAGTCTCCTGGCTCCCACATCCCACCTCTGGAGCAAGTGGGTCCAGTACTAACATTCCTCCTGAGATGTGAAACTTCTGCAAGGCCCCAAGCTGCCAGGATCCCGGGAGTATGAGTGGAGTGATGGGAGCATGGAGTGCCAGGACACAGGGAATGGCTTCCCACTGCCAGAGGGCAGGGAGAGATGGGATATTGGGAAGGAATTCCTCCCTGTGAGGGTGGGGAGGCCCTGGCAGAGGGTGCCCAGAGAAGCTGTGGCTGCCCCTGGATCCCTGGAATTGTCCAAGGCCAGGCTGGACAGGGCTTGGAGCAGCCTGGGATAGTGGGAGGGGTCCCTGCCCATGGCATGGGTTGGAATGGAGGAGATTTAAGATCCCTTCCAACCCAAACCATTCCATGACTCTGTGATCCCAGGAACACCAGAAGAAGGACGGGAAATCCCACTGACCACAGGGAGGTGCAGAGTGGCCGATCCCTGATTTTCCCTCAGTTTCCTGCAGTGTTTGTTTGCTTTCCAAGCCCCAGCTGTTGGAGTCAGGGGATCACACGAGCACATCAGGGCTCCTCTCTTGAACAAACAAATGCAGCAGACTTTACCAGAGGAAAAACATGAAAGTGCAAATCCCAGGAGCTACAAACCCTCCGGAAGACAAAAGCCGCAACATTTATTAATTTGTTGAATAACCTGTTGGGGCCTGACTTGGTTCTCAAACAAATGGAATTAGAATATCAATAGCAGAACGTTGGGTTCCTAAAATATTCAGAAGCAGCTTCCTTTTATGTAGTGCCTTTCATGAGAGCTGCTTCATGAGGTGCTTTGCTGTGCTAAATAATAAATAACAACACACACACACACACAAATTAACAGCTGTGGCCAAGGCAGGAAAAGATCTATTTCCAGCTGGGATTAGAGAGAAATGGGGAGGCAATGAGGCACGGAGATACAAGGGAGGTTGGATCTGGGTCAGCTGCTTGATTTTGACCTTGGTTATTATTGGTCATTGGAGATAAAATATAGCGAGTGCTGCTGGAGCCTTCTCCGGGTGCTTGGAATTGCAGGAAGCAGAAAGCACAGAGTAAGAAGGATCCAGCTGGATTCTGAGCAGGGAAGGGGGGACAGGGGAAGGTTTTTCTGTGGTTTGCACTGAGGCAGGTTCAGTGGGGTTCTTTGTATTCCTCTTCTGATGGTCCTGGGGTCACAGAATCATAGAATGGTTTGGGTTGGAAGGGATCTCCTCTATCCCACCCCCTGCCATGGGCAAGGACACCTTCCACCACCCCAGGTGGCTCCTGTACATGCAGGACAGGTTACTCACAATTCCTGGGATTTATGGTAATGCCAGAAAACTTCAGTGCTAAAGCCAGAAGAATGTCCAAGAGCTGATGAAAACCAAACCAGGGATTAAGGCAGCCAGAACTCAGGTGCACAAATGTTCCCCTTGAATGAAAGGATCAGGAAATATTTCCCACTTAGCTGACTCTCCAGAAATTCCTACATAGCAATTTTCCCAGTTTCTTTTCCACACCTGTTGCTTTTGGTGCTCAGTGCCAATTCCTTAGGAGCAGATATGTGCTTGCCTGGAATTCAGTCCCTCTACTGAATTCATGCTTCTTGCTGGGAGAGCCTTGGAAAGCCCTTTCAGCCTCAGCACTAAACTTTTGGCGTTGTGTAGGTGTCATGGTTTGACACTGGCCCAATGCCAGGCACCCACGAGAGTCACTCACTGCCCCTCCCCTGCCACAGCTGGGCAGAGGAGAGAAAGAAAAATTAACAAAATGTTCATGAGATGAGACAAGGACCAGGAGAAAACACTCCAAGGGCAAAACAGGCTCAACTTAAAGTTGCAAAGTGAATTTATTACTAACAGAGTCAGAGGAGGATAATGAGAAGTAAAATAAGGCCTCAAAAACATCTTTTCTTCCACCAACTCCTCCCTCCTTCCCACCGACAGAGGAGTGGGGAGACAGGGTGTGGGGGCTTTGGTCAGTTCATCACCTGTGGTTTCTCTCGCTGCTCGGGGAGAGGAGTCCTTCCCCTGTGAGGCCGTGGGGTCCCTCCCATGGGAGGCAGTTCTCCGTGAACTTCTCCAGTGTGGGTCCACTCCCACGAGCAGCAGCCCTCCCAAAACTGCTGCAACGTGAGTCCCTCCCACAGGCACACAGTCCTCCCAAAACTGCTGTGACATGGGTCTCTCTTCCACGGGGTGCAGTCCTCCAAGGACAGGCTGCTCCAGCCTGGAAGCAGGGGCCCCTCTCTCTACCAGGTCTCCCACTGGATCACAGCCTCCTCCAGGCATCCACCCACTCCAGCATGGGCACCTCCCCCATGGGCTGCAGGTGGATCTCTGCATCCCCCGTGGATCCCCAGGGGCTGTGGGTGGATCTCTGCATCCCCCGTGGATCCCCAGGGGCTGCAGGGGCACAGCTGCCTCACCACGGTCTTCACCACAGCCTGCAGAGGCACCTTGGCTCCGCTGCCAGGAGCACCTCCTGCCCCTCCTTCTCCACTGACCTTAATGTCTCCATGTTGTTGTTCCTCACACGTTCTCACCTCCTCCTCTTCTCTAGCTAGAAGAAAAAAAACCTGTGTGGTCTTTGTTTTGATTTTCTTCTAAAATCTGTTATCACAGAGGCGTTACCAATATCTCCAGTTGGCCCAGCCTTGGCCAGTGCCATGTCCATCTTCAGACCCATCAGGGATTGGCTCCATCATGGTGAAAGCTTCCAGCAGCTTCTCATAGAAGCCACGTCTGTGGCCTCCCTGCAGCCAAAAACCAGGCCATGAAAAACCAACACAGTGGGGCTGAAAAGTGATCCCTCCCATGGCAGCCTTGGAGCAGGAAGCAGCTGGAGCTTCCCAGGTGCTTGGGTTGATGTCAGCTGAGGTGGCTTCATGGCACTGTAGGGGCAGCAGTTTCATGGCAAGTTGAGATAGAAGGATGGATTGAAGCAGTAGTTGTGCACATGGTGAGCTCCAGAACCTCCACAAGGCAGTGGATTTATCCTTTGTTTTCCTTCCTGTGAACAGGGAATGGCAACCATTCCCTGCTCTGAGGGATACTGGACATTTGAGATACAATATAGAAGTGATAAAGGTGGGAAGCTGAAGTTAAGCAGCTAAAGCTGGAAAATACAAGAGCAACCGAATGTGAGTGAGGAGTTGCAGATGGGAAAGCTTCTCCTTACTTTCAGAGGGATCCTCATTGTGTCACTGAGGAAACCTCTTGATTTTGCCTTTGTATTTGGGGTTTCTTGGAATTCAAAACCCTCAAGCGTGGCTGTAAGTGAAACGATTCCTGGAAAAGTGCTGCGGGTTACACCAGTATTCCAGAAATCATGTTGGGTTTGCTCTGAAATACAGATTTTCAATATTCCTTTGAAAGAAAATCATCCAATGAATCTGAGAGAATTTGTCCCTACCTCTGGCTGGTTCCATCCTCACAAAGGCCAGTTCTGCATTTTGGAGGAAAATCTGGTGGATCTGTGCCTTTGGGATGTAGTTTTGGCTTGGTTCTTTAGGCAGGAACTCTCTGGGCCATAAATATCTTTGTTTCTCTTTCTCTAAGGGCTTCCCATTAATGGGACAGGTTTTTTCCAGTTCGGAGAGGAACCACAGCCATTAACTGCCCTTTCCCTGCTAATCAGATGCTGTGGAAGACTCTGGGATCTGCTTTCCGGAGGGAATCAACAGATGTGAGCACACAGAATAGGAGAAAATTAACATTTGTGAGCACACAGACTGTGTAGAAATGCAACAAAAACACCCAACCAAAATATTGGCTGTAAATCTTCCTCATGCATTATCCTATTTTGTGAAGTTTATCCTGTTATCTGCTCAGTGGGAGTATTATTCCAATTAAATGTGCTTCCTGGCAATTGCTTGCAGCATTTAAGTCTTTAGGTGCTCTCGGTGCTTGAGGAATTGCTGTCTCTGCTCTAACACTGGGCTAAGTCTCCACGGAAATTGTCCCTCTGGTTTATGGATAGGCCCTTAGGAATAGATTTTTGGGGATGGGGATGCTGCAGTCCCAGATTTTCGCCCCCTGGGTGCTGGCAGCAGGGAGTTCTCGGAGAGCAGAGCCTGCTCCAGGGATCTGTTCCTCTCCTGGGGAGAGAAGAGAGGAGTGCTCACCCCCCATTTCCTGTTCTGGAGGAGAAATAAACTTTTTCTTACCCTTCTTGATAACAAAGCAACAGCGATTCCTCTCTCCTAGGGACAGGCAAAAGACCCAAACCCTGGTCAGAGGAAGCAGCTCAAAAATCCACCAGAGAAAAGTTATGGTGGTCCTGTGACACCTCAACCTCCTGCTGGCCCTTCATCCCTTTGAGGCTCAGGCCCACAGGACCTCCGAGCCCAGGACAAGCTCCCGTGGATGTCTCTTGGGATATATTTCACACTTGGGATGCCGTGGAATGCTCACACCCTTGTGGAATCCGCTCATCCTAGCATAATTCCCACTGGCACCCGCCTGTCCCCTCCCTGCGGGAGTGTTTCTGTCCTCGGAGCTCTGATGGAGCTTCAGTCCTGCAAATGAGGGTGCAGGACTCCTGCAGAGGGGCAGGTGGGTGCTGCTCCATCCCAAATCCTGGGCGCACGCTTGGAGCGCAGCCCTGGATTCACATTTAGCACACGGTGCCTTCCCGACGCCAGCTCTGGGATGTTTGCTGCCTTCAGGCCGGCCCTGGCTGGAACCTGTGTCAATCCCCAGCTGGGAAAAGCACAATCCTGGCTCCCAGCCCCACACCCTTCTCAGGCAGGAGCGGCTGAGTGAGGAAAAGCTGCTTGCAGGCAGAAGGGGTGGTTGGAGGATCAGGTATCTGGCGGCCGGTTCCGTTGCAAACAAAGGCTTTATTTTTGCTTTATCTCTCCTGAAACCCACAAGCATCTGTAAGAGGCAGCGCTAACAAAAACCTGCTGCCCCAACACAGCTCGGGGAGGAGAAGGCTCCACCAGGTAAGTGGCTTCACTATCAAACACCTGAAAACCTTTTCGAGTTGTTTCAAGCAAGCTCTGGTCGCGGTCTTTGGTGAAACAATCACCGTGAAGCACTCGTTCGCTGCGCTGCTTGGAGTTGTTCCGCCCAGCTGAGTGATCGGATTTGATGGAAAGCTTGGGGTTCTCCATCTTTATTTCCCTGCTCTGTCTCCTTTCTCATCACCGGGAGGTTTGGATTTCCCCCCTGCCCTGCAAAGCCGTGATTCCCCGCGGGGATTATCCTGGCGGTGTGTTCACAGCAGGCGCCTCCTGCTCTCGCCCAATTGTGGAGTTCCGCTCGAGTGGAACAGCCAATAACCAAAATATGCAGCTCTTGCTGCCTTCATTTGCCTTCTGAGGTGGCAGGGAGCAAAGTGAGCCCCTTTTCCTGCAAGCCAGGACGTTTCAAGGGGCTGAACTTGGATTTCATCTGGCATCAAATGCAGACAAACAATCCTGGAGTAGAACAGGGCAAGGCTTTGCTTGCACGGCCCTGTGGCTTCTGGCCAGGGGAAGGGCAAGGCAGTGCAGTGCTCAGGGCTCTGTGCTGGGCTGGCTTTGTCCTTCTCTCCTGGAGAACCACATGCCACCTTCTGCTTTGCTTCCTGAGCGGGAAGATGGGATCGTTGGCACTCCTGCAAGGATGAGCTCCCTGGAGAGACTGAGCAGGCTTGGGAAGAGCTGTGGATGCACTCCAAGCCTTCCTTCTCTTAAGTTTTGGTGCATGAGAGGCCTCTCTGTGTGAGCTCCCCTTCCTCCTGTCCCCGAGCCTTGCCTGACTGATCACACACTCATGGAATCTCATGAGCTGGGAGGGACACAAAGGGATCATCCAGTCCAGCCCCTGGCCCTACAGAGACACCCCAACAACCCCACCCTGGGCATCCCTGGGAGCGGTGTCCAAATGCTCCTGGAGCTCTCGCAGCCTCGGGTCCGTGCCCATTCCCTGGAGAGCCTGGGCAGTGCCCCAGAGGGGAAGAACCTTTCCCTGATCTCCAACCTAAACCTTCCTGACACAGCTCCAGCCGTTTCCTCAGGCGCTGTCCCTGGTCCCAGAGAGCAGAGATTGGAGCTGCCCCTCGGCAGGAAGCTGCAGACAACTGTCCATGCAGGTGGATGGACAATTCCAGCAGGAAAGCAGAGCGGGATGGCCCAGCCCTGCCCAGCAGCTGGAGCAGTGTGATGCTCTGCGAGACAATAAACATCAGGTGAGACACAAAGAACAGCACTTTGGCTGCTGTGCTCACTCGCTGCGGAAGGAAAACGACTCCTTTGGGGCCCAGAAGGGCAGCACTTCCCTCCTCCTCTGCTGCCCGGGATGAGGACAGGAGCAGGGAAGCTCCTCCTGGGGCAGGGAAGGGCTGCCAGGGCCACAGGTCGGGGCTGGGGGTTTGGAGGGCACTTGTTGGCAACAAACTGTGCCCAGTCCAGCCTCTCCCTGAGGATGTGACCCCTTCCAGGAGGGCATGAAGTGCCTCAGCAGCGAGATCTGTGTGAGAGGCAAACACACCAACACAGCAGCTCTGCTTCCTTGGATTTCTGTTGGATGCCCTTGGGCTCCAAGGGCTGGCTGGGGCTGGGAGAGGGGAGAGGTGCAAGCTGTGTTCCAGTGATAGCGTTTTAATTTCTTCCTCTTCCGTGCCTGGTTTACACTTTAACATAGTTTAATTTTAAAGTCTCCTCCGTTTTTGTGGGGTTTTTTTCCCTCTCCATTTTTTTTTTTTTTTATTTTGTACAAGGTGAATGTTGAGCAGTAATGTAATGAAAAGTTGACAGGCACAGATCTTTTTTAATAACTCTTATGTTGTGTAGCCTAAATTGGTTTAACCAGAGCTGAGCTGAATAATAAGCAGAAGGGAATTCATCTCATGAACCACGGATATTTTGTAAGTCTCCTTTGGAAAGGGTTCAGAGCTCTGGCTCTCGTTCCAAAAGAGGGGGATTGTGATTTGCTGTGTGCTTTTGGCCACCAGGGAGCTGGGAAGGGCAGGGACAGGACCCGCCGTCCTCAAGTGGAAGTGAGAGAGAAAGCAAATCCATCCCTCTCCAGGCACAGCACATTCCCTACATGCTGCACAGCATGGAGCTGCACCAGCTCCCATCAGCAGGCTGGAGTGGGATTTTGGGAAGTGCTGGAGACCCAACAGCTTTCCAGCCTTTCTCCCAGCACCCATCACGGGAAGCTGGGGTGTAACCCAGCGTGGGAGAGGCTCTGGGATGGCAAAGGGAGAGGGGGGGAGGGTGGAATGTGCAGCCAGGTGGGAATGCAGAGCAGAGCTGCTCAGAGGTGTGTCAGTGGGCAGGGCTGGTGGGGCTGAGGACCCCCAGAGGTTTTGGGGTGCTGCAGATCCTGACTGGAGAGGAGGAACTGTGGAGTGCTTGGCTGTGAGGAGGCTGCCTCTGGTTTGCCTGGCTATGGGAAAGAGGCTTCCAGAGCACCAGGGGGCTGGAGGTGGAGGGAAAAAAACTGCCAGTCCTTGGGTGAAAGCTGGGAAATGGTTTCTGCAGTCAGGGCAGGGCACACAAATCCCCCGTTACCCCAAACAGAGTGAAAAGCCAGTTCTACAGAAGCTCTTCCCATCTTCCGTCCCCAGGTGCTCCCTCTTTTCTTTTTCCATGTCCTCGCTGTTCATACCATTCATCTTCCTTTCAGTCTTGTTTTTTCAGGGATGACTTTGTTGTTTTTCTCACTTTCGGCCCTCTCTTCCCAATGCTTTGCATGCATCGGCTCCGTTCTCTCTCTGTCACCCTGACAGCAGCAACACAGTGCAGCATCCTCCTGGTGTCCCACTGCAAACAAAACAGGCGTGGAACAACTTCTTCTGGGGACCAGGAAAGTTGTGTGGGGCCTGTCACGGCCCTGAAACACCTAAACTCTGCTCTGAGGGTGCCCACATGGAGGAGATCCCCGTGGTGTGCTCTCTCCCAGGGGTTTCCCAGATTTTCAGGCTGGGATGCAGAAAGGTTCCAGTGAAACGCAAAAAAAAAGGAAACACTGTGGTGAAAAGTGTGATAAATTTGACCCATCAAGGCCAGGGACTTAAAACCACAGAGCCACAGGATCATTAAGGTTTGAAAACACCTCCAGGATCATCGAGTCCAACCTGTGACCAATCCTCACCTTGTCACCAGCCCAGAGCTCTGAGTGCCACATCCAGGCCTTCCTTGGACACCTCCAGGGATGGGGACTCCAAACCTCCCTGGGCAGTTCCAAGGCCTGAGCACCCTTTCCATGGGGAAATTCCTCCTGGTGTCCAACTTGAACCTCCCCTGGTCCAGCCTGAGGCCGTTCCCTCTCCTCCTGTCCCTGCTCCCTGGGAGCAGAGCCCAACCCCCCCTGGCTGCCCCCTCCTGTCAGGGAGTTGTGCAGAGCCACAAGGTCCCCCCTGAGCCTCCTTTTCTCCAGGCTGAGCCCCTTTCCCAGCTCCCTCAGCCGCTCCTGGGGCTCCAGCCCCTTCCCCAACTCCGTTCCCTTCCCTGGACATGCTCCAGCCCCTCAAGGACCTTGTCATGAGCTGCCCCAAACTGGACACAGCACTCAAGGTGTGGCCTCACCTGCCTGGATTTAGGCAGCTGGGGACAGATCTTTATTTTATCTGCTCTCTGCAGGTGTTTTCTTGCACACCCTCCAATAACATGGCCACACATTATTTATTCTGCACCTTGCTCAGTGCTTGCAATGAGTGAGGCTTAGAAACCTTCCTTGCACCAACTGCTGTTGTAAAATAAGGCTTGAATTAAAGTGGTATTTTTTTTTCCCGTGTGAAATTGTATTGATGTCCAAAATGCCTTTAATCCTGGCAGCTCAGGCCTCTCACCATGACCATTCCGCATTGCTCCCTGGCTGTGGGGTTGATTTTCCTTTGAATTGGAATGAATTTCGCACTAAGCAGTTTGAAACAAAGAGGGTTGATCTAAAAATGAGACCTTTCACTTGACCCCGAGCAGTTCTCTCACTCAGAAAACAACTCCGGCCCCGTGCTTCTCTCATTCCGTTTGGATAAAAAAGATGAAATGGAGAGCTCGTTTCATCCTTCAGCAGCTCCGTCCTCGGGGCAGCTCCGGGTTTGGGATGGATTTGGGGATGGATGATCCCTGCACCGTGCAGGATCAGGGCGTGGGTGGTGCAGGGCACAGAGCAGAGGCGCCAGGGCCAGGCTGGAGCAGCCTCCCGGAGCAAAGGCGTGGGAAGGTGGGAGTCTCTGTCCGTGCATCCTCTGTGATCCAGGGCGAGCAGCTGAAGGTAGCAGCAGCTGCACCCTCGCCTTGGGAATGCAGATCCAGGGCTGATGGGGGGAGCTGCAGACAACTCGTCAGGAGTTTGCAGGAGGTTTGACTCGGCGCAGTCAGGGCTGAAGGATGATAAATGCTCCGGAGTTCGTCAGCCTGGTGACACCTGGAATAGCAAAAAACTGCCTGGTGCATTCAGGAGCTTGAGCTTTAATCTCTGAGTCCTCAGCTTCTCATTTTTATATGTGACATTGCTGGGAAATGAATTTATATATAAAATCATTTCTATCTGAAATCATTTATACACGATGTGCTGAGAAATGAAATATTTTCAACCACGTTTTTCAGAAAAGTGGAGCCAGATTGCAGAGGAGACGAGCAGTTCTCTGTTTGTTGAGACGGGGCTTGGATGTTGTAGGCTAAATAATAATTAGGGTGATAAAAGTCTGCAGTGAACAATTATCCATCCCACAAACAAGGCAGGTGTTTGAGGGGGAAAAATAGGAGGCAATTGGCTAATGAGGCTGTAGCACAATGTGTGAGCACAACGCAATTTGCACAGACAATTTAAACCTGGCACGGGCCGCTCTCGGAGCACCTGACATGGAAACCTGGATACATCCTGGACATGATTTTTGATGTAACACCACATTAACAATTATGAATCTTTCTGTGCAGAATGACTCAGTGCTCCTGGCTGAGCTCAGGCCCCGGAACAACCTGAGCTGTGGGAGACACAAAATAGAGGAGGTGGATATTTGGTGTTCGGCTCCAGTTTGGCCGCTGTGTCGTGGCTGCCCTGAGTGAGGGGAGACGTGGCCACTGCACGTTTGTAATTCCACCCTTTCCCTTCAGTCCAGCTCACTGAAAATCCAGCCCTGCAAGAGGGGGGATTTGCTGCTTTGCAAGCAGCTCGCTCCTGCTGCTCAGCCAGGTTAAGGAGCATCCTGCCAGCCCTGCCAGCGGCGATGGGGATTTGCCGGCAATCCCGGGATGCTGAGGCCGATTTTCCCAGCCCTGCCACAGTGTTTGTGGGGTGGAGGGAAGGCAGCAGGAGCCACATCCCTGCTCCCAGTGTGCTGTGCCGGGTGTGTGGGCAGCCTGTCCCCCCTTTCCCATGGTTTCGGTGTCCCTGCAGCAGGGATTGCGCTGCTCCAGCCCAGCTCCCTCGGCGGGTGAAAATGTTTCATCTCAGACAAACACATGTCTCATTATCGGCCTGCGCTGGCTCTGCACTATCTGCTCACTGCCTGGCTTGGAGACACCTGTTCTGTGTCCAAGCATTTGAGAGAAAAAACTCTCCAAAGCTGTCAACAGACATGAAAAGGCTCCCTGTTTCCATGGCAACGTGCTCCGCTGAGCCCCGAGGATAACGAACTGCTCCCCGCCTGCGGAAACGCTGGCCGCTGCTGCTGGAAGAGCTGCTGTGGAGATGTGGGTCCCTGAGGTGCTGTCCTGAGGGAGCCATTCCCAAAGAGGACTGTGCCCATGGAGGGGATGGATGTGGGGCCCGTGCTGGAGGAGCTGGGAGCAAACACCGGCTGCTCCCGCGCTCAGTCCCTCTGGAGCTCAGCTCCTCCAGCCTCTCACCAGTGCTCTGTGCTGGGGATGGAAGGGTGTGGGGTGAAACAGTGTCATGAGGCTGCTAAAATCAGCCTGGGCAGGAATGTTTAGTCATGGGATCTACGTCTCTTTTCAGTGGGAAAGTGTTGGAAGAGTTCTTGTGCTGTGACTTCAGAGGTGCATCACAGAATCCCAAAATGGTTTGGGTTGGAAGGGACCATAAAGCTCATCCAGTGCCACTCCCCGCCATGGGCAGGGACACCTTCCACCATCCCAGGGTTCTCCAAGCCCTGTCCAACCTGGCCTTGGACACTTCCAGGGATCCAGGGGCAACCACAGCTTCTCTGGGCACCCTGTGCCAGGGCCTCGCCTCTCTCACAATTCCTTCCCTATATCCCATCTATCCCTGCCCTGTGGCAGTTTGATCATGTCTACTCTGAGCCCACCTTTTCCTTCTTACAGTCATGGAACCATTAAGGTTGGAAAAGCCCTCGCAGATCAACAAGTCCAACCATCAACCCAGCACCACCCCCATGTTCCCCACTAACCCATGAGGTGTCACATCCACACGTGGTTTGGAACATTTCCAGGGATGCTGACTCGACCACTGCCCTGGGCAGCTGTGCCAGTGCTTTACAACCTTTTCCATGAAAAAATTTTCCCCGTATCTAATCCAAATCTCCTCTGGCACAACTGGTGGAGGCCCAGAGAGTTGGAGACTTGAACTGGGATAACTGGGAGAAAGAAAGGACAGGATCAGCCAGTGCCTGGATAAGTGGGACCGGATGTCATTCGTAAAGGGCAGGCATCAGGCTCCACAAATCTCCTCAGGAATCTTTGAAGGCATCACAGGGCTTGTAGACAAGGTAAATCCAGTGGACAAAATCCACTTAGATATCTGGAAGGCTTTTGATCACTTTCCTCAGCAAAGCAGGTTAAGGATACTGAGCCCCTGCGGGCTGAGAGGAAAGGTCATCCCACGGATGAGCGCTCGGAAGGCAGGAAGAGCCCCTCGCCGAGGGAGGGAGGGAGGCCAGTCACCATGCCCCGCAGGAATCCATGTGCCTGCAGCTTGTTCCCAGCTCCCTGCGCTCAGTAAAGGTCTGGAAGGTCAGTCAGGATTGAAAGTAAAGGTAGATGACGCCAAGAAGGGGTGGTCAGGAAGGGAAGCACCCCGTGGGACAGAGCGACCAGGAATAAACTGGAGAATCCAATGTGGAGGAAGGCAGGGGTGCACGTGGGGACAGGCACTCGTCACTTCACGTGCCGGTGATGAGTTCTGGGCTGGGCTGTCGCTCCTCAGGGACAATCTAAATTATTCTGTGGAAATGGCGTGGCACAGCCCTGCAGCTCTCCAAAAGCAAGAGGATTAGTGGGAAAGGATCTGGGAACAGAACTGAGGGTACAGCCAGGGCTCTGTGACTTGTCTGCTCGGTGCAATTCCACACCCCCACCTCATACAGGACTTCCAGGAGCTGGGAAAGGCATGGGGAGGAGCAGCAAGCGGCAGCAACATGGGGAGAACTTGAATGTGAGGAATCATGGAATGGTTTGGGTTGGGAGCGACCTTAAAGCCCATTCAGTTCCACCCCTTTTGTGGGCAGGGATGCCTTCCACTAGACAAGGTTGCTCCAACAAGAATTAGGGGCTTAACAACAGAATTAGCAGAGGGAATATTCAAATGAAGGCGGTACTTCATAATTAAACACATAATTGCACATTGCCCCTTGCAGGGTCCCTCAGACTGGGTGTCCAGGTTGACAGCCCTCCCATGGGATGTGCTCTAGCCATTCTTCTGGAAATGGAGGGGAAAATGAGAGGTTTATTCATGTTGGGAAGTCTCTGTTTCCTCCTGTGGCGTCTGATTGTTAACAGAGAAATTGCACGCGGCTCTTTGTGCTGCTCACTGGGGTTCTGGTTTTTTTAATCTCCACGTTCATGGCCCTTTAAAAGCTTAGGAAAACAGGTTCCCCTCTCCATGAGGCTGCAGTATTTCTTGAGGGAGATTAGACAAGGTGCAAAGGCATCAGACCTTTCTGCAGAGAAGACAACAGTGAAGTGTCAGGCAGGGAAAGAAGGAACACCCCTCTTGGGAGCACTTGTCACTTCTCTCTGTTATTTCAGGTGTCTCAGGCTCCTGCCACGGCGTTTCAGAGCAGTCTGTTCTGTTTATTTGATGTTCTAGGCCAGAAGGAAAGGTCAGCTGAGGAGGTGACCACTTCCACTGGATGGCTGTGATCCCAGAGGGATGATCCCACTTGCTGCTGGGCCCCTAAGGCCCGTTCCCAGCCCAGAAGAAAGTTCTCAGGGATGCACGGAGCCCAAAACAAAGCCAGCAGGAGCCAGCAGCCAGCCTAGTGCTCGAGCCTGTAGCTGGAGTGCTGCAGGGATGATTCTCCAGCTTCTCCAGGTTTTCATTAGGAGTCTTTCAGCTCTAATGCCCGGGAGCCACTGCTGAGCACTGTCACTCTCTTATGTTACACGCTGTAGGAGAGTGAAAGCAAATAAGTCTAAAAGTGTGGAATAAGTCATCCTAATGTCAGAGCTATGAGGTGTAAGTGCCCTGCTGATGGCAGAGATGTGATTAGCCCCGGGTCAGGAAGGTGTAGGATCACACAGCCAGCACTGCTGTGTGCTTAATGCCAGCAAGGTGCTTCAGCACTGCATCATTTATTGCTGTTCCAGCCTCTGCAGCCGCCTGCAAGTGCTGCTGCCTCATCCTGGGCAGCCCCGAGGGCTGGCTGGGATGCTGGGAATCTGTGCTCCCCAGTGCAGGACCCTGCTGGGGAGATTTGTTATCTTACCCTGCTCTTTGTCTTTTAACGAGGAAAAAAAAAAGAGCCACGGTGACAACAAACCAGGAAATTTAAATACAATAATGAGAAAACAGGTAATAAAAGTTAGTTTGGCAAGAGGCTGCCAGGGCTGGCGGGGTGTTCATTATGTGCTGGATCAGGAAGTCTATGAAATGTCAGTGTGAAGGGAATTCATTTCCCAGTAACAAGCATGACAGAGCAGTGAATCGAGCAGGAGGCTGTCTGCAGGCACCAGGGTGCTGAAGCCTCATCAGAATTTCACTTCCAGAGACTTTACTTGAAGAGCGTGTTGATTTGAGCTTTGAAAAGCTCAATTTTTTGCCCAAAGCAAAGACTGGTCTGTGCTCCGTGCACAGGTGTGCTTCCAGGAGGAACATCCTACCTGGGAACACCCCACCTGGGAACACTCCACCTTCCCTGCTCGGCCACAGGGGATCATCCCTTCCTTTTGTCTCGGGTCTTGCTTCTCCCAGGCTCAGAAATCCCACTGAGGATCTGTGCTCAGCTTCCAAGAACTTTGTGCCCTTTGGTGTGATGTGGAAAACCTGTTACGGGCAAATCCGTGGGGCTCTGAGTGATGCCTGAAGTGGCCACCTCAAAGCAGAGACTGGACAGGAATAAGGGCATAAAGGTAGGTATTTGTTTGAAGGGCCTTGAAAGGCACACCCTGGGCAGGCCAGAGGCTCCACCCAAGATGGACCCTGGGTCACGGGTTCTTCACACTTTTATAAGTTTGGTCCATTTGCATATCAGGGTTAATCCTCCAATTATAACCTCAGTTCATGATGTAATTACCCCAAGTTTGCCCCCCTCTTCAGAGGCCTTAGTTTACATATTTTTGGGGCCTGGGACAATCTGGGTGTCCTTGAAGAGCAAGCCTAGAGAGGTTTGTTANCAATCAGAGCTCAGTGTGTTATCTTTGAACGCTATCTAATGTAAGATCTGAATTAGTTCTCAAATTGTAAACAAATTCTGCTGATCTTTCCATTCTGATTTGCATGTCAATTGTTAGCTCTGTATCTAAATGAATTCAACGGTACCGGGGAGGGGAAAATCATCTCAGAGCTGAGGGGTGGGCGGCACGGAGCAGAGCGGGGAGGACGCAGCAAGCTGAGCCTCGGGAATGTGAGTTTACAGGGAACTGGCAAACAAAGACTAAATCTGGAAGGTGGGTCTTGTCCAAAACCTGCTCAGCAGGGTCAGGCCGGAGGTGAGGATTCTGCAGGCTCTGGAGAGCAGCTGGTGCAAAAGCAAACACACACAACACACAGGCGGCTTCTCCGGAGGTGGCTGTGCCAAAGTGGAAGGAAAAGTGGGATATGGCTTGTAATCAGGGAATGCTGACCCCAGTGCTGCCGACGGGAGCATGAGGATGCCATGGCATATTTTGAGAGTCCAGGATGGGCCAAGCATGAAACTTTCACCAAACCACAGCATTATAAAGCCCGGACTAATGCATCCCTTAAACCCAGGCAGGGTGCAGCAGTTTGTAGTTTCCCAGCGAGCCTCACAGAGGGATGGTGGAAGGGAATTACCCCTCCAGTCACTGTCGGACCTGGGAACCCTTCAGTTCACCCAGTAATCCTGCTGGGCCTTCCAGTGAAACAGTCACTCCCTTTTCCTTGGACCTGCCCTCTCCCATCCCCTGCTGCCTTTAAGTGCCACCCAACCTTGCTGTGGCAGAGATTTCCAGGCAGGGGCCCTCCAGAGTTGTGTCTTTCCTGTAGTTTTCGCCATTAAATCCATCCTGGATCCCCATCATCCTGGTTGGACCTTTTTTTCTCCTCCCAATGTCTTGGAAGAGCAAGACCTCCCTGCTGGGCACGAGCCAAAACTTGGATGGATGAAACTCAATGTTCCCAGTCCCACCAAGGGACTGCCGGGTCTGTCATGGCTCACAAGAGGAATTTATAGCTCAGGGATGAATGCTCTTGAAGTGAGGCTGGTATTAGGCTGAAAAAAAAAAGGAAGAGGAACTAAGAGGCAGGAATATAAAGGTGGAAGTCCTCCAAAAGAGAGACATTTAGTGCCGGGACTTCGCAAGTCAGACTCAGTATATTATATTTTTATTGCTACAAGAGTCTGCTCGGTAATTGGTGCTGCCCCATTATTGCAAGAGAATTAATTGCATGGTGGCTCTCCCCGAGCACCGGGGATCTGCAGGAGGCAGCCAGGGCTGGAGCAGCCCAACATCCGGAGCCGGCGGAGCTGCAGCCGGGTGGGACCTCCTGGCCGTGGGGCTCTTTCCCTGCGATTGAACAGGAAAATGGAAGAGCTGAGAATGAAAGGCTGAAACAAATGGCACTGTTCAAACCTTGCAATGTGATTTTTAAATGAATATCTGTGGCCCCTCTGGGCTGCCTGCGTAGGCGGGACTGGCTGTCTCATTCCCTTCTCCTGCCAAGGGCTGCAGCGCCTTCCCTTGGCTTTTAAGTCCTTTGATCTATCACACGAGGCACATTGATTAAAAAACAGAGGGAAAAACCGGGAAAGAGTGCAGCAGGACCCAGGACTGTGGAGGTCAGCGGGTTTGCAGCTGCCTGCAAATGTTTTGCTGCCAACGTGGCCTTTCTCCGTGGCTGGAATGACTCGGGCACACAAGGTCTTGCCAAGGTGCAGAGCTCAGGCAGCAGGAGGCTTCCCTGCTCCCAAACGCAGCTGGAAGCAGAAGCAGGAGTGCGTGGAGCTAGATTTCCTATGGATTTTGGAGAAAACAGACTTCACTCAGCTACTTGGACAGCTTACTTACAGGCTGCAGCGAGTTTTCCCTAACAGAGTTGCCTCCTGAGAGGCAGCTCTGGAATACAGTGCTCAGGGAATTTGGTTGGATTTCTCCCAGATCCCTGTGTTTCCAGTGCGGGCAGATCACCAGCTGTGGGGCTGCAGGTGATGAAGTGCCTTTGAGGATGAGGATGGGGCAGGAATCCCAGAGCTGTGAGCCTCTCCTGGCTGTGTGGTGTGTGCCTGCAGCAGGGCTGGCTCAGTTCTGCCTGGATTGATCCAGTCAGGGACATGAGCTGCCTCCCAGCATCTGCTCTGCTTCCAGGTCCTCTGGATCTGGCTCTGGGTCTCCACACCTGTGTCTTCCTGGCCTTTTGTTTTCCTGTTGGACAAACCAAACAGTAGAGTAGGAGTTGAGATATGTATTCAAATCCACCCTTTCTCCCCAGGGCCTCCCCTGTTTTCTCTGTATTTATCCAGGGCTACATGGAACCACAGACGGATTTGGGTTGCAAGCAACCTTAAAGCTCATCCAGTCCCACCCCCTGCCAGGGGCATGGACACTTTCCACTAGCCCAGGTTGCTCCAAGCCCTGTCCAACCTGGCCTGGAACACTTCCAGGGATCCAGGGGCAGCCACAGCCTCAGCAATTGGCAAGACTGGGATAAGGCAGCAGCTCTGATTTTCTTCCGAGGCAGCGGATGGAGCGTTTGCCTCCTGAGTTATTTTCCTATTCCACCTCATGAACAACTTTCTGGGTGTCTTGCCACCTCTTGGGCCCTTTATTGTTCTTCCATTTCCCTGAAGGAACCCACCTGTAAAGCTGGGGGGTGCTTTCAACCATCGTGACCTTCAAAGGCAGGGAGGAGCAGAGTGCTGCCCACGAGTGACACGAGTGTCACACACAGGGCACACACCCCCCTGCAAACCCCACCCTGGAGGTGCCTGGCAGGGTTCTTTGGGAACGGGAGCTGCCTGCACCCCTTTCCCTGCCTGCACCATCCCAGGGCAGCCTTCAGATCAATGCCTGCCTCCGGCGCGACTTGGCAGAGAATAATCCTGGCATCAGCCCTGTTCCCACTGGGCTTGGATTTCTGTTGATTGTTTCAGCCGTCCCAACAGCCCCGGTCTCTCATCAGGCTGTTCTCCCCATGGGGGCTGTTCCCAGGCTCCCTGTGCTTGGAAGCGCTCTGGCTGGACTGAGCCCACCAGGATCAGGGAGACGCTGCTCGGAGCAGCCCACCCAGCTCGGACGCGTGACCCCGGCGCTGCCGGAGGCAGGAGGAGCTCCTGACGTGTGGGGTTTTATGGATTTGTGCTCTCTGGCACGGGGGCTGAGCGGCTCTGCGGGGGCCAGCCCGGTCTGGAACAAATCAGGGAGCCCTCGAGTGCTTTGTTGTGTTTCTGGCGGAGGGACTGAGCGAGTGTTGCCGCCTTTGCTGCTCTCCCGTTGCCGGCGAGGAGCCGAAACCTCCCGGCAAGGCTGCGGGAGGGAGCACGGAGGCTGCGGGGAGCGTGCTGGGAAGAGGATCCTGCTGGAGGAGGATGAAGGCTTTAACTCCCTCTCACCGCAGGCTCCGGTCCAGGCAGGCACTGGGATCTTCCGCTGGCTTTGCCCACCAGCCACCGGGGCCAGGAATGCTGCGCTCCCAAACTTCTGGCAGGAGAAAACAATTCCTTGCTGGCAAGTCCGTACGCATGCACGGGATCTTTTCCAGCAAGATTTTTGATGTTTTCGAAGATGTAAAGTAATTTGGGTCTAATTAAATCACTGGAATTGCTGGTGGTGGATGATTTGTAAATTCAGCTTGCGAAATGCTGGCGGCTGCCTCAGGGATCGGTGGGAGCTGCTTCCAAGGTCCCCCAACCGTGGTCCAAGGGTTGGAACCCCCAAAGCCACAGCAGGGATGTTGGAAATAACTTCTTCCATAGAAAAGAGCTGTTGTGTTGTCCTTGTTTCCTGTTCCTAAAGGCTGCTGCTCCGAAGGCCCTGTTGTCACCTCTGGAATACTGAGCAGGTTTGGGCTACCTTTGAAATGCAGAGATTAAATTCCAGTTGCTGCAAGGGGAACAAGGACCTGGAGACCACGACAGCTGCAGGGTCTTGCTCACAGGGGGCTGCAAAGGCCTCTGCACTAAAGGGGAACAGATGGAAACCACGATGGTTTCCTCTCCCATTAGAGGAATATTCAAAGAGAAGCTGGATTCTCCTTCTTTTCTATTTGCAGCCTCCTTAAAGTGGGATGTTTTAGCAATATGCAGCCGACTTTGCTTGTGCATTAAACATAAATAAAAATATAACCCTGCTACAGGGCCAGTGTCTTGGGAAAAGAACGTCCCAGACCTGTGGACTTGGACCTTTGGGGCCAACAGGGTTTCTGAGATGGTATCAGGCTTTTCCCTCTCTCTCGGGCTCACTCGAGGAGCCCGCCTGCATTTTCACAGCTGTAACATGAAGAGATTAAGAAGCATCTGGAGCTGTTGTACCTCTGCTCCTGAAAAATGCAAATCCCAGGCTCGGTATTCACAGGATCCTGAAGATCAAAGACACGGCTCCGTGGATGTGGCATGGCTCTGCTGCTCCTGCTGAGAGCGTCAGCCTGTGGGGACAGCTCTGGGAGCTGTGGGAGCTGCTGGCTAAGCTGAGAACAGCCACAGAAGCTGCTCTCACCTTCCTATTCCAGCTCTTCCTGCTGTGCTCTCAGGGCTCCGTGAGCCTGTCTCCTGAGGGAGCACATGGGATTGCCCACTGCCAGCCTGGCATTCCAGGGGTGAGGACTGTGCAATTTTCCAGCTGCAGTTTATAGAGAAAACAGCTCCTGGAAATACACTGCAAAGCTGATTCTACGGACCAGGAATGCTTTTCCTTAAGGTACTTGGGGAGAAAGGGATTGGTGTTGGATGCAATGAGTTAATCCAAACGGCACAGGTTGGATGTTTTGCCTCAGGATCAGGCAGAGTCAGTGGGTTTTGTCACACAGCAGTGCTACATCGGATCTTCACAAGGAAAGAGATTTTCCTGAGGGAAAGCATTGCCAGTGTGCAGGGATTAATTTCTGTTGAGACATGGAGCTCCTGGAGCGGGGCCAGCAGAGGCTGCGGAGATGAGGAAGGTCCTGGAGCATCTCCGTGCCCAGGACAGGCTGAGGGAGCTGGGGCTGCTCAGCCTCGAGAGGAGCCCCAGCTGAGAGGGGCCCTCAGCCCTGGGTGTCCCTGGGTGTCCCTGTCCATCCCTGGGTGTCCCTGTCCATCCCTGGGTGTCCCTGGCTGCAGGGAGGGCTCCGAGCAGGGCCCGGGCTCTGCTCCGGGGCCCAGCAATGGCCCCAGAGCCACGGGCAGGGCCTGAGCCCAGGAAGTTCCCCCTGGACAGGAGGAAGAACTTTCCTGAGCAGTGCCCGAGCCCTGAACAGATCCCAGGGAGGCTGTGGAGTCTCCCTCACTGGGGATATTCCAGACCTGTCTGGACATAATCTGTGTCCTGTGCTCTGGGATGAGCTGGAGCAGGGAGCTGGCACCAGGTGACCCCTGTGGTCCCTTCCAGCCTCACCCATTCTGGGATTCTGTGTGACTCTCCTTGGTGGGAGGTTCTTGTACCGTAAGGCAACATTTTTCTGAGCAATTGCTGCCCCCAAACATTTTCACATCTCTGTGAAAAATTCAGAACATTTGGGATAAAAATTTCTCCTGAATGAAAAACGTACTCAAAAATAAAGTGGGAAAAATGTGATTTCACCACAATTCTTACCCCACCACATTATGAAGGATAGGGAATGAGATTTTCCATACCTTACACTGCTGTTCCATATTTCTTTGTGGAGTTGAACCCAGCTTTACCTAAAGCTATAGGGGCACATACTCTGCAATCACTTTGCACACAGGCATACGTGTTTGCAAATGGAACACTAATCATGCCCCCTTTCCCAGCCCGTCTCCGAGGAATACGTAATGTAATAAAGCAGACAAAAGTTGCTGTGAATAGGGGAACTTTATCAGAACTGCTCCTGGGGTGCTCATCACAGGCTCATCACGGAGCGACGTGACAGCAATGCCAGGCGGGAACGCTCTGCTGGGAAGGACCAGGGCCTGTCACATCCTGACAGGATTCATGGCATATCTCCTGCCAGGGTAGTGATTAACTCGCCCCACCAGCGAGCACTGAGGGCTTGGCTCGCACGGGGTGTGTGGGAACGGGGATTAGTTTGGGCTATCAGTTATTCATTTATTTATTTGTTGTGCCTGGGAGCGCCCTCCTGCAAGTGCCACACCACTGGCAGAGGGAAATTCGGCTCGTCCTTAGGACTGGCTGCTCCCCTGGCTCCTGGGCAGTGGGGACGGGGCTGGCTGGCGTGACAACATCCAAAACAGAGAAGCTGTGGCTGCCCCATCCCTGGAAGTGTCCAATGCCAGGTTGGACTGGGACAGTGGAAGGTGTCCCTGCCCATGGCAGGGGTGCAATGAGATGGTGTTTAAGGTGCCTTCCAACCCAAACCATCCTTTTTTGTGAAATGGTTTTGTGGAATGGGGAGATCCCAGCCGGGACTGCAGCAGTGAGCTGGGGCTGGGTCTCCCTGACTGCCATGGGGTTCCTGGTGGAAAGGCCGAGGGAGAAGACTCCGAGTCTGGCATGTTCTGTTTTTCTGATGTGTGCTGAGAGCAAGACACACTGGGAAAAGATGGATCAGAGGGAGAGGACACGCTCAGACAGAATTCAAAAGTTGCATTAAGGGAAGTGATCCTATTAAATTTGCTTTTCCATATGCTTCCACAGTTTAAAATTCTCAAATCTTTCTGCACATAAAACTGCCCCTGCTGGAGTGTTGCATCAGTGGGGATTCGTGTTTTGGGGGGAAGAGGCATTTGGGAAGCAGGAGTAGATTTGGGTTGTTGCTTTCAGAAGTCTTTTGGAGAGAATTAAGTAAAGGCAGTGGAACATCCCTGTGTATCCCAGCTGAGATCCTGACCTCACACGGCAGTGAGGAGGACTCTCTGTTCCTTACACAAGTATGAAGCTAAAGGTGTGATGCATGTGTGACTCCTCTCTCTTCCTCTCGGTGGTTCCCCCCTTGGAGTTATTCCCCCGTGGAATAGCTCAGCCCGCTTTTCCCAGAGGGCAGGAGGAGCATTTTCCTCAGCATTTCCCCCAGCCTCTGCTTTTTGGAGCCTGATTTTCTCCTCTTTGCTCCTTTGCATGTTCCCTGCTGCTCCAGCTGATCCCAGAGGAGGAGGAGGAGGGAGAGCCTGCTGCTGGGAAATGCCCTGCTCCATCTCCTGCTGCCAAGGCAGGCCTTTGCCAGGAAGGGGGATGTGTATCCTCTGCTCCCTCCCCTCCCAGCACATGGGAAGCTCCTGGATGAACAGCTCAGCAGCAGCTCCTGTGCATGGCCCTGTTCCCAGTCTGTAATGGGTTCTGCCTGATATCCATTCTCCCTCTTCCTAATGAAGTGGTACCACCTTGGTGGCAGAGCCAGCCTGGAAAATAATCAAGGATTTTGCAGTTGGAGGCACGGGAAGGCAGGCCCTGGGGAGTGATCCTCCCCGAGACACAGGAATTACTGCAATTACCCAGCGACTGGAGGGAAAGCAGAATGGAGCTGCAGACTTTCCAGGCACACTTTTCCAGCATTAATATTTTTAATTAAGGTTATTGGCAGTGAGTTATGGCTTTGGCAGAGCAGGTGGCACAACCTGAGGGGTGGGCTCTGCCTGTCCCCGTGGTGGGGGACGAGAGGCAAAGGTGCTTCTGCAAATGTGCCTTGGGCCTGTGCAACCCCTTCTGTCCTCCTGCTGAGGGGTCACTGTGGGGACAAGGCCATTCTCTTGCAGTTCAGGGCCTATTTTATGAATTTTATGAAAATTCCAAGAGGAATGAAGTCTCCTGCTCGCTCCTGCTGTTACAGACAGGGATCCAGGAGATGTGGTGAGGCTGCCAGAGGATCAAAGGCATTTCATTTTTTGAAAGCATCACATTGATTTTCAAATCAATCTGGTTTAGGTACTTCTGGAGACTCTTCCACCTCCACCCCACCTTGGCCATCTCATAACACTTTTATGAGTTTAAGAATCTCTAATTATCAGTTTAAGAGTCTCTGATTATCAGACACTAAGTGGTTTCCCGAAGGTCACACGGAAAAACAGCATCAGATCAAGGAGCCAAGGCCAGGTCCAACACACCCGTGGATCATCCTAAACCCTTAAGCCACAAAGTTCTGCTGTGAGGAGGTTTTTTGGGGGGTGTTGTGGGTTTTTGGGATGTATTCAACAACCCCAAAGGGCCAACAGCTCTGCTTGTCCTTGAAAATGTTATGGTTGTGTTGTTCTGCCAAAACCTGAGACTCTGATGTTGCCAGGAGGTTGTTGGCTGGTACAGGACATTACTCCACCTTCTGTGGGAAGGACATAAGGCTATGTGGGGGTTTGGCTTTGAGAGTGGGAAGGCAGCAGTAGCCAAAAAAAGCAAGTTTATATTGCATATTATATTATATTATATTATATTATATTATATTAATCAGGAGTGTTTAGGTTTTGAAGGGTCTGCTGCTCCATGTCTGCATAGTGAGGAAGGAAGGGCTACTGGGTGCTTCCAAAATATCCCATTTAGGGTTTGCAACTGGAGTCAGTGGTCATAAGGTCAAGGTTGAGCTTTGGGACAGTGGCTGAGTGACCTCAGGTTTCTGGAATGGGGCTAATAATGTGTGTCCTCACACACTGCCTCCTGTCTGGAATTGTTATCCAAAGGTTTCCTTTGCCCTCATTACCAGAGCCGGGCTGTTGGATGGGCAGGGAAAGGAGGTGCTCTGCCACACGTGGAGCAGGCTGCAGGCAAACCTGGAGAAATCCCTCCCTCAACACTCCCCTGCAGCATTTTAAACACCTGGGTGCAGCTCTCAGCATCCTGGAAGTGTCCAAGGCCAGGTTGTACGGGGCTTGGAGCAACCTGGTCTGGTGGAAAGTGTCCCTGTCCATGGCAGGGGGTGGGATGGGATGAGCTTTAAGATCCCTTCCAACCCAAACCATTCCATGATTCTGTTTACATGAACCTACTCACCTGGGCCTTTCCAACCTCGCTGCATTTAAGGCAGCATTTTCTGGACTTTGAAAAAAGGTCATCTCCACAACAATGCCATATTTCAACATTATCACCTCTTCTTCCATTTTGGAAAAGCTTCACCNATCAGTTTAAGAGTCTCTGATTATCAGACACTAAGTGGTTTCCCGAAGGTCACACGGAAAAACAGCATCAGATCAAGGAGCCAAGGCCAGGTCCAACACACCCGTGGATCATCCTAAACCCTTAAGCCACAAAGTTCTGCTGTGAGGAGGTTTTTTGGGGGGTGTTGTGGGTTTTTGGGATGTATTCAACAACCCCAAAGGGCCAACAGCTCTGCTTGTCCTTGAAAATGTTATGGTTGTGTTGTTCTGCCAAAACCTGAGACTCTGATGTTGCCAGGAGGTTGTTGGCTGGTACAGGACATTACTCCACCTTCTGTGGGAAGGACATAAGGCTATGTGGGGGTTTGGCTTTGAGAGTGGGAAGGCAGCAGTAGCCAAAAAAAGCAAGTTTATATTGCATATTATATTATATTATATTATATTATATTATATTAATCAGGAGTGTTTAGGTTTTGAAGGGTCTGCTGCTCCATGTCTGCATAGTGAGGAAGGAAGGGCTACTGGGTGCTTCCAAAATATCCCATTCAGGGTTTGCAACTGGAGTCAGTGGTCATAAGGTCAAGGTTGAGCTTTGGGACAGTGGCTGAGTGACCTCAGGTTTCTGGAATGGGGCTAATAATGTGTGTCCTCACACACTGCCTCCTGTCTGGAATTGTTATCCAAAGGTTTCCTTTGCCCTCATTACCAGAGCCGGGCTGTTGGATGGGCAGGGAAAGGAGGTGCTCTGCCACACGTGGAGCAGGCTGCAGGCAAACCTGGAGAAATCCCTCCCTCAACACTCCCCTGCAGCATTTTAAACACCTGGGTGCAGCTCTCAGCATCCTGGAAGTGTCCAAGGCCAGGTTGTACGGGGCTTGGAGCAACCTGGTCTGGTGGAAAGTGTCCCTGTCCATGGCAGGGGGTGGGATGGGATGAGCTTTAAGATCCCTTCCAACCCAAACCATTCCATGATTCTGTTTACATGAACCTACTCACCTGGGCCTTTCCAACCTCGCTGCATTTAAGGCAGCATTTTCTGGACTTTGAAAAAAGGTCATCTCCACAACAATGCCATATTTCAACATTATCACCTCTTCTTCCATTTTGGAAAAGCTTCACCTCCACCTCTGTCAAAGCTGACAAGGAAAAGTTTGGTCTGGGTTTTCCAGCTCCTGAGCTCTGTGAGGAGCTGATGTAAACTGGACCACACAGAGATGGTGGAAAGCCAGCACCTTGCAAGTCACCCACAGCTCGTGTGTCCCGGCCACGATATCATAAAGGAATAATATCCATTGTAATTCCATAGGCAGCAGGCATCAACCCATCTCTACTCTTTCACTTTCAACCCAGATGCAATTTATCAATGACCAGTGGTTGTTTATTAGGTTAATTCACAAGCTGTTTGTCAGGCACACACTCACAGGGGTTTATTAACAGCATAAATCCCCTGGGATCTTTTATTTCCCCATGCCTGTGACTGTAGGTGCTAATTTAGTAATTTAGACCTCACATATGACCTGTCCTCAGCCTTTTAAAGTGAAAGTCAAACCTGACAGAAGATTTTCCTCTTTATTGAAGACCAGCTTGGATGGGGCTTGGAAAAACCTGGTCTGGTGGAAGGGGCAGAGGGTGCAATGGGATGAACTTTTATGTCCCTCCCAACCCAACCCATTCCATGATTCTAAAGCCATCCTGCAGGATCTGGGGAGAAGGGAGAAGAGCGTTGCTCCTGTCCCTGTGCCTCTGGAGCCCAGGGCTGAGCCGCAGTGAGCAGCTCCCCAGAAGTAATTTCCAGGCGAAATTGCTGTAAAGAAAAAATTGACTTTTGACACAGGCTGATAAGCACTGATGTTTGTTTCCAAGGGCTTGTATTTTATGCAATTTAATACCTAACAATGACTGACAACAGTGGTGATGCTGAAAAACATCAAAAAGGAGAGAACTGCAGTCATTTCCAGCTGCAAGCTTCTCTCCTGGTGGGCTTCTTCCTGTGATTTTCAGTATATAGCCTGGTTGTTCTTACGCCATTGGTTTTGCAAGCTGAGGCTTGCATCCCCAAACAGTGAATTTCCAGCTGAAGTAAACCCAAAAGTCTCCACGAGGGATGCAGTGAGTGTTGCCTCATCTTTGAAAGGGAAACATCTTGTCCCCCTCTGATTATCTTCATGGATGGGGAAAAAGCAGTGAGGTTATGTCCTTCTCAGAGACACCCCTGAACTGGAGCTGCTGCTGAAAGTCCTGTTTTGAAGGGAAGAAAAGCTCAGTTAAGCTCGGTGTTTTCCCTCATCAATCATTCCCGTTCAGGTCGATACTTCCGTTAGGACAAATCTAACAAGGAGCTGGAGTCTGGAGGCCAGAAAGGAATGAGCAGCAGGAGCCTCTGGTTCTTCTTTACTGGTGGTTAATGTGGCGTGGTCTGAAATAAATCCCTTCTGGATACTCAGTGCCTTGAGCCTGGCAGAGCTGCTGCCCATTCCCTGCTCCGTGTCTTCCATGGTGTGAGCCCTGGTCACTCTTCCCATCTGTCCTGGGAATGGTGAGGTGGAACAGCATCCCATTCCCAAGCAGGGCTCAGCGGGGACAGAGAACAGGAGTGTGAGCATGGTTTGAGGGGACAGGGGGGTTGGAATGTCCTTGGAGTGAGTCAGGAGCCTTTCAGATATGGCTTCCTCCAAACCTGGAGCCTGCCAGCATTGGAAATGTGCTGTCCCAGGTGGGTGTTGATCCATCAAAAGAGTGGAGGGAAAGCGGGGAGGGCACAGCCTGGATGTGGTGCCCAGGGCTTGGTATAAACAAAACCCTCTGGCATTTCTCCTCACCCTGAGAAAGACAGTGAGGGGCTGGAGCATGTCCAGGGAAGGGAACGGAGCTGGGGAACGGAACGGAGCCCCAAGAGCAGCTGAGGGAGCTGGGAAAGGGGCTCAGCCTGGAGAAAAGGAGGCTCAGGGGGGACCTTGTGGCTCTGCACAAGTCCCTGACAGGAGGGGGCAGCCGGGGGGGTCGGGCTCTGCTCCCAGGGAACAGGGACAGGAGGAGAGGGAATGGCCTCGAGTTGTTCCAGGGGAGGTTCAGGTTGGATATTCGGAAGATTTCTTCCCCAAAAGGGTTGTCCAGCTCTGTCACAGCTGCCCAGGGCGGTGGTGGGGTCCCCATTCCTGGAGGGATTTAAAAGCTGTGTGGATGTGGCACTTGGGCACATGGGTCAGTGGTGGCCTTGGCAGTGCTGGGGAACAGTTGGACTCAATGATCTTGGAGGGCTTTCCCAACTTGAATGATTCTGAAGAAATTTCCTTAGAGGTAGGACTTTGCATTAAAGGTTGAACTGGATGATCTTGGAGGTCTTTTCCAACCTTGCTGGTTCCGTGCTTCTATGAAAGTGTCCGGGGGAATGTGGCAGTTGGTGACCACCTCCTGTCCTTGTTTCAGTACCATTCTCAATCATCACCATGGCAGGTGTTGGCCCAGTTTCCCAGTTTCTATGGACTGTTGATCCAAGGATCCCGAGTCAAACTCTTTTCTGGTGTCATAGCTGATAAATTCCTGTCTGGATCCCGATATAATCCTGGAACCACCAGCAGCTTGGGGGTGGTTGGAAAGTGCTGAAGTGCTGTGAAGTGAGGTGGGCTCAGCAGAACAAGTCTGTTGACAGCCTGGAGCATGAATACTTCATGCTTCATCCCTCATATAGAGCCCCCTTTGTTTATTCCCATCTTTATTCATCATCATCATCGTTATTTATTAATTAAGTTGCTTTGCCAAGCCAACAGCGTGAGCTCATGTCTGGACTCGAGTGCATCCATAATTAATTGCAACTGTTGTGTTATGTTGTTGTGAGCAAAGGAGTGAAGAGTCTCAACAAAAAGCCTCTGGAAATTCAGAGATTATATCCACAATCCAAGTGCTCCCTGAGCAGGAGGAAGAACCGGAGTCCAACATGTTATTTAAGGGATTCATGTTTGCACTACACCTTCAGAAATGACTGATCCTCTGTCCCCCTGTCAGGAATCTTCCTGAGCAGCTCCGAGTCTGCTCTAAATCAAGCTAAGTTTTTCCTTTTCATACCAACTTCCTTCCGCCACCACACTGACCTTCCAGTGAGAGGCAGGGAGGGGAAGATATCACACATGAAACAAAGCGAGAGGAACCCACAAAGAGGGAACTGAATTCCCCCAAAATGTCACCTTGCCAGCTGGCTTTTATTGTTTTGATAGTGAGGCAATTCCGCTGACAAATCCGTTATCGGCACAACAGTGGGAATGTGCCAGGGCATCGGAAAGTCCTTCTGAAATAACACGGCTCCGAGGAGCACTTGTTAGGGACCACGGATACAAATGCATTCAGAGCATCCAGAGAACACTGCAGAGGGGGCATAAATCAATCCTGCTTAAGCTGCGCCGTTCCCTGGAAAATCTCGGCATTTGGATGCACGGCAGCAGAGGAAGCAGGAGCTCCTCTGGGCAAGGGACACAGAAGCAGCAGCCTCCCGTTCCTGGTGAGAGGATTTTGTTCCACCCAGCACTGGGTGCCCTTCCTGCTGAGAAATTTCTATCAATAACCTGAGATCAGGGAGGAAAAGGGAAGGAGAAAAAACCCTCAATCCTCTCACCCTTCTTAATTTTATTGCCCTACTGTGCCTTAAACCCTGTTCCTAATTTAGGCAGAAAGGTGCTTTCTTCCTGCAGGACACGGGCCTTGCAGGAACACCTGCTGGGAATGGCAATTCCTGCTGGGAATGGTAATTTGGGGGCTTGTCTTGCCTCTTGCATCAAGGCAGCACAAGTGGTGCCAGGGGCACCTTTTTCCACCGGCACAGGACAGGAGGAAACAGCCTCAAGGGGGTCAGGTTGGACATCAGGAGGAAATTGTTCATGGAACGGGTGGTCAGACATCGGGAGGTGGTGAAGTCCCCATCCCTGGAGGAGTTCAAGGAAAGACTGGAGGTGGCACTCAGTGCTCTGGCCTGGTGACAAGGTGGGGCTCGGTCACAGGCTGGATTTGATCACCTTGGCCATCTTTTCCAGCCTCAGTGATTCTGGGATTTTCAGCATGGACATGGGAAGGTTTTCAACAGCTGGGAGAGTAGTTGGACACAGGTGAGAAGAGTTTGAGTCTGAGCAAGCCAACGTGTCCTGACTCAGCTTTGGGATTCACCTTCCTTTTTACACTCTCCCACAATAATGGTTTGTGTGCTGATCCTCTCCTTTTCCCATCCTCTCCAAGCTCTCCTCCATGCTTATACTTCCCAATGCCAGTACACAGAGCATTCAGGACAGTTTCTCACCCTTTGCTTGAAAGAATTTAAAAATAGGCAGAGTTGAGCGAAAGGTTTTGCTCAAAGACTAAAACACGAATTTCAGCAGTTTTATCCCTTCTGCTTTTCTTCCTCCTAAGAGACTCTTTTCGAAAGCCAACATGAAAAAATCTAAATACATGAGGTTAATCACATGTTGTAAATGCACACTAAATAAATGTCTAATTTGAGCTGTGTCTGTGCTGTCAGGGGACTGCACAGGCCGTGACCTCCTGCACGTGGAGGATTCCCAGGAACCACATGGATTTATTTTATTTTTCAGTTAACTCCATTCGTAGCTGCTTCACTGCAGTTTTTGTTGAATGCTTTGGAGATGGATGGGCACACCTGGAGCTGACGCCAGCGAGCTGTTTAGGAGTCAGGCCCATTCCCACTTGCCCCCAGGCTTAATTTAGTGCACATGCAACCCCAGAACCCCATATTGTTATGTTTGACGCTTTCTTACAAGGCCAGAGTTACAATCAGAGAATGCCAGAATGGTTCAAGTTGGAAGGGACCTTTAAGATCATCCACTTCCATGGGCCTTCCACTATCCCAGGGTGCTCCAAGCNTGCCAGGGCCTCCCCACCCTCACAGGGAGGAATTCCTTCCCAATACCCCATCCATCCCTGCTCTCCTGCAGTGGGAAGCCATTCCCTGTGTCCTGTCACTCCATGCCTTGTCCAAAGTCCCTCTCCAGCTCTCTTGGAGCCCTTTAAGGCACTGGAAGGGGTTCTAAGGTTGCCCCTTTCTTTTCCAGGCCTTCTCAGCCTTTCTGCCTCAGAACACAGCATGGAAAAGGGAAAGCAGTTCCCCAAATGCTCTCAATCCCTCCACAAAAGGCTCCCCATTTCTCCACAGCTTTGGGGCAGGAATAGAGGAGAATCCCACCCACCCCACTGGAATCAGCATCAGAACAGCAGCGCTGAGGATTTGCATGGATATCTGCTGGATAGCAGCTCCCGCACGTGGAGCTGTGAACGTGTTCATTTTTTAGCTTCAACAAGGTCATTCCCACTGCTAAGCATAATCCCGACACATTAGCAGGAGTGCTGTCCAATTCATTCACACTCCATTAAGCAGCACGCCGGGAAGGTTTTCCTGCTCTCTCCAAGTTCTTTCCCCCCCAGTCACACGCAGGGACTCATCTCTCAGGAGCTCAGGTGGCCGTGAGGAGGACACAGTGTCCTGCAGTGCCTGCACCCCGCTTCCCGAGGTGGGTGAAAAACCTGAGGCATGCTGGTGGGACTGGGGATGCCAGTGTGGTGACTGGGCTGTAAACTGGACACCCCTTTCCCTGCAGGGCAGTGCACAGCGACAGCCCGGGGCCTCTGTACCGTGGCTCAGGGATCTTCCTCTGCTCTGCTTATTCAGCTTCAGAAAAGTCACCAACATTTCAAATGTCACCATTGTCAACTTTTCATCATTCCAGAGGAAAGTGGCAGCTGATTTTTCCATTGCTTCCACCTGGGATTTCTATCAAACCCTCTCCAGACCCCTGCCTGCATTTCAGACTTGCTTCCTGGGAAAACGCAGTGCTGGGGTTTTGACAGCAACCTTTCCACCGTGTCGGAAAGATCCTCTGTGGGTTTGTTTCAGTGCCCTAATTTTGTGACAAAGCTCAGGGAGAGTCTTCTGCCTCGTCCTGCTTGGATGGGTGTCAGTTCTGCATGAGCTGGGCCAACTCAGGAGGGTGCACGAGGAAATATTCCCTGTCAGTTAAACTGGAGGAAGTGTCAGCAGGAGAGGAGTGAAGCAGCCTCCTCCAAGAGCTCTCCCTGGGGACAGGAGGCCCTTTCCTGTCTGGATTCCATGAGCCACTTGTCCAGCCAGAAGTTCTCACAGCTGGAAACACAGCCCAGTGTGCCAGGAGAAAAATTCCCTGTTTTCTAGAGCTTTCTCCAGTGGCTGTCCTCAGTTCAGACCTTTATCTAGAGATGCTCCTTCTTTTCCTTACAGCTTTTAGACCAGTAATCAGATCAATAGCTCGGGATTGAGAAAAAGTTCTGGTGTCATTCTGGTTCTTCATCCCGCAGAGTTTGTGAGTCATCTTGTGAAAGATGACTTGTGTGATGACAAGAGTCATCTTGTGAAAGATGAACCTGAAGACTCCTCTGTGTGTGTCTCTTCCCTCTGTCATGCCTGGTTAGGTCATAGTTCATGGAATCATGGAATAATGTGTTGGAAGGGACCTCAAACATCATCTGGTCCAACCTCTCTTAGCAAAAGCACACTCTAGACAAGATGACCCAGCTCCTTGTCCAGCTAAACCTTAAAAGTGTCCAAATTTTGGGAATCCACCACTTCCCTGGGGAGATTATTCCAATGGCTGATTGCTCTCACTGTGAAAAATTTCCTCTTGGGTCCCAACATTCTATGGACGAGGTTTCCTCTGGTCCTGCTGCCGTTCTGAGCTCCCCCTGAAGCTGTGGGATCGGGAAGATGGTTTGGAAAACTCTTGGAGCTGGAATTGTCATCTTGCCGTGGTCTGCTGGGAGCAGGGTGGTGCTGGCCCTGTCCTGGGCAGAGCTGGCCCAGCCCAGCCACCTCCCATGAGGTGCCCACGGTGCTCCTGTCTTGGTCCAAACCCCCAAGTTTAACTGAAGTCTCAGCAGAATAATGTGAGTCCATGGAAATCAATGGAGAAGAGCTGAAAACAATTGATTGGAATCAAAACACGCTGCAATCAAATTTGGAGGGATTGAACTAATGGATCATAAGGTGCCTGGTGAATGGGGCTGATTGGATTGAGATGAAAGGTCCTGCATCTTCATTACAGCACCTGAAACCAGGACAGATGAGGAATTTTCTAACCATGTTTAGTGTCTTTTTTTTACTCCACTGATAACTGGATTGCAAACCCAGCACTTGGGAATTAACCCATGTGTACAGTGTTGGGAGAGGAAGAAGATGGAATTTGGATAGGACAAGGGGCAATGACTTCACACTGGCAAAGGACAGGGTTAGATGGGATATTAGGAAGAGATTCTTGGCCATGAGGGAGGTGAGGCCCTGGCACAGGTTGTCCAGAGAAGCTGTGGCTGCCCCTGGATCCCTGCAAGTGTCCAAGGCCAGGCTGGACAGGGCTTGGAGCAACTTGGGACAGTGGAAGGTGTCTCTGCCCATGGCAGGGAGTGGCACAGGATGGGCTTTTTCCCACCCAAACCATTCCAGGATTCTGGGATTTGCTGGTCACAGGCTGCTCCATGTCTGGGGACAGGCCAGGAACTGGATTTTGGGGCTCTCCTTGCTGCTGACTCCTTTATTTTGCCTCACTCAGCATTCCCAGAGTCAGTTTTCCAGTTCTCCTGCCTTGTTAGGGCAGAGTTTGGAGACGCAGAGGAATTTCCCACCAGAGGCTCTGCATTCACTCTATGTGCTGGCCAGGGCCTGGTTATTCCTGCATGTTTTATCAACAGTGATTTGTAGCATCTTCTTACTCCACCAAATCCTGCAAATTCTTTGGAATTTCCATTATCCTGATGTAACTCTGCTCTCTATCACAGGAACAGAAGGCATGAATGATTCAGTAGTTTTTCTAAACCCCCATTTTTTGGTCAGACAGAAGTTCCCATGTTACAAGGGATGATTTATTACTGCAGTGATTAAGGGACATTGTTGATATTTCTGAAAATTTCCTTTCGGAGCTGCAGGCTTGCCTGGAGTCAAAAGGCAGGAGAAATATGTGAATAACGGGGCGGGTAATGGAGCATTTGCAATTTCCCATTAAGAAGAGGCTCATATTTGTTCCATGCTCCCATGGATGGGCAGCATGGATCTGGAGCCAGGTTGTCTTACAGCACTTGTTCTGTGGGAGCTCCGACAGGGAAACGGGAAAAATGTGTTCCCAGGAACTCGGCACCTTGATCCATCCTGTGACAGCCTGAAACTGATAGTCCTGGAGCTTCTTAGTGTCTCCTGGTTGGACTCACTGTAGCATCGGGACACACTGCCCGGATTAAAATCCCTTCCCACCCGCTCTGAGGTGTTGTCTTCCTTGACTGGCCAGGGGGTTCAACCACTCTGTGGGCCTTTGTAGTCCCAGATGTTTCCTGAAGTAGTTGATCTCCTTCTTCTTCTCCTTCTCCTCCTCCTCTCCTCTCCTCTCCTCTCCTCTCCTCTCCTCTCCGTGTCCATCCCTTGGCCACCTCCCATGTCACCTGGGCAGCACAAGACCTGTCACCAGCTGATCCACGCTGGGACACTTCACTCCTTGGAAGGCTTTTTTGACTCATCCTTGGCATTTGGCAGAGCTTGGGATGCCTTTTCTGGATGCTTCCATAGCAGATCAGCCTCCCAGTGCTTTATTCCACAAAAAGGAAGATGAAAAGCCCTTTGGGAAGCTGTTGGTGCTCCTGCTTCTCCCCAGCAGAACTGGGAGCCCAGCCCTGCTGTCTTCACATCCCGAGGAGCTCCTTGGTGATGCCTGTCAGGTGGCAGCGGGTAACTGATTTATTTTCCCAGCTTGTTTATCAGCCCTAATGGAAAATGAAGTCTCTCTGGGCTGATGAGCAGTGTGAATCCTTGCTGTCTCTCTCCTCACCTCCCCACCCCGAAGATGCACTTAATAACCATTGATTGCTCGGGAGGAGAAGGAGGGTGGCTGTAAATGTCCCTTTCCACCCTTACAAGGTGCCTGATTGAAGAGGGGAGGCAGGAGCAGACCGCTGGGAATTGTAGGCACAGGACTGATCCAGTAGGTCCTGGTGGGTCTCGTGGATGCCCTTCTCCCAAATATTGGCATCCCAAACATTTTTTGCTGTTGAGTTTGCAGACAGCTCAAGGCATGGCTGTGTTTGTGCAGCTCAGTGAAGGTCACTGGGGGCTGAAGAGAGTGCTTGAGACAGCAGGGAAAGTAGGAGACATCACAGAATCCCTGGATCACTGAGGTTGGAAAAGCCCTCCAAGATCACCGAGTCCAGCCTGTGTCTGATCCCCACCTTGTCCCCAGCCCAGAGCTCTGAGTGTCACGTCCAGGCGTTCCTTGGACACCTCCAGGGATGGGGACTCCAAACCTCCCTGCACGGCACGTTCCAGTGGGCCAGTGCACCCAGGGCCTTTCCCAGATTTCCAGCCACCCTGCCTGAAGCCTGGAGTCTGTTGTGACAGTGGATTGGCACCCTGGGGTTCCAGACTGAGTGAGGAGAGTTATGGAGAGTGAGATGCTTCCACATTCGTGGCCAGTGGCCTCCATACACATTCGACCCAAAGCCCACCCGCTTCCAGGGGTGTCACCAAAGAGTAAGGATATTTCAGAACAATCATCTTCCGAGCAGCGCCTTCCACAGCCATCACAAATTGCTCTGGGGTCTTCCAGGGACCAACAGGTTTGGGTGTCAGCAGCTGGAGCTGCCCCCAGGAGTCCGACTGCGCCAGTGCTTGCTTCAGTTTCTCCTTGGCTGTAGCTAAATGGAATCCTTCCCTGTGAGGGTGGGGAAGCCCTGGCACAGGGTGCCCAGAGAAGCTGTGGCTGCCCCTGGATCCCTGGAAATGTCCAAGGCCAGGCTGGATGGGGCTTGGAGCACCCTGGGGATAGCGGAAGGTGTCCCTGCCCATGGCAGGGGGTGGCACTGGATGATCTTTAAGCTCCCTCCCCACCCAAACTATCCTAGAAACCTGATCTGTAATGTTTCGGTTTCCATTCAACTCAAAAGTTGGGTTTAAATTAAAAGGTTCCTCTGAATATGAGCAAAGTTCTTCATTCCAGACCAAAGGGGTTCTCTTGGCTCCAAAGCAGCTCTGGGCAGGTAGAGGTGGCAAAGTAGTGCAGGAATATCTCCCAAATTTTAAAAATTATTTTTAATGTCATTGTGCAGTCAGGTGGCTGTCGAGGACACCAGAACATAATATTTTGGTGTTGTTCAGGTGTTTTTCCATGAGTTACAAGGACAGTCGGGGCCCCACAACTCCCTAATCTCTAGGCACGATCTGTTCCAAATTTCTCCTTTACAGTGCCCTTCTCCCAGCTCAGCCTAAGGATGCGTCCTTGGGGATTCATTTGGACTTCAATCAACGCTTTGTTGGTGGTGTTGCGCTTTGTAACAAACCCATGTGTGTGGAAAACCCAGATTTGACTTTAAAGGTGGCGCTTGGAGCCTTTAAGTTGCTCTGATGCCTTTGAAAATTGTCTCTGTCAACAGAGGGTGACAGATCCTTGCAAAGGAACGCGTGAGGTGAGAACACAGAAAGTAAAAGAGACATTTCTGTTGCCTGGCACTGATAAAGATCCATCCTCAGGGTTTGTCACAGTATTTGCTCTCTTTGAGGATATTTGAGGCTTTAGAGTCCAGCTCACCCGGACTCATTAAAAAAAAAAGGAGGAAAAATCCCTGTAGGACAGGGCTGCTATCACAACCGGGGAGAATCTGTAGGGGAGAGAGTAGCAAAGTGTATTTGCATAACAATTCCAATCAGTATCAATCACCTCCCAGGGCGGGCTGTCAGCACCTCGAAACACGTCCCGGTGACAGACGAGCCGGGCTGGGCAGGAGAGCTCCACAACCGCGGAATGTCAGCACCGGCTCCAGGACATCGCATCCTTCAGAGGGCACCGTGCGGAGAGCCACCCATCCCCCGGGATCGCTTCCAGGGCACGGGGGTTGGCCAAGGAGCTGGACTGCTGATTTCCTTTCATCCTTTTGATCCGGAGCTCTTCTACTTTCGCTCTTTCTGTTTTTGAGCGCCTGGGGGAGATTTTCTCCATCAGCTCTAAATTCAACACCAAACCAGGCCCAGTTTACTTCACAGGTCGCAAATCCAAAATGAAAACTGTGGCTGATCCAGCTCAAGCCTTCTCCAGTCAGTGATATCACTGGAGCAGATACTATCCCACACGGTCCTGCCCTGGAGAGAGCTCTCCTCCCTGCTCACAAATTGTGATTATCCCAGTGAATACCACACTGGGAGTCTGGGCACAGGCTCGGAGAGGTTTCCCAGGTTGGGCCTTGTGAGGCCCAGCCTGGGTGGGAGAGAGGGCTCAGCTCTTGCGATCATCTCTGAGAAATAAGATTTTAGCTCCAGGTGCTGGTGTCCAGGAGGGCTTTTCAATGGACTAAACTATTGGAGAGAGCATCGTGTTGGACCCTCCCTGGGGTCAGAGTGGGGCTCAGCGTTCCACATCCAGGCTCCCGGCTCCGTGTTCTGCCATCTCCTGGGAGGGACATCTGACGGGGCAAGGACAGCAGCTCTGAGCAGGGACTGCCAGGGATCCTCTGCAGACACTGTTGGGAAGTCAGCCAAGCTTTTGGGTGGAGCTCCTTGTGGCTGAGCAGACAGTACTGAGACTTGTCACCAGCTCGAAGCCACCAGTTGGGAGCACTGGAGCTGTCTCGGGACTGTGGGGCTCTGCCAAGATGGATCTTTCCTCCTTCCTCTTTCCTCCAAAAGAGCTGAGAGCCTCCCAACACGGGCCAGCAGAAATTCTCGGAGCAGTGGCTCCCTGTCATTACAGCCCCACAGAGGGCAGGGTGTTTGATAGATCTGCACTGAGACCGAATCAGAGAATCCCAGGATGGTTTGGGTTGGAAGGGACGTCAAAGCCCATCCAGTGCCACCCCCTGCCATGGGCAGGGACACCTTCCACTAGCCCAGGCTGCTCCAAGACCCTCAAACCTGGCCTTGGACACTTGCAGGGATCCAGGGGCAGCCACAGCTTCTCTGGGCACCCTGTGCCAGGGCCTCCCCACCCTCACAGGGAAGGATTTCTTCCTAATCCTGACATCCTCTCTCAGTTTGAAGCCATTCCCCCTTGTCCTTGTCACAGGTCCCTCTCCAGCTCTCCTGGAGCCCCTTTAGGCCCTGACACAGACACATAGGGACAACACAACACATGAAGCCAAAAAACAACTGATTTTGGGGATCGCACTCAGTGGCAGGAACAGAGCCAGAGCTGCCATGGGCAGTTAAGGTGGATAAGAATACACCTGAGGTGCCCTTTCACAGCTCCTAAATCATGGATTTGGCTGCAAGGCTAGGTCTATCTCACCTAACTCGGGAAGGGACTGGATGCACCTGGAAGTGCAATTTTCCCATCACTGATTGTTACAGATGCCTGACTTCCATGGAGATGTGTAAATTCAGTGAGTTCTGCCCTCAGTGTCATAACAAATTCCTGCTGATCTGGATACATTCTATTACTTCTTTTACAGGCGGCCCAGTAACAATTGGAAATTCATATACAAACCACTTCTTTATGTTATTTTTGAGTATATTATCCTTAAATAAGGAAATGTGCCCTGGGCTGATCCCCAGCGTGGGCAGCAGCAAAGGGGTTGGGATTCTGCCCCTCTGCCCCGCTCAGGTGAGACCCCACCTGCAGAGCTGCCCCAGCCCTGGGGCCCAGCACAGGAAGGACCTGGAGCTGCTGGAGAGAGCCCAGAGGAGGCACCAGGATGCTCAGAGGGATGGAGCAGCTCTGCTGGGAGGAAGGGCTGGGAGAGCTGGGATTGTTCAGCCTGGAGAGGAGAAGCTCTGGGGTGACCTCACTGTGGCCTTGCAGGGCCTGAAGAAGCCAAAAAGGAAGCTGGAGAGAGGATGTGGACAAGGGCCTGGAGCGACAGGAGGAAGGGGAATGGCTTCAAACTGACTGAAAGCAGGGTTAGATGGGATATTGGGAAGAAATTCTTGGCTGGGAGGGCAAAGAGGCCCTGGCACAGGGTGCCCAGAGAAGCTGTGGCTGCCCCTGGATCCCTGGCAGTGTCCAAGGCCGGGGTGGACGGGGCTTGGAGCACCCTGGGATGGTGGGTGGCAATCCCAGACACGGATTCCCTCTGCTAACAAGGACTCCTACACCCAGCCCGAGGCTTTGGTGCCTTTTCTCAGAGATTCCCTCTGTGGCTGTGTCCCTCTGTTCCCCTCGGTGCAGCCCTGTCCCGTTCTGCCAGCGGAGGGTGCCGAGGGCAGCGCTGAAACCTCAGCCTCTCCCAGCTCATCCCTAACACTATTCCTGCCCGGGAGAGCACGGGGAGCCTTGCATTTGGCAGGAATGCCTGAAAGGTGAACCCGAGGATCCCTGATTTTGTGCACATCTGTCCTCCCTCTGCCTGGCTCCGCAGCTCTGCTGGGGGCAGAGGGAAGGATCAGGATCCACGCGGGGAAATTCGGCACAGAATAAACCCAACATTCCCTGCGTTGCTCAGGAAGCCCACGGGGGTTTCACCCTGCCTTAAAGTGGGTTTGATTTTTTTCCTAGGAAATCCCCAAGGAATATAGCATTGGAGAGAGAGTTTTCTCCAAGCATCCCATTAATTTTTTTTCCTTTGGTTTGAGGTGAGCTGATACCTTGTGCTTTTGTGGCAGGGAAAATGGGAGCTGCAGGTTCAGGGCAATCCTGCTGCCTGTGGAGTCCTTGAAATGGATCTGCCTATTCATCCCTTTGGAATCCAAGAGGAGGCCCTTTCTCCAGGGTGAAATATGTTCAGTTTTGTTGATCTAGGCAGAAAAAGGAAAAAAATGTCTTAAAGCACAGTTGATACATTTCTTTGTATACTCCTTTTCCTTGTATATTCCTTTTCCTTGTGAATTAAAGACCAGCCCATAGACTCACTCACCTCCTAAGCTGGCATTTGAATTGAGTGACATGAGCACCAAGAAATTCTTATCACTTTGATCAGGTGCTTGAATTCTACATTTTGATTCTTTTAATACAAAGATTTTAGAAATCGCCAGGGAACTTGTTCTGGAGAAAACAAAAGTGGTAATATTCATAGAATATCCTGAGCTGGAAGGGACCCACAGAGTTCATCCAGCCCAGCCCCAGGCCCTGCACAGACACGCCAACAATCCCACCCTGGGCATCCCTGAGAGCTCTGTCCAAATGCTCCTGGAGCTCTGGCAGCCTCAGGGCCGTGCCCATTCCCTGGGGAGCCTGGGCAGTGCCCAGCACCCTCTGGGGGAAGAACCTTTCCCTGATCTCCAGCCTGAACATCCCCTGACACTCCAGCCATTCCCTGGGGTCCTGCCCCTGGTCCCAAAGAGCAGAGATTGGAGCTGCCCCTCAGGAGGAGGGTGTGGATTGGGATGAGTTCTGCCCTCAGTCTCCTGTTCTCCAGCGGAACAGACCAAGTGCCCTCAGCTGCTCCTTGTTGTGGCCCCTCCAGACCCTTCCCCCTCCTTGTATCCCTCCTTTGGATGCTTTAGATCCTTTTCATATCGCGGTGCCCCAAAACTGCCCCAGGACTGTTACAAGGGGTTGTTTCATTTTGGTGCAGAACAAGATTTCCTCCCCTTTCAGCCAGCTCTCAGATGGGAATTCTATTAAAAATCTATAACCATTGACCAAAATAACCATTATGCTTAAATCAGTAATCTCAGAATATCTCACCCGGCAGATCTTTATTATATCACACGCTTAACCTGACTTAATGTATTATATAGCACCCATTAGTGGAATAGATTAACTTCAGATGTTCCCTTTTCCACATTAATAATGCAATCAGGAATTTATGCCAGACACTTTCTGCTCTAAACTGCGCAAGGAAGATCTGAAGAAATATGGGGAAAAAAAAAAAAAAACCTCGTGTGCATCTATTGAATAAGAAATGCTTGATTTTGTAGCATTTTGTGGGCATCAAAGGGCTGGAAAACAAACTATTTGAGATGTGGAACAAGTGCCACGAAGGCAGAGCAGAGCGGCTGGTCAAGGTTAAGACTCTTTTATCGTAATGAAAGATCAGTTCCTGTGAGCTTGCCATGGGCAATGTGTTTGTTCATTATGTGGGAAGCCGAGGAAGGCCGGGATCGTTTCATTTGCTGCCTTTTAACTGCTGGTGCTTTTGCAAACGAGCTGATAGGTAATTATAATGCACTCACCACTTAGGCATCTTTATTAGCCTTTGGCAGCACGGCCTTTGTGTGGCTGGGGAGGCTTTGAGCGCGGTGGCCTCAGCAAATCCTTCAGAGTTCAGACAGGAACTGTTTGGCAGCCTCTCGCTGCTGCTTGCCTGGCTGTCACTCCTAGGTGGGCTTGTTCTGCCGTGGAAGGAGAGAAGGGGAGGCAATGAGAACTCACAATCATCTGGATGCAAATATCCAGCGCTGACGGGAGATCTCGTCTCAAAATCAGCTCACACGGTGAAAAACAAACGCTCGAAATCACCGGCCGAGGTGTGGAATCGCTTCCAGCACGAAGAAACCACGATTAGTTCTTGTGTGTTCCAGGAGCAGAGAGGAAAGGCTGGATTTGTCACGAAAATCACTTCTTGGGAATTATTCACTCACTGTATCTTAGTCCAGGTGCTGGCAAGGCAGGAAGTTTTCCCTGGAAATCAATAATCAAATGTGGGAATTAGGGGAAAATACGCTTAGCTGATACCTCAGAAATACAAGTTTATTTGAGAACAGGTAAAATGCAGCAGTATCGCCCAAGGACTGGGCAGGAAGTCTGCTGCCTTCCACTTGAGGCATCCTTGGCCATCCATATTTTTCTCTTATGCTGAAACCATGATATCCCAGTTTTCCCCTCTCTGTGTATCAGTTAGGACGGGTGGATCTTGCCCATTTCCAAAGGGAACCGTAGAATTATGGAATGCCCAGAGCTGGAAGGGACCCACGAGGCTCATGGAGCCCAACTCCTTGCTGGGACACCCCACCAATCCCACACAATCCTGCAGCTCTCGGGATGCACCTGCCCTGGGGGGGATTTTGCCCAGGGCTTTGGCCTTGTTTTGGTTCTCCAGGCGCCTCCCTGAAGTAAATGAGTGGAAATCAAGGAGTGCTGGGAGCGCTGAGCTGGCAGCCCCGCAGCCATTGGAGGTGCACAGCTGGCACGGAGGCATCAGCGCTGCCGTGCTCCAGGAATCTGCATATCCACATTAACGGGCTCCTGAAGCAACCATTACTGGAGGAGCTCTTGGCTCTGCCTGTCAGGCCCATCCCGCTGGACCGTGGACTCCCACGGTGGCCCCGCTGCCTCTCCACAGAGCCCGTGGGACAGTGAACAGACCTGGTGAATCCATTGGAGGTGGGTAAAGAAAATGCAGGACCAGGACCCTTTCCTTGCCGAGGCCAAACTCCTCTTCCCCCTGGGACTGAGGGCCCAAAGAGTGCCTCCACATCTGTGCTTTTGAACTGGATTTCTCTTCATCCCTTCTGGTCACAGGGATGGAATAACTGCAGGCAGGGCAGGTTTCACACACAGTGTGGGTCCCTCTCATGTGCTGGCCAGTGACCTTCCTTCTCATGGTTCAGAGCTCCAGCCTCTGCCCCCTTGGAGCTGGCCTGGACCTCCACTTCCCTCTCACCATCGCCCTGAGCTGGCAGCAGTGAGAAAAGGAGGATTGCTCTGGCAGGGAGAAATCCCTGTGCCATCCTCCAAAACCAGTCCTCAGACAGGCCTGCAGGAGCTTGAGGGGACACTGATGGAGCAGCCTGGGCTGGGCGCTGCGGGAGCTGCTGTCACTCAGCGTGTGATGAACTGCACAGACAGCACTGACCTCCTTTCCCTGCCCTCCTCACCCCGTGGGCAGCCCTGGGATGCAGGTGAGGATGGTGGGTGGTGTCAGTGGTGCTGGGAGTCCCTGTGGCAGCGCCGGGAGGATCTAGGCACCTGGAGCTGGCACGGCCATATCCCGTGTCCCCGTGCCAGAGCCCCTGTGGTGACACTGGGGATGGGCTCTGAGGTTCTGCTCTGCTTCCCGTGCCCACCCAGCACATGGAAAACAGCTGGAGAACCACCCTGGGATGGGAGTCAGTACCAGATCCCCGGCAGCGCCGATCCAGCAGGTAGGGAAGCTGAGGACTTGTCCCAAGGGCTGCAGGTGGCCTCCCATCCCCTCCATATGGCTCCAGGCACGCCAAGCCCCAGGCAGGGAGGGCGTGGGGACACTCAGGGGTCTGTGCTCACTTTTCCAAGCAGAAATAACAAAGGAGGAAAGGGTTGTGGAGACAAATCCCCCTCCTGTTGCATTTCCAGCTCAGTGTAGCCCACACACACCTGCCTGTTAACGGGATGGCTGGAGCCACTGACTGCTCCCGACACCTCCTGGCAGCTCTGCCCCCACCACAGCTCTGCTCTTATTTCCAGGCCTCACCAGATAGGACCTCTCCAGCAGCACAGGAGAAGCTTAAAAAATAATTGGGCCAAGTGGGAAATGCAGCCGTTGCCTTCCTAAATCTGCCAGGGTCCCAAGGGAGCAGGGAGCAGGCAGCACCGTCACCCGGGAGATCCCAGCAGGGACCTGAGCCCGTGTCGGCCACGGAGCGCCGGGAGAACAGCAGCCACTGCACAGCAGCAGCTTCCTGACCTCAATTTTCTCCGTGGAGAAAAGAGCAGGTCAAGTGGAAAGTGCTTAAGGAGGAAATTTGTTTCCTCGCAGCCAGGGAGTCGGGAAGATAGGCGGCTATCGCGTGTGCTGGAATAAACCAAATTAATTTTGTGCCGTGCGCCGGCTCGAGGAGCTGGGGGCAAGGTGGGGAAGATAATGGACTTTGATGTTTTGCTTGAACTCGACAAAACACCTGGCAAGAAGCAGGACTCGCTACAACGGCAGCTCCAAAAGCTCCTAACCCAGGCAACTGCTTCCTTTTGTTTTCTTTCTTTCCAGTCTAATCCCGAGCATTAACCAGGCTGGTTCGTATTTCCAGTGGAATAAAAGGTGCATTGTGACAGGGAGAGGGAGACAAGGGGCTTTAACAACTTCCTTTGCTTCCCCCAACAGCCTTGTGCCGTCCATCTCTTGCAAGGCAATCCCCCAGGTGAGCCCCCCGTGGTGGGGGGTGGCTGAGGGGTGGTGGCACTGGGTGTCAGGGGAATGGGGACCTCCAAGAGCAGGATTAGAGCCGTGTCTTTCTGACAGATTTCTTCCAAGCCGCTTCATCTTCCTGCTGCTGCAACAGGGGCAGGAAGGTGCCTGAATCCTGAGCACTGATATCCTGTTAAAAATGTCACTGTCAACATCAGCTTCCTCTGCTGCCTCATTTTCTGCCTCTCTGTCATCCCTGCCAGCTCTGCATCAGACCCCAATTCTCTGAACCACCCTCACCGTGGATTTCTTTTGTTTTGGGGAGGTCTAGAGACACCTGCCAAGCCTCTCCTTGCTCCTCTTTCCCAGTTTTGGGACAGGAACAGGCACGAACTCTTCCAAGTCTTCCCATAAATGCAACTTTCAAGTCAGGCTGGAACAAAAGTGACAGCGCTCTCCTAATGCCAGCTGCTAAAAATACATTCCGTGCTTGATAATTGAATGTGAGATGAAAAGTGAGTTTTAAGCAGAAGTAAGAGCTGCCTATTTCTGGCAAATTCCCAACTCCCCCAGCCCCCTGTGGAATGTCAGTGCATATCAATATTGTCTGCCTGGAAAATTTACATTTTGGGGAGCTGGCAGGTGCTGCTGAGTAGGGTTTTGGATTTAACTGGAAGCGATTTTGGGCTGCCAGGTACCAAACACCTTCCCAGTGGAGGTGAGGGTACTCCAGCCCCACAGGCCCTCCCTGCTCCTGCTTGTCTCTGCTGCAGCCGATGGCAGAACCCCCTGTGCTGCTTCCCATGGATGCAGGAGAAGCTCCCTGCCTGGGATCCTAAACCCAGCACACCACAGGGACAGCCTTCCATCCCTCCAAAGCAGGAGCAGGGAGGAGAATCACAGCATTGGGGCTGGAAGGACCTTAAAGCTCATTTCATTCCACCCCCCTGCTGTGGACAGGGACACCTTCCACTATCCCAGGTTGCCCAGAGCTTTTTTCCCTCCTTGGCATGGATTTGTCCCTTATCCCCACACGTGAGCCCCAGGCAGGGAGCTCCTGGGGCAGGATGTGAGTTTGGGATGTATTCCATTGGCAGGGGCTGCCCAGGGAGGTTTGGAGTCCCCATCCCTGGAAGTGTCCAAGGAACTCCTGGACATTGCACTCAGAGCTCTGGGCTGAGTGACAAGGTGGGCATTGAGCAAAAATTGGGTTTGATGACCTTTGGGGTCTTTCCCAACCTAAATGATTCCATTCCATGGGTAATTACCAGATTCCCGAGCAAGGATGTGCTCCCATTTTTGATGGCCAAACCCAAGCATTCCGGGACATTCATATAAATTGGTGGCTGTGTGAGAAGGGCTTTCAGGATACTTTGAGGGTAACTTCCAGGATGATTTCCAGGGTAACTTTCAGGATAATGTCCCATCATTATTTACACATCTGCAGACCAATAAAATGCAGATGTGTAAATAACCAATTTATTCTGGTAAAACTTTTAGTAACCCCAACCTGTTTTGGCCCACTTCATCACCTCATTCCAATGCGTGGACACACCTGTGTGGTTGGAACTGGGAAGGGGGAGCTCATTGCCTTTATCTTTCCTCCCACATCAGGGGTTTGCAGCCAGCCAATGAAATGCAGTCCCAAAGGCTCTGGATTAGGTAATGCTTTAAATTTGCATTTTGTCTGCTAAAAATAGGGGATTTTCTTCCCTTTCCCTCACGTTGCTGGTTGGAATGTGATGAAATACCAGAGGAGAACTTGGTCCTGAGACGTGTCCTCACTGAAGTGAGCAGGGTTGGGTGTCCCAGGAGCCTCACAGGGGAGGGTGGCAGGAAGGGTGACAGGTTTCTCCCCCGTGAACCTCCTGGAGACAGTTCCCTTTGCTTTTTGATGCCTTCAAGGTCTGTGCAGGTGTTGGGAGGACAGGACCTCACCCGTGACTCAGGGAAAGACCCTTTTCTCCCTGTCTTGTATTATGGAGCTTTTGGGGTCTGGAGGCCAAGAGAGGGATTTCTGTGCTGATCCCAACCCTGTGCTGGGCTGATCCCCAGCGTGGGCAGCAGCAAAGGGGTTGGGATTCTGCCCCTCTGCCCCGCTCAGGTGAGACCCCACCTGCAGAGCTGCCCCAGCCCTGGGGCCCAGCACAGGAAGGACCTGGAGCTGCTGGAGAGAGCCCAGAGGAGACACCAGGGTGCTCAGAGGGATGGAGCAGCTCTGCTGGGAGGAAAGGCTGGGAGAGCTGGGATTGTTCAGCCTGGAGCAGAGAAGGCTCCAGAGAGAGCTTATAGAGGACTTTCAATATGTAAAAGGAGCTTTCAAGGAAGATGAAGAGACTTTTTACAAAGACTTGTAGTGCCAGGCCAAGGGGGAATGGCTTCCCGCTGCCAGAGGGCAGGGATAGATGGGATATTGGGAAGGAATTGTTCCCTGTGAGGGTGGTGGGGCCCTGGCACAGGGTGCCCAGAGAAGCTGTGGCTGCCCCTGGATCCCTGGCAGTGTCCAAGGCCAGGTTGGACAGGGCTTGGAGCACCCTGGGACAGTGGAAGGTGTCCCTGCCCACGGCAGGGGCTGGAATGGGATGGGCTTTGAGGTCCCTTCCAAACCAAACCCCTCTGCGATTCTAAGTCTGTAATCAATGAGATATCACGGTCTGATTTAAAGGTGGTGGCACTTACTCTCCTAAGTCACTTTTGCACATGGACACGTCCAGAGCGAGCCGTGAGAGATGAGCCTGGTTTGGATGCTGCCCTGCCCTCAGCCAGGCTGGAGTCCCTTCCCCTCGTCTATGTGACTGCAGCAATGATTTGGGAAGCTGCCGTGCCTCTGCCTTCCACACCATAAATCCTTGGAGCAGTTCATCCAGCTGAACCTTAAAGCTGACTGCTTCTCTTTATGGAGATCTCTCACATTTTTCATTGCCTTTGCATCAGACCTCGTCAGTCCCACTCTCCTGCCAGAATACGAAGTGCCAGGAAAAATCCGATCTCTTTGGAGCTGACGTTAAATTATGGCACATAAATGTGTCACTTCAACACAGTGTCAGTGTCCCCTGCTCCAGGGCACTGGACAGAGGTACTGTCCGAAAAAGGAACTGCCCATCTGACCTCCACTATTATCCATAATCTTTTTGGAATAAAAGTCAATCTGCCTTTCCCTGGGGATTTCTATTTCTTTCACACAAAGGTTTGTTTGATTTGATTTCACCTTAGTGCCTATCGTGGAATCCCAGGATGGTTTGGGTTGGAAAGGAGCTTAAAGCCCATCCAGTGCCATCCCTGCCACGGGCAGGGACACCTCCCACTATCCCAGGCTGCTCCAAGCCCCGTCCAACCTGGCCTTGGACGCTTCCAGGGATCCAGGGGCAGCCACAGCTTCTCTGGGCACCCTGTGCCAGGGACTCCCCACCCTCACAGCCAAGATCTATCTGAATCCAATTCCAGGGGTTAAAAAAACTCCAGCACAGTCCTGGAGCCTCCCTGATAAGGCCCAGAGGACATTAAATAATGTGCTGCAGGTAAAAGCAGAGTGGAGGCGCCTTCCCAGGCCCTCCCCGCAGGACCACCCATTCCTGGTGGCAGCCATGGCATCAGGGGGTCACCCATCCTTTTCATCTCTCTGTTTTCTGGATCAGGTTCTATCCCGAAGGTTTTTATCCTGTGCAATCCCCCAAGGACTCCCGATCTGTTCCCTCTTAGGAGTGTTTGGTGTTGTGCTTGTAAACACCCACCTGTGGCCTCTCCCAAACAGCAACTTGGGCAGGCTGGGAGCAGGAGGGGGGGTCTGCTTGTGGATGCAGAGCCCGGTGTCTCTGCACAGGGCCAGGTAATGAGAAAGGAAACGGATCTCTCCCTCTGGAAAGAAACGCCTTGAAAATCCTCTCTGCAGCTGCCTTCATGAGGCGGTGGTGTGCATTATTTCCAGGGTTTTCTATCCACGCTGGAGCCTCCGGCTGATCACACAGGGCACCGGGGAGATTTGTTCAGGGAGTCTGAAGGTTCAGTAATTATTTAATAAAGAAGAGGAGACTCAGTGCTGGCAGCTCAGGCTCTGAGCTGGGAATCCTGAGCAGAAAGAGAAATTGTCTGAGCAAAAAAATTCTTCCCTGTGAGGGTGGGGAGGCCCTGGCACAGGGTGCCCAGAGAAGCTGTGGCTGCCCCACCCCTGGAAGTGTCCAAGGCCAGGCTGGACAGGGCTTGGAGCAGCCTGGAATAGTGGAAGGGGTCCCTGCCCATGGCAGGGGGTGGCACTGGATGGGCTTTAAGGTCCTTTCCAACCCAAACCATTCCTGGATTCCATGACTCTAAATATGAGGCAGAGTCACCCCTCTCCAAGCTGCTGGAACTGAACCAGCACCAATCTACTGAAATCTGAGTTTGTGCTCCCTGTATGGTGAGCAAAACTGGCCCTGGGGGTTGCAGTGGAGTGCCTTTTGTTGGTTTGGTGATGCTTGAGAGGCAGATCAGCAATCAGGCAGACAGGTTCCGAGAGAGGTGGGAGCATCAGTCCCAGTGTGAGTGCCGCAGATAAGGGTGGGAAAGAGCAGAGTGTGATGCTGGCTTTCCATCCTTTGTTAACGATGCATTTCCCTGCCTCTGGGCCTCAGGCACAGCACACTGCCACCAGATCCACACCTCCCCAGAGCTGCTGGGTCAGGCTGCATGGCCCTGGTGTCACAGCCAGGCTGCAGAAAGGCTTCGCGTGTGCCACACCGGGGTCACTGCTGGGAAATTCTGGGCTTGGGATTTCGGGATAAAAGCTGGGATGCTCAGCACTGGAACTCCAAAGAAAAGGAGGCTCAGGGGGGACCTTGTGGTTCCCTGACAGGAGGGGGCAGCCGGGGGGGTTGGGCTCTGCTCCCAGGGAACAGGGACAGGAGGAGAGGGAACGGCCTCAAGGTGTGCCAGGGCACGGTCAGGTTGGATATCGGGGAAAAATTCTTCCCTAAAGAAGTGGTTAGAGAGGGGCAGCGGTGGAAGCAAGCATGGAGCTAATAACACCAAGGCTGTGATCCCAGCACAGGCCATTCCCCGACGGGCTGGACTCGGTGATGCTGGTGGGTCCCTTCCCGCTCAGAACGCTCCGTGAAATCTGCGACTGTGAATTCTGTGAAGTGTTCAGCGAACTCGTGGGTGTCGCCCTTGGGGCCGTGGTTCAGCGGTGAGCAAAGAGGTGCCGGGCTCACAGACCTCGGAGGTCCTCCCCAACACTTCTGCAGGACTGCCTGAACGCTCTCTCCCTCCCAAACCAGCCACTCTGGGGCTCAGCATGGACACACCAAAGAGTCCTTCCCTCCTTGGGAGAAGGGCGTAGCAGCTGTGGTGATTCCTGACTGCTTCCTGATCCCAGCCCTCGGGATCAGGACTGGCCTTCCTCTCTCAGAGGAGTTGTCGGAACCAAGCTCCGTCTGGCTGCGTGACCCCTCTGCAGTGGGGCTGAGGTGCAGTTTTCCCGGGAAGCACAGCACACATTCCCTGTGTTCCCGCAGTTTTCCCAGGAGGCGCAGCCCACATTCCCTGTGTTCCA
>VWZW01007689.1:947742-1019292 GCA_013397115.1 Edolisoma coerulescens | reverse complement strand
GAGGACTGCAGCCACCATTGAATCGGACTGCTACCAACGCCCTGACCAACAGGGTGTCAGGTTGTATTCTGATTCTGTCAGTGGTTTCTTTTTGTACTATTGCATTTATTTTATTTTTCCTATTAAATTGTATTTCTGACTTGGAGTCTCTCACTGGTTTGTTTTCAAACCAGCACAGGAGTCTTGAGCCTTCCAGGAACTGCACTGCAGGAAATGGGAAGCAGATTCCCGCAGCCTTGCTCACATTGTCCTGTCTGGGTGTGGAGCTGGTTTCTGTCCCTGAAGAGAACGTGGCTGACATTACCCCAGCTTTGAGACCAAACTCTGCATGACACCTCAAAATCCAGCGTTGTTCCAGCAGGCTCTTCCTGGAGCCAGGGAGGTGGACACCGGAGAGTTGGGATCTCCTGCCGTCCCCGAGCTTCACATCCTTGGATCTTCTCAAGTGTCCAAAAATGAGATAACGTGGCACTTGCTGATACAGTTTTGTGGGCATGGGGATATTCAGTTGCAGGTTGGATTTGATGATCTTGGAGATCTTTCCCAACTTCAGTGATTCCCTGATTCTGTGATTGCCTGCCTTCCAAGGGCTGCTGGAGCAGGTAGCATTTAGAGAAATCTGGATTTATGAAAGGCCACAGGTTTTTTTCTTTGAAGGTTTCTCAACGAGCAGAGCTGAGGAGGGATCACCTCTTTCTACACAGGTCTGGTATGTCCCTGGAATGTCAGATGTTCTCCCAGATACTGGGGATGAAATAGGCACTGCTCCCCAGGCAATGCAAGATACCAAATTCTGCTCAGGAGAGCTCTGATGGACATCAGGAAAGAAGAGGAGGAATAACTTCCTTGTCTGTAAAACCCAGAGTAAATGAGCTGGAACCCTGCAGCAGAGGGAAAGTGGAGAGCCACAAAAACCTGTTCCAGTTGGTTTTCGCCCCAGCCCAAGAAAAATGGAGTCATTATTGAAAAACACCATGTTTCTGTTTAAAAACCCCACCTTTCCTTTGTCTGTACCTGTCATAACTCTGCCAGTCACCCAGAGTGCTGGGAGTGATCCCTGTGCAGACTAAGATCTGTCCAGTGCCTGGGAATATTTGGACGGATGGAATTCCACAAACTGAAGATGTCACCATCATCATCGTCACCACTGCTATTCCTGCTGCTGGTAGCTCCATCACTCTGTAAAAACAAGCCCCTTTCTGAGCGTGAGTGAGGAGCCCCAGGTGTAAATTCCCGGTGTTTTCGGGAGCTGCCGAGTTGTGTCCGTGCTCGGCGAGCCCCGGTTCCACCCAGCCGAGCAGCGGCAATAAAGGAGCCACAGCCGGCTGCTCTTTCCCGGCAGGATTCATTCCAAGCGTGTCCCTGAAAATATTTATCCTTTGCACAAAGGTACAGACAGGAACTTTTGTTCTTTGGGGATGGAGAGTCTGGGAAGGCTCTCTGTGCACAGACAACTCTCTGTCCTCCCCTGCCTGGAGGGACTGAGGTGAAGGGTCTGCTGGGAGAGGAGAGATCCTGGGCTGTAATTCCCACTCCAGGGATATTTGCTTTGTTTTATTCCATGGACTTTGTGAAATGCTTGTTATCCAGTTTAGAAACACTCGGGATTTTTTTCTTCTGAGCGCTCCTAATCCATGGAGTCACCATGGAGAAACTCTTCCTTCTCCCTCTTCTAATTATGGTGACTGTCACTCCATGCTCGCCTGCCTTGGGGCTGGAGACTGAGCCATGATCTCTCTCTTTCCCAGCAGTGTCCTCCAAAATTCATCCATGTTTGGGCACCCTCAGGGGGGCAGAAAACATAGCTCAGCCTGAGGGAGGCACTAAATCTGCATCTCCCCTTCCCAACTGAAGACAGGCAGGAACTGTGGCTGCTCTTCCTCTTCACTCCTTTTGGATAGAAAATTCCTCGGAGGGAGATGAAGGGATGCAGGCAGGAAGTGACCAAGGAGTTGGTCAGCAAAATGACATTCCTGGGGTGCTCCTGGTCCCTGAACTCCACTCAAGTTCCCCTGAGGGTGTTTGTATCCTGTGGGGACATGGAGGAAGATGGAAGAGTCCCCACGGAGTCCAGGTGAGCTTCACTGGGATGTGACACCCGGAGCTGCACGTGGGAATGGCCCTTCCCAAAGCTCCAGAGGCTGATGGGGTAATTTGGAGGAAAACCCCACACTATGATTCAGGTCTGAGTCGCAGGGAGAGGCTTTGTGGTGCTCCCCCATGGCACATGGGGCTGGTAGCAGAAAAAGGCAGGATCTCAGCTCGCCTGCAATGGGAATTGTGGGGACACCACAGGGAGAGAGAGAGCAATTTGAATATAAATCCCACCCAACAGCCAATAAATCCAGATTGTGTTCTTTCTTTCCCCTCTCAGTCAGGAAAAAAGTGCTGAAATTGGTCTAACAAAATACAAGAGTCTTTACAGTAGGAAAAAAAAAGATGGAAAAGGCTTAGGGTGAGATTTGGGGCAGATTTGGGAAAAAATGCAGCTTTAAATTCTGAAAAAATCCCTTTCACTGACTTTAAACAGGTCAGAGTTTCCAGATGTGATGCAATCGGATGTTTAGTGTCCTCCCAGCTCTGAGCCCTGGTTTTGGGGGGGTTCTTCCAGGGGGTGGCAGCAGGTGGGAGACACGACTTCCTGGGGAACAGGCACAGTGCTGACAATTCCATTCCTAAGTGTTGTGCTGTACTTCGTCCTTCCTTCTACTCCATAATGACAGTGGGGAGGAAGGGAAAGAGTGGTTTGTTTGTGTTTAAATTCCATCCTCCAGGAATGGGAGCAAGGCTCCACTCATCCTTCAGGGCAGTGATGGTGGGGCAGAACTCCTGGTTCATAGCTCAAGTTCAATTACTCTCTGTGAAGAACCGTTCCCAACACCCGCCTGGAGCGACAATCCCTGTGGGAATGGGCTCTGGGCAGTCATCAAAGCCCACCTTAACTCCATAAATATCACAAAACTCCTTTAAATCCCTCATTCAGGCTCTTCTACTGGATGCCAGTGCCCTCCGAATCTGTCCCTGCTCCGGTGGATCCCTGTGTCTCTGTGGGTATGACCACGGGGTGGGTTAGGATTAGGAGAGGTGGCCGTGAGCAAAGGGAAGCTCCCAGGGATATTTTGTAGCATCAGGAGGCTCAGGAAGGACTTTCTGGCTCTGCACAACTCCCTGACAGGAGGGGGCAGCCAGGGGTGGTCGGGCTCTGCTCCCAGGGAACAAGGACAGGACAAGGGGAAACAGCCTCAAGCTGTGCCAGGAGAGGGTCAAGTTGGACATCAGGAGGGATTTCTCCATGGAAACAGTGGGCAGGCATGGGAAGAGGCTGCCCAGGGAGGTGCTGGAGTCCCCATCCCTGGCGGTGTCCAAGGAACAACTGGACATGTCTGGGTGACCAGCTGGGCATTGGTCGCGGGTTGGACTCGATGATCCTGGAGGTCTTTTCCAACCTCAAACCATTCCATGATTCCATGAGCAGCAGAAAAGCTTCATTTACTCCCTTTCATGCCTCCTTTTTACCCTTCCTGGGGTAAAAGGCTGCCTTTTCCTCTCCCTGTTGAAAGCACTTTGTCTTTTCCCAGCAAACAGAAGTAGCTGGAATTCCTGTTTTCATGGCAGCAGGATCTGTGCTGCTAAACAAACACGGAGAAAGCCAAAACTTCCTGCCACTTCACATGTTTGTGTTTTGAAAACCCAAGCTATTTATTTAGACAAACTGGAAAATATAACCACAAATAACCCCTGAAGTGTGCTGCTCACTCGCAGCAAGTTAACTGATACCAGAACAGGGAGAATTTGTTTATCCGCAGATTTTCCTTCCCTCTCCAGGAAAATTCTTCCCCCTTTCCAGCCCCTTGGGTTTGCCCCATTGTAGCACCCAGTGCTGCTCCCAGAGCTGGGACGAGCTGCAGGAGGGGGAGCACAGGAATTCGGTGACTTGCATGGATCAAAGATCTATGGAAATACCTTCCCCTGGGGTGGGTGCTCCAGCTTTGCGCACCCGGAGAAGGCACCAAATGAACTCTCAGCCTCAAAACTCCATGTTTGACCTTGGAAAGCAAAGGCATTAATCCACAGCTCCGCATGCTCCGTCCTGCTCCCCATCCTCTGGCTGCTGAAGGACAGCATTATCACGTTGGCAAAGTCAGAGGGGATGGCTCAGGACAGGCGCCTTCCCCGCGGATCCATCGGAGGGACTTTATCTCCAGACTGTGCTCTGCCGGTGGAACAGAGGGGAAGGGAAGGGCTCCTGCCTGACACGAGAGACAATGACCTGCTCCGGGGGAATATTAAAGAGCTCAGGGAATGCAAAGGCTCCATTTCCGACCCCTGTTCCTGGGTTTGGAAGGCAGCCTGGAAAGGTGTGTGCACCCCTGGGCTGGTACCTGGCTGTCGCCGTGGCAACGAGCAGAGGGCTGGAGCTGCTGCCGTCGTTCTCCTCTGCACTTCCCCCTCCCTCCCAAAAGCCACCTCCCCTGGAATTAGAAATGACACCCCTCCGTCCCCTGGGAGCACCTTTCTTTCCCAAGCTGCGCCTCTGCCTTTGGTTTGGAGAGGGAAATATGTGAGTGGGAGATGGGGAGGTGACGGAGAGTGGATAACCAGGCTGTGCTCAGGGCCCAGACTGGACTGAGACATTTTCCTTCATCCCATGTGCTGCTGAATTAATCTTGGACTAATTTCGGCTGGTGTGGATGCTCTGGGGCACGGAGCTGCTCGGAGCTGCAGTGCAGCAGTAGTCCACGGGTGAGGGCAGCCCATGGATCCAGGGGATCCTGAGGATCAGTCTGACTTATCTTGGAGGCTGGACTGGGTGAGGAACAAGATTTGGGGGTTGCAAAACACCTCACAGCTTTGGCATTTCCTCTGCGTTGGATTAGCAGGGCTTGCAAAAGCTTTCGCATAAAGCAGGAGGTGGAGAAGCACCTCGGGGGAAGCCCTGGCCTGGAGAAGCTGTGTGGAGGCTCCAGCTGATTGTTTAACTTGGAACCAGGCTCGGGCGTGAAGGATCCCACATCAGTGCCTCCCATCCCATGTCCAGGGTCAGGAGCTTTCCTCATCCTCCCCTCCCGTTCCCCCACATTTAATTGTGTGGAGAAGGCAGACGAGGCTGACAGAAGTGACTGCATCTTCCCATGCCTCAGGCTGGGATCCAGCAGGGGCTGAGTCTGGCTTTCCCATTATCCCTCCAGCATTCCTCAGTCTGCCTCTCCCTCATCTCCATCACATGGGCTTTGAGAAACCTGCACACTGAAATGAGGAGTTTCTGTAGCAAATCTACATTTTCAGGCCAAAGTTTAAAAATTCCCTGCCTCTGGACCCTGAGGTATCCACACCATCCCCCTGAGCAGCCCCAGGAAACCTCTCACTGCTCCAGGAAGGGTCTCCGTGATGGTTTCCACAGCTCTCCTGCATACCAACAAAGCCTCCTCCTGCTGTACCCAGGGATTTCAGGGCCAAGTGAAGGGTCTCAGGCGGACCTTAGGGCTCTAATTCCCCGCACCAAGGATTGGGATGGATTTTCCTTCAGCTTGGTGCTCAGCCACATGGTTAATTCAAAGCACGTGCTGCGCTCGCACCAGGGCTCGTGCTGGAAGTGAGCTCCACATGATGCCTTAGGTTTTAACTTTTATATTTTCAAATCCTGTACTGCCTGGTGTGTAACTCTGAAGTTTCGTGTGGCCTATGAGCTGCTGTTCTCTCATGCTGGTCAGACATAACAAACCTCTCTAGGTTTGCTCTTCAAGGACACCAGACCCCAAAATGTGTAAACTAAAGCCTTGAGAGGAGGGCAAACTTGGGGTAATTACATCATGAACTGAGGTTATAATTGGAGAATTAACCCTGATATGCAAATGGACCAAACTAATAAAAGTGTGAAGAACCCGTGACCCAGGGTCCATCTTGGGTGCAGCCTCTGGCCTGCCCAGGGTGTGCCTTTGAAGGCCCTTCAAACAAATACCTACCTTTATTCTCTTATTCTTGTCTAGTCTCTGGTTTTAGGTGGCCACCTCAAGGCATCACACACGCTGGAAGTGAATTCCATGTGCTGGGAGTTAACTGGGACTTTACGAGGCTGCAGACCCAGGAATGTCCCTGCTCTTGGATGTCCTCATGTTTGCCAAGAACATTTGCTTGTGTAGGTGATTACAGGAACACCCCAGTGCAGATGAACCCAGCTGTTTTCCTTCCAGCAAATGTTCTCCCAGAGCTATCATAGAATCGTGGAATGAGGTGGAAGGGACCTTAAAAATCACCTTGTTCCACCCCCTGCCATGGGCAGGGACACCTTCCACTAGCCCAGGTTGCTCCAAGCCCTGTCCAACCTGGCCTTGGACACTTCCAGGGATGGGGCAGCCACAGCTGCTCTGGGCACCCTGTGCCAGGGCCTCCCCACCCTCACAGGGAAGGATTTCTTCCCAATATCCATTTAAATGTACTGTCTCTCAGTTCTCCCTCAGGAAAAGCAATTCCCCCTTGTCCTGTCACAATTCCTTGGAAACCTCTCCTCTCCAGAGGCCCCTCTCTGGCACTGAATCCCCACAGTGCTGTTCCCATTTACCCAATCTTTGCCCCTGGGTACCGTGTGGCCCGTGAGCCCCACAGATCACTGCTCTTCCTCCATCACCAGCATTTTCCTTCCTTAAGTATCATCCCAGCGGGAATCAGCCCCTCCCCTGGCTCAGGGCAGAGCACCCAGGCTGCAGGGAGGGCAGAGCATGGCTCCATCTGCTGCATCCAAAGGCTCTAAAGGCTGTCACTGCCAGCAGTGTTCCTCTGTTTCCTCTGCCCAGACACAGCAGGAAGTGAAGGGGAAGATCCAAAGCTTTCCTGCTTGGCTGGGCAGCGTGTAGCAGACAGTAAAGGAGCTCTGGGAGAGAAAACCACCTGCTGGGGGTCGATATCCTTGGGATTTCTGGAGCTTGCTTGGTAAAACAGCTCAGTGAAAGGAGTAAAAACATCTTCCTGGTCTCCCTCCATCTTTCTCCCTGTTTAAATCCATCCCCTGCCCTTCCTACATGGATTGGCACAACGACCCTGCCTGTCACCTTTCCCAGGAGCCCAGATCACTCTCCCGTGATTTTCCCTCCAGCCTCTGGGCTATTCTGTGCTCTTGCCTGACCTTCAGCAAGATGAGCAAGGGGAAAGTGCCTGTACCTCCAGGGTTGGCTGGAGGAACTGGAACTGCAGAAACACGGAGCTGGAAAAGCTGCTTGCACCTCCCATTCCCCCAGGGATGATAGTGGCTATTCCAGGGTTGGATTGGCTCTGATTGCAATCCCAACAAGGTGATATGGAAATAATGCCACAAACCACCGGGAAAGGGCCAGAAAAAATCCCAGTGCACAGCAATGTTGTGCTGAGTGGAGGGGAACCTGTGGAAAAACAGGGCGTGGGGTGGGGGAGGAATGAAGGCATTGTGTTTTGATGCTTTGTGAATAATGATTCCTTGATTTTTCATAGCCTCCCTCCTCCCATGGCACTTCCCTCACTTGTACTCAGCTCCAGGACTTGCCCTCAGCCTCTGGAGCAAAACAGGACCAACCTTTCACCTCAGAGTCTTCATCAGGGTACTCCGAGGATATTTCAGTGCAATTCCTCTCAGCTGGAGTTTAACAGGTCATTTTGCCACGAGGTTTGATGCTCTTTGGACGCCCATCCATGTTTCTGCTGGATTGCATCCAATGTCATCATCCTTGCAAGCTGCTTGGACTGCAAGGCACAGTGAGTTTAGGGATGAAAAGGTCTTTTCAGGGTCTTCCCCTGTCCTGGGGAAGGAGCCTGCCCTTGGGGCTTGGACAGGGAGGGCAGGTGCCCGTGTCAGAGCGATGCCAGGGGAAAGGGGCAGTGTGGGGGTCCTTCAGACCCTCAGGGGCTTAGAAACTGGGTGTGACTCCTGGGACAGCAATGCTTTGGAAGGGTTCTGTCGAGTCCTTAGAGAGGACAGAAAGCAGGGAAATGGCTGGAAAGAGAGCAGGCAAATGCAGATTTGGACACCATACGGTTCAGTCCAGAATCAGGATGGGGGTTTTTTGTTTATTGTCTCCTCAGCAAGGCAGGGCTGAGACAGCCCTGAGAGAGCTGGAGCTATTTTGGACTTTACAGGGTGTGCTGGGAGACAGACTTGGCTCCATTTCCATGGCCCATCCCAGCCAGCCCCAGTGAGACCAGCACCTCCCAGTGATGAACTTCCAAAAGTGACACACTCATCACGGGTCTCTTCTCTCAATCCAAATATTAACTTCTTGAGGGGCAGGAATCCTCTCTTGGTCCTTCCCGTGTTGTGCTTCAGCAAGTCCCATATTCAGCATTGTCTTGATGCAAACCTGAACTTTTGGGAGGCAGGAATCCCCTCCTGATCCTTCCAGCTGCTTTTAAGCAAAGCCCAGCCTCTGAGTGGCAGGAACACCTTCCTCCCGTGCATTTGGCCGGGATTCCTGTCACTCCCAGACACCCATTTATGAACAACAGCCCAGAGAAAAGAGGGAAATCATCTGCGATCCGTCGGAAGGTAAATACCGCTCCCTCCATTGCCCCTGACAGCCCGTGCCACAGCTGAGTTCCCCCCAGCAGCTCCCTGCCATTAATCACCTTCAGAAGGGATGGTTCCAGCTCACGGTGTTTGCTGTGGCAGAAGGTTGGGCTGGAACGCTGCTGCCAGTCCCACACGCTCCTCGTTCGGGAGAGCGCGGCGCTGGCGCAGAGCCAGAGCTCGCTCCTTGCCCTGCTTCCAGTGCTGGCAACAGCGAAACGGGCTTGTTTCGCTGTGGTTTTCATTTCTCCTTCACCTCCTCTCATTCCCCCCACCTTTTTCACTTCTTTTAAGGCCCCTGAGAAGTGGTGAGGAGGAATCCCTTATCCCCGGCGGCGCCACTTGTGGGGCCCCCCAGCACCGTCAGAGCTCGGGGATTATAAACTCTGCACACGGCTAATAGGGAAAGGAGGAGAGAGGATTAGGATTTTTTTTCCTTTGGAAAGGGATGTGGATTATCTGGGCCAATAACCATGGCTGTGACATGCCTGTTTTCTCACCACAGATTCGCAGGGAGCGCTGGGGTCTCCAGGCACAGTTTGTGAGAACCTGCTGCAGGCAGTGGGAGGTCCTGCCCTCCCTTCCTTGGGCTCCAGAGCAGCCCTTTGCTGACTTGCTGTACCCTCGCAATTTAGTATTGATCCTGAAAAGCTTCTTTGTGAATCTGCCTTGACTGAAAGCTGAATTTTCCCTCCTGCCTCATTCCCTCTCTGTACCAGCCTCCTCCCAGGAACGTGCCCAGTGCTCCCACTGCCCCATTCCTGCATTGGCTTTTCTAGCCAGGGTTCTGCCTTGCCTTCCCCCCCACAGCTGCCAGGAAAAGCTTGATGGGAGGCCCTGAAGGCCATGTAGACCCCACTAGCACTTCCCTTTAGTTACAAACAGGTCATTTGCATTAGTGTTGGAAGGGACCTTGGAGCTCATCCAGTTCAATCCATGGGCAGGGACTCCTCTCACTGTCCCACGGTGCTCCAAGCCCCATCCAACCTGGCACTGGACACTTCCAGGGATCCAGGGGCAGCCACAGCTTCTCTGGGCAACCTGTGCCAGGGCCTCCCCACCTCACTGTAAAAATTTCTTTGTTATATCTTCCCTGATGTGGAGCTGGGAATGGACACACGGAAAGAGGATGGAGCTGCGTTCCTGCGGCCTTGCTCTGGTTTCCCACAGGAGATGTGTAAAGAAGGGTTTGACACTGCTGGACTCTGTGACTTGGATTTCTAGCAAGCCTTGGGCACCCAGCTCTGGGATCTGCCCAAAATTCCTCTGAAGCCGTGGGCTGTGGGGGGCCAAACCCCTTTGGAAGTGCCAGCCCTGCTGAGCAGGCGGGAACAAGGTTCCTGGCGAGGGAGGACCGTGTTAACAGCAGAGGTTTGCCTGTGGAAGCAGTTAATCACCAGGAACACAATTAGCACTTAAACGCCTCTGGACACCCTGTGCTGGCCTTCCCTTGTCCTACACCGGTGTCTCGCTGGCTCATTACCTGCGACACATCATTTTCAGTGCTGCTAAATCCAGCTGCCTCTGGAGGCTCCCGGCGTTCCAGAGGGGATCCTGCCTTCTCCAGAAAGGAGCATCCCTGCTCAGCATTGTTATCCCGAGGTGTGTGACACCTCCCGATGGGAAGCAGCCGGTGCTAGTGGGCACAGCCACTCCCTTTCCTCCCCCATTTCTCCCCATTCCACCCTCCCAAGCTCCCTGCAGCTCTTTAAAACACTGTTCCTCTCCTCAAAGTGCTTTTAATTGCTGCCCCTCACCCAGCAGGGTCACAAAAAGCAGATGGAAGGCTCCAAGGTCTCCTTTGCCAGAAAGTCAGGCTTTTTTTCAAATGTGGAAGACCTCAATTAATAAAATATTCCTCGTTTTTCCGAGGTCATCTTTAGCAGCCGGGCCCCGTGATCAGAGAGCCTTTTCCTCGGGATGTCTGCTCACTGGAATCTCATTAATGCTCACTCCTGCAATGTTTAGTGGCAACCAAATGGGACAGAAAGTGTCTGTTTCCCTTTTCCTCCCCCTTGGATCAGGCGGGAGGCAGGAGAACCTTGCAGCGCTGTGTTTTACCCTCTTTACCCCTCTAATCACATCCCTTCTCTCACTCAGCGCCAACCCAGCCTTCAGATCCTTGTGCATCTCCGCTGGTTTGGGTGGAATTCAGGGCAAAACGGTGTCTGGCAAGCAGATGAGGAGTCTGTGCTTGTGGCAGCGAGGATTTTCACAGCTCTGCAGTCGGAATCGCTCTCACCCGGTGTGAATGAGGCCAGGGAGTGACCCTGGATTTCCATCATGTTTAGCTGGAAGCAGAGTGCAGCTCTTGCTTTCTAAATTCATCAGTCACCGCCAGAACATCCATTTTAATGGAGTTCAGGCTATGGAGCCTTGAAGGGAATTGTTCTGCAATAACGAGCTCGTGTGTAAGAGTTATGCCCCAAGGGAAAGCTTCTCCTCCCAGTGGGATCTGAGTCCTCGCCCAGGGGCCCTTCTGGATGACTCACTGTGATTATTTATTATTTCTCTGGCACCATAAATGTGCAGAGCACTCTGGAACGGGCGCAGGACAATGTCCCTGCCTCGATGAGGTTACAACATCCCTGCCCTCGCTCCAGCCAAACTTGTGGCATGCTAGAGATAAATAACGGGAATGTGGGGAAGGAAGAAGGAGCAGCCTCAGCCCCCACTGGGATGAAACACCAGGCATTAGCTCAAATGCAATCTGGGAATTGCCAGGGAGACACAGCTAAGAGAATAAACCTGGGGAATCCACATCCACACATTATCTCAAAGACCAGGATAGAAGACATGGAAGGAAGGAATGGTACGTGCCCCTCTCCCCTCCAGCCATGGTGCTCAACACTGCACTCCGAGGGGCTGATCTCTGTATTTCCCACATGGAATCTCTGCCCCAGGTGCCCCACTGGCCCCAGGCAATGCCAGCACCATCATGTGCTGTTCAAAGTTGGTAAATCTGAGATGGAAGAGCAGCCCAGCCTGGACTGTCTGCAGCATCCTCGCTGCTGTGGTCTGGGCCCTGGAGGAATTTCATCCAGAGGGGGTTTTTTCCATGGAAATGTGAGCACCTTCTACCTTTGCTCCCCATTCAGGAAAGATCCCCTAGGACTGTCTGTGCCTCTCCCATGGAATGTGTTCCTGTCCTTCCAGCCGTGTATTCCTGTGGAAAGAGCATATTCCCAGGGTGAGAAACAGACACACCTGATAAAGGTGGTGCATTCCCAGCACTGCAGTATCCCAGAGCCACAGTCTGGGAGCTTTTACTTATCCTTGCACCGGATTAGCACCAGCACACACCTCAGAGTTGGAGCCCAGAGTTTGAATCCAGGTGCTTCTCCCCAGCCTTTCTCGGGCACCACCCCCCATCCACCTTCCTGCCAGGCTTCCTAAATCCCCAAATCTCCAGGCAGGAGATGCCCAGCCCCATTTTTGCAGCAGAGCAGTGGCTCCAGCAGCCACGGGCATACCTGGGGATGTGCTGGAAGCGAAGCTGTGGCAGGAGGCTTTGCCATGCCCTGGGTGCCGGTTCTCCAGCCCGGTGCATTCCCACAGGCACACTCCTCCAGCATTTTCTGCAGCAGCTGGGCCGGGCAGAGCAACACTGTTCTGACACAAACATTTTTGCCATGGATTTCGCAATTGGCTGCCCTCCCTCACCTCCGAACCGGGACTGCTTGCCAAGAATGTGTTTCCCAGCACTGCACTTCCAGCCCTGTCACCTGCAAACACAATTACTCCTTGCTTTGGATGGGCTTCGTTAGCGATGGGGCTGGACAAGGGCTGAAATGGAGCGTGCTGCCCGCTCCGGGGGGGACGTGTTGTTAGCAGGCCCAGGGAAGGAGCTGCTGCCAAAGCCGCTCCCGCAGACCCCGCGCAGCTGCTGCAGGAGAAGCTCTCGCTCGCTGATCCGGGGCAGCGAGGCGTGAAGAGGAGTTCTGCGGATGGGGAGGGACCCGGTGGTGTTGGAATATTGAGCATACAGAGGATGCAGCTGGAAGAGATCCACAGGTTGGCTCTGCCTGGGAATCAACACCTTCCCTTCTGCTGATCAAGGGTGGCTGCTCAGGGGCTTGATAAGGGAGGGTTTGCTTCATGGTCTTTGACATTGGGATTTTTTTTTTCAACAGGAAAATCAGGCTGGAAAAAGTAGCATGGTCACTTAGTGTGTCTTTGATCGTAGGAGAGATCGTGAAATCATGTGCTCATGGAATGCTTTGGGCTGGAAGGGACCTTAAGAATCATCCAGTGCCACCCCCTGCCATGGGCAGGGACACTTCCACTAGCCCAGGTTGCTCCAAGCCCCATCCCTGGCCTTGGACACTTCCAGGGATGGGAGGTTTTCTTGCCCATCATCACTTTGGAAATTTTGCTTTCTTTTCCGAGTGTATTTCCTAGATTGAGGAGACCTCAGGTTGTCAGTTCCCATGACTTTCCCTGCTCCCTGCATGCTTAGGATGGTGGCTTTACCATTTGGGTTGGAAGGGAAATTCAACATCAGTTATTTCCAAACCCCCTGTGAGGGACATCTTCCACTAGACTGGGTTTCTCCAAGTCCCATCCAACATCCTCTTCCGTTCCACCATTTCCATGCCAGGAATTTTGAACCCAGAGCTGAAGGCACAGCAACAGCAGAACACAACTCCAACATGGGGAGCCTGGTACCTCCACACCAGCAGTTTGAAGTTCCAAAGGACCATGGTGGGTATCATGGGATAGTCCCTTCTAGTGCCAAGTGCTGTGGGTTTGGCAAACTGATTTTACATTTTGGGGGTTGGTAATTCCTGTGCTCCCATGGCAAGGACTGGAGCTGTTCTGGAGGAGGTGCTTGGTGGGACCTCAGCCCAGGATCTGCTGCTTGGCTCCCAGTGGTTTCCTGGGTGTCTCATGGGCTCCCATGGCCTCAAGGGCTGTGGAGATCTGCCACAGTTCATGGAAACTCCCATCACTCATGGAAAAACCGAAAGGGCAGGCACCTCCACAAACACCACTGCATGGAAGCAGCAATAAAAAAATACACATATTTTAATCCAGTCTGAATTGGATTTTGTGAGAACAGCAAATTTCATCACAGAGAACTAAATTTCGGTTGATTTTCAGGTACAGAGCACAAAAAGCCTCATGTTCTTCCAACACAGGGAATGTTTTCCTGGCATCCATTGGAAATGCTGCATCACCGCTTTTGTTAATGTGATCAGCAACAAGCTGGGCCCAAAGCAGGCAGCAGGAACGGACGGTTTTTTCAGGAGTCAGCCCAGCTTGGCAAGCTGTGGACAAACGGAGGGATGTTCCATGCCCGGAACAGTGGGAGCCTCCTGGAGCCACGGGCAGTTCGCTTTCGGCAAAGAGCGTCGTGCTGTTGGGTGGAGTTGGAGCAGGAGCACAGGAGGGGCTGGAGAGGAAGTGATGGGCACCGGGATCAGTTCTTTGGGCAGCCTCAAAGCACACTCAATGAGCCCGCTCTCCAAGATATTTGTCTGGAGGTGGCTGGCAAAATGCACCTCGTGGAATCATGGAATGGTTTGGCTTGGAAGGGATCTTAAAGCCCATCCAGTCCCACCCCCTGCCATGGGCAGGGACACCTTCCACTATCCCCAGGTTGCTCCAAGCCCCGTCCAACCTGGCCTTGGACGCTTCTGGGGATGGGGCGCCACAGCTTCTCTGGGCACCCTGTGCCAGGGCCTCAGCACCCTCACAGGGAAGAATTCCTTCCCAAAATCCCATCTCTAACCCTGGCCTCCTTCAGCTTAAGGGCATTCCCCTTATCCTATCACTCCAGGCCCTCATGGAAAGTCCCTTCTTACCTGCTCCCTTTAGGTAATTCCCACCTTTGTGGATGGACGTGTGGAAGGATGATGAGCTGCATGGAAAGGAAGGAAGAGGTGGTGTGTGTCATACCGTCCTTTCTGTCCTTTGTTGTCCTCCTCTCTTCCCCCTGACCTTTTACTCCTGCTCAAAACATCCTCTGAGACTGAGGGAAGCACAGACCATCTAGCTGGATGTTGACTTTCTGCCTGGAGCTGGGCACTGGACAACCAGCTGTGAGCTCCTGGTTCATGTCCTCCAGAGCTTTGGGCCAGCCAGGCTGCTTCCAGGCAGGGATTCACCCCACGGATTTTGAGTGCTGGCAGAACGCAGGATTTTGCTGCATTTCATTATCCAGTTGGCTCCAGGTGTTCCCAGCACCTTTCTATCTGAACACCTCCTGGTAGTGCCTTGAGCAATCCAACTGGTGCCTGCTTTGTGCAGTCTGTTTTCCCAACCCATTCCCCAGGAGAAGGGAAGGCAGGACAGCTGAAGTGGGAGAAGATTTTAGGTTTGTTTTCCATTTATTTATTCATAGTATCTACCCAGGTTTGTGTTCATGTTACAAAACTCACACCAAGGAAACATTCCTGACATTTGGAACTGCCTTCCTGGAGGGGGTCTTTCCCTGGATTCTATTCTGTGGCACAGACAGGCTTTCATCCACCTGCAGAACCCACCACAGTGCCACAGAACAAGGCTGCCCACACTGCCCTCACCGTGGGGCAAGAAGGGCAAGATATTGTTCTAATCTGTTGTGTGAAGTAAATATCGGGAGGCAGGGTGTCCAGAGGTTGGATCCAAGCTCTTCTTGGTGGTGCTCAGCAATGGGACAAGAGGAAGAGTCAGGAATTGATACCCAGGAAGTTCCACCTGAACATGAGGAAGAACTTCTTTCCTGTGCAGTGACCAAGCACTGAACAGATCCCAGAAAGGGTGTGGAGTCTCCTCACTGGGGATATTCCAGAACCACCTGGATGCAATCCATGTGCTCTGGGACGACCCTGCTGGAGCAGGGTGACCCACTCTGGTCACTTCCAACCTTAACCATTCTGCGATCCACGATTCTGGGAGTAGATCTGAAGAGGTCGGTCACGGCTCCTCATGTTCCTGAGGGACTGTGCTTGAGCAGCTCCAATGTGACTGTAGCTCCTTCCCTCTGCCAGCAAAGCCTGGCTTGGCTCGCCCTCGTGCAGATGCTGCTCTTGGCCAAGGCCTGGCCCATGTTGACAGCAGCCGTGCGGGGAGGCAGGAACCTCTTGGAGACAGCTGGCACTTGGATCCGGCTTCTCTGCCCAGTTTTCCTTGGAGCTGTGCTGGTAACGGAGCAGGTCTGGAGAGAGCCGCTCTTTGTGGGAAGGGCGTGTGGGAAGCGCAGGTTCCCGCCGCGGTTCGGGTGTATCCCGTCAGGAAGGGCTCCAAGCTTTCCTCACACCCGCTGGATCCGCGCCACCCTGCAGGGCAGCACAGCCGTTCATTAGCAGCACGGATGCCGCATCCTGCTTCCGTGAGCTTTATTTTTAGGCTCTGCCTCCTTCTCTCCCATCTGCTCCTCTGCGGGCTGGCCACCGTCAGCCAGGAGCAAGTGGCCAGAGATGGAGGATACACATCTCTGCTGATCCCACCAGGAGGCCTGGGAGAGGCTGGCTTTGTGGAGGAATTGTTCTCAGGTTTATTGCTGAGCCTTTGGTGTTAGGGGACGTGGGCCCTCTGAAACTTCGCCATCCTTCACACATTCCCATCTTCCTGCTGTGTCCCACGAGGTGCTTGCTGGAAGGAACCAGCTGGGATAGCTGTCCACAAACAAGAGCTCACTGGCTCGGTGCAAACCACAGCAACAGCAGGGCCCCTCCATAAGCCTCATCCAAACAGCAGAACTCTTCCCATTGAACCTTCTGGTCTAGTGGAAGGTGTCCCTGCCCATGGCAGGGGGGTGGAACTGGGTGATCTTTAAGGTTCCTTCCAACCCAAACCATTCCATGAATTTTGTGTTGTCAGTGATGGCCCGTGAGGCTCCTCAGAGTCACCTTCTGCTGCAGCAGTGCAGACACAGTGAGCAGGCTGGTTCTCATTACAGCCAGAATGACTCTTTCAACCCTTTTTCTCCTCCTCTGTAATATTCCTGAATCCATCACATCCTCCCTGTGCACAGCCAACCCTTTCCATTCACATATGTGTTGGCTTCTTCCTCCAAAGCCTCCACTCCCCACTGCTCCGAGCTCGCTCTGTGCAGAAAGGACATTTCAGAGGTCACATTGAAAGGTCAGCAGCTCCTGGGATTTATATCCATCCCAGCTCTGGAAGATCAGGCTGTAGAAGATTCCTCCACAGGTCCTGTGAGGAGCCACTTGGGAAGCTGAACCCTCAGCACTTCACCTCACTTGAATCCTCCTTTATAGTTCCCAGTGGATCTGATTAGGCTGCCGAGGAAATGGAGCTGCTAAAGCACTTGCTACACGCAGAAACAGGGCAAAATGAGGCTGAAGAGGGTGGAGTGAACACTGTTTCTTTGCAGAGGTTTCCAAAATAACCTTCTGACAGACAGAAGTTGTGGAGAAACAGGCAGAAGGCCCAGCGGTTACCTGCTGACATTTCATTCATTTCAATTCCTGAACAGCAGCAAAACTGTTCCAATCCAAATAATTTCCTGGAGAGTGGATTGAATGAGCTCTAGGAGGTCAAAGGCTCAAGGAAAAGTGTATGGTCCATTGGGGAGTGGACTTCCAAAAGAGTCTTTGTCTCACAAGGAAATGTCCGGAGCATTGTGACCAAATGGACGTGGTCATACGGTCAAGCTGATACCCTCTGCTCCAAGCCCTCCTGTCCTTGCAGTGACCCCTGCACAAGTCACGGACTTGGTGTGGTCCCATGTGAGCTGCAGACATTTAATGACACTCGCCAGCTGTGGTGGCCCACAGCAGAGGACTGTCACTTGTCAGGCACGTAGCAGCTTCGTGGGGTCTCAGGGATGTGTTCCCAGGATTTAATCCAAGGCAGCAGCTTTCATTTCTGCTCTCAGCTGCAGACACTTCTCTACAGACACGGAGCACAAGCAGGGGCTGTGGGCTCAGGCGTCAGTTCAGGCCCGGGGGAGCAGATGAAACACTGAGTAAACGGCGAGTAGCACAACAGGATGGATGCAGGGAGCCACCTGTCTCCTCCTGGCCTCTCTCCCTGCTGGTATTTTGTTGGGAAGGGTTATTGTGAGAGCTCACTGTGTAAATGAGCAGTTTAAATATCCCCTGACTCACACGGCAAATGCTACTCGGGGAGTGTCAGCACAAAACACAGCCTGTGCCATGTCCCCGAGGAAATCACTGCAGGAGCTGCCTGACCTTTGCAGAACTGTTCCAGGGGCTTGGAGCACCCTGGGATAGTGGAAGGTGTCCCTGCCCATGGAATGAGGTGGTCTGTAAGCCCCTTCCAACGCAAACCAGCCTGGGATTCCATGAAGATGAATCCACCTCACCTACCTTCTCCCTAAAGTTAGACTTCCAGGCAAACCTGTTTTTCTGGGCTCCTGTATTTGGAGATAGGCAGCTCCAGAAGATGCTCCAGTTCTTCCACAGAGGAATCCTGAGCCAGCCTCTCTCCAGTGACTCCAGAGGTGACAGCTCTCTCTTTAAGGACTGTGGCCACAAGGACTGTGCAGCACGGGCTGCTTCCCCTTCCTTGTCCCTTCTTGGTCCCCAGGATCCGTTGTTTGACTTAACTACCTCCTAATGGCTGAGCAGGGAGTCAGGCCTGTGGTGAGGATGACAACCCAAATCCTCCCAGCTCCATGTGGAACACGTCAGGATAGGGGCTGTGATCTATCATTGCCACTGCCAAACTGGAATTAAACTAATCCAGTGTGGGAAAAGCCAGGAAGAAAGTCCCCCACGACACAGCAGGGATTGTTTTGGCTGAGCCAGCAGCAAGATGAAGCTGGGGAGGTCTCTGCTTCCTGACTGGAAGGACCTTGAGTCCATGGCTGATGCATTCCTTGGATTGGGCTGAGCCAGCCTGGGGTCTTATTGTGGAACAGAAAACACACAACAAACCCGTGATGTTTATGTGGTGCCTGGTTTTCACACCATCATGTTTCAGAGCCTAAGGAGCTCCTCCTTGTTCTCCTCCTCCTCTTCCTCCTCCCCACAGCTGAGTTCCTGCTCCACCGAAGGACATGTTGCTCTCTCTGCTCTGGGTTTTGCTGATAAAGCTGTGGCATCTCCGTGCTGCTGCTTGGCCTGGACCAGAGAAATGAGGAGAGCAACAAGTTGGGCAGGTGATGGATTGATCCTGGGGCTTGGATTCCCAATGGAGAGCTCGGCTCTGAGTACTGCGAAATCAGAAGGACCCTGTGATGGTTCTCAGCTTGGAAACGCACAGCTTGGAAACACACAGCTGAGCATCCATGCTCAGCCACTCCCAGTGACCCTCCTGGCCCCATGTGTCCCCCACAGCCCAGAGGTGACATGGGACAGCTCCAGCCAGCTCTGCCATCCTTCCTTGTGAACACCTATGGAGGGAGCATGTTCTCCACCCACCTACGCCAGCTGCACCACACACAGAGCCCTCTCCCTGAGCTGTGCCAGCTCCTGGGCTCCAGAGGAGGAGGTTGCAGGTGTTTCAATGCCATTATCAGCCCTGAATCAGTCGTTTTCCACCTCCAACACAGCTTTTATTCACTGTGTGCCTCCCTGCTTGCTCTGAAAAGCCTTGTTTCTCCTTGTCTCCTGCTGCTCCTGCCTCTGCTCCCTTTTCATCCACCACCAGAGTCCAGCTCGGGCATGGCTCTAGCATGGACACCCCTTGGAGGTGCTTGCAGGGGGTGGAGGGGCTGGGTCCTGGGCTGGCTGTGATTCCCAGGACGTGACAAAGGGGTTTTTTGGCTCAGAGTAGTGGCTGCGCAGCCCACAGATCCTACACACAGTTGTGACACAGCACAGTGACCAGTCTGGCTGGTGGCCACTCACAGATCACTCCTACAGCTCCAACACCCACCCGGGAGCCGTGAGGAGCGAGCCAAGCCTGCGGATCACGGCACTCGTCGGTGTCCTGCCAGCACCAGGGCAGCGTGGCTCAGGGAGGAGGAGGAGAGCAGAGTGTGGAGATGAATAAATGAACCACCAAGAGCTGCTGGAGCAACGCCTTGGGCCACATCTTCCCTGGGAAAAGCCTCTGGAGCCACACCCGGCTTGGGCAGCACGTGAGCAGGTGCTGAGTTACACGGTGATCCAGGAGACAGCTCCCTGTCCCAGGCTGCCTTCGGCTCTGCAGTGCACAGCTCCTCACACGCTGCTGCCTCCTCCATCTGCTCTGCTCCAAATGCTCATCCCTAACGTGACGCCTGCTCTTTCCCCTGCTGCTCAGGGCTCCATGGCTGGTAATTTCCCTGGCATGTAAAAGCTTTGGAAAATTATTGTAGAGCACAGGTTCGCACCTTGTCACGAAGAGGCGAAGTTTAATAAACCACGGAGCCAAACTGTTGGATCCCTGCATTAATGCAAGTGAGCAGCTGGAAGCAGCTCCACAGAAGGAATTCTCAGCAGGATGCCGGAGGCAGAGCACCCACAACTTCTCCAGCAGCTGTTTTGCTCAGCTGCTCCAGCGCTGGCCTCTGGGAACCGAGGCTGTTCTGAACCAGAGCAGGGAATGGTGCCACAGGCCAGAAGGGATAAAAGTGCCTGTGCAATCTTACAGATGTCCAGAAAACATTTTCACTCCCCTTGCTCACACCTCCTGCACCTGCAGAGCTTCTAAAGATCATCCCAAGGTGTCCCTGGAGTACCCAGAAACTTTCTACATCCCTGCTGGTCTTCCTTACCCAGGCTTCTTCCCACAGGTCCTTTCTTTGGGTGGCATCTCAGGGCTTGTGCCACCTGCTTCAAGCAGCAGCTGTGGGAACAGGGACTGGAGCAGGGATTGTGTGAGGCAGCCTCTTGGCCTTCACCAGAGGATGGAGGGATGGACCAGAACACCCAAATCCCCACTCCACACACGTCCACAGGAATATTTGCTGAAAGAGAAAAAAAAAATGCTTTTTATCGCTGAAACTTTCCTGTGCCTCTTGGAGCGACCGGATCTCTTTGTCCCTTCCCAAAAATCAGAGTGCTCCACTCAGGCCTGCTGGGGAGCATCTTCAGGTGTTGGTAGTTGGTAGAACCAAAGCTGACCAAGCTGTGGCAGCACAGGGAGCTCTCCCCGAGTTCAGCCTGAGGTTTGTAGCGGGGGAAGGTGGCGTGGGCTCGCCCCAGTGCCAGGGGGATGATCCTCTGGGAAGAGAGGGCAGATCCATGGGGATGATCCTCCAGGAAAGGAGGGCAGATCCACGGGGATGATCCTCCGGGAAAGGAGGGCAGATCCACGGGGATGATCCTCCGGGAAAGGAGGGCAGATCCAGGCATTCAGCCCCCACGCCCGTGGGCTGCACAGCCTCGGTTCTTATTCCCGCTATAGGATCCACCCACTGCCGTTCATGATTCACATCACTCGCTTGGATCACCTCACCCCTCCTTACAGCCTGTGCCTGAGCCTTGCCCAAGCTGCTGTGTCATCACATTTCCAAGGCCTCCTTTCCATTAGTGCTCTGGCTGGGAAGGGAAATGCTTCAGGAGCAGGGACTGGGGCACGTGGTGGGGTTCTTGGGGTTGTCCTGTGGCAGGCTGGGAGCTGCAGTTGATCCCTGTGTATCCCTTCCAGCTGAGGATATCATTCCATGATTCTGTGATTCCATGAGCTCTACAGGGAGAGTTGTGCACCCCACTGAGCGTTTTGGCTGTAGAATGGCAACAGATTTATGGACGCTGGTTTCATATCCTGAAATTCCTGTGTTGCCCTGGCAAAGGACAGTGGCACCGTCATCTCTCCAGCTCCTCTTCCTTCTCTGGCTCTGTTTGGGGTCTCTCAAGTGTGCTCTAAGTGTGATCATTACACATCCATCCATGAAACTCAAGGTTTCATGGAGAAAAGGAGACTTGGGGGGACCTTCTGGCCCTCCAAAACTCCCTGACAGGAAGGGACAGCCAGTGGAAGGTTGTGCTCTGCTCCCAGGGAACAGGATGAGAGGAAATGGCCTCCAGCTGTGCCTGGGGAGGGTCAGGCTGGATATCAGGGAAAATTCCTTCCTGGAAAGGGTGGTCAGGAATTAGAACAGGCTGCTCAGGGAGGGGGTGGAGTCCCCATCCTTGGAGGGATTTAAAGCCATGTGGATGTGGCACTTGGGGACACGGGTCAGGGGAGGCTTTGGCAGTGCTGGGGAACAGTGGGACTTGAGGGCTTTTCCAAGCTAAGCAATTCCATGATTCTCTGTCTTCAGGAAGGGTTTGGCTACCTGTGGTTCTGGAGTCTTTTCCACAGTCAGTCTGGACACTCTGGCACCAGAAAACAAACAAGAGGAGCCCAGACTGATTTGCTGGGGGTTTTTAAAATCACATTTTTTAAGCTCATTTTGTACAAGCTTGGCATCTGAATTGTGGCATTTCGCTGCCTGCCTTCAGCAATCAGGGAAATATCTAAAATTTTGGCTGCACAGGGATGTAAATCTGTGGGGAATCTCTCGGGATCAGAGTTGCTCTGTGTTTCAGTGGTGTCTTCACTCTCCCCACGGTCCAAGGAGTGCATAAAGAGCCAAGCCAGGCCCTGTGAAGAACAGCTATTGTGGAGGGATGAGGAAGAGCCAGGATTAGTTACAACAGCCTAACTGGGCAGGGTTAGGCTGGGTTTAGGACTGATTACCTCACCCAGCCCCAGTGGGGCTTGTTGTAGGATCTCCCTCACTCCTCTCTTCCCAGCCCTCCTGGGCAGGTCCTGCTGAAGCCACCACCTGCCTTGTCGGCTGTTTCGTCACACTTCCCAAGCACAGGCAGCAAATCCCAACTGCTCCAGAGGATTTGGAGCACCAGGGAGGGTGTCGGGGTTTGATGGTGGCCGTGGCCCAGGGAGAAGCAGCGGGACAGGACATGGGCACACTGGTGATGAGCCTTGGCTGGTGTGGAACATCCATCCCATGGCCCTGCTGGAAAACTGGGCCCTTGGAATCCTTCAGGATGCCAGGAATGCATAGGGAGGCTGGAGGAGAAACTTTTCCAAGTTCTGGGATGCATTATTTGGCTTTGTGGATAGTTTGTTTTCCCTCAGGCTTCTGCATTCTTTGTAGGCATGAGTTTTCCCCCTAAGAGCCATGAAAAAATCTGCCCTCCACCACTGGCTTGCAACTGGAATAAAAAACACGAGACAGGGTAAAAAAAATATCGACAGTTTGCAATTCTGAGTAGACATTGAGGAGCTGGAAGAGGCAGAATAAATTAACAGGGTGATTTTAAGCAGGGAGCCCAGAAAAAGGAGACAATTAAACCAGTCCTTCTTAGTCAGGCACACGACATCTGGACCAGGTGCAGGTGGAAGAGATCCATCTTCTAAAAGAGTAGGGAAAAGAAGGAAAGCAAACCCAGTGGCATATTTGTTCCAAACCCTTTCTGTGTTTGAAGTGTACGAGATGCTGGAGTGAAAAAGGGAGGCAAACCCCCGTTCCCCAAGTTTCTGCCAAAACTGAGCACACACGTGCCTTTGGAAAGTCTGCAAAGAGTTTTTGCACAGGGATTTTCATCCCTGGAAGTGTCCAAGGCTGGGGTGGATGAGGCTTGGAGCACCCTGGGATAGTGGAAGGTGTCCCTGCCCATGGCAGGGGGTAGAACAAGATGGGTTTTGAGGTCCTTCCAACCCAAACCATTCTGGGATCATGAAGCAGAGAGGCCAAGGAAGCACCTGCATTCCTGTGCCCCACATGCTTTGCATCCACCCTCACATCCCTTTGGGAGCCCTCAGACAGGTGTGAGATCCAAAGTGTCCATGTTGCTTCGTGCCAAGATAGAGCTCAACACTTGAATCCCATCCTCATGAGCCTGAGAAGCCAGAGGAGACACATGGCCATAAAAATAGATGGCCATTTGTGGCTTTTCAATAAAGGGAATGGATCCATCTCTGTCCCTCTTCCAGGGCAACCATTCCCACTTCGCTGCCGTGACCTCGGGAGCGTCGTGCCTTGTGAGGGGCCAGGTTGCCATGGAGACCACTGGGATGGCATCGATAAATGCACAGCAAGGGTATGTGCAAGCAGAGGATGGGGGCCTTGGGAGTGGGAAAAACTAAAATGAAGCAAAATGGGATTTGTGGGAAACTCAGGAAACCAATTAGGAGATACCTGCATTTGTCAGAGCATTGCGGTTTTCCATGGGAGAGGCAGATGGGATATCTGAGAGGTGTCCAAGGCCAGGCTGGATGGGCCTTGGAGCAACCTGGGATCGTGGAAGGGGTTGGGACTGGATGGGCTTTAAGGTCCCTTCCAACCCAAACCATTCCATGATTCCATGATCTCCATGATTCCATGATCTCCCTGCCAGGTGATATTTTTCCTGGCTTCAGCACCGCTCTAAGGAGGAGCCTTTCTGGCAGGTGACACAAAGTCACCCTCAAGTCCTTCCCGAGAGGACAGGAGCCAACCTGGCACGTTCTCCAGGCTCGTGGGTGTCTGCTCCAGGATGGCTTTGCAGTGCCTGGCGCAGGGTTGGAAGCTCTGGCAGTGGGAATTCCAGTGCAGCAGTGGGGTATGAAATCCTGGAGCAGCCTCCTCACTGCATCCATGGGATTTCTTTGTAAGGGTACACTTGGAGGTGGCCTGGCTGTGGTCACACCTCTCCTTCACCAGGCACTGGGCACAGTCTGGGATCTTTTATAGGATGGAATATTTGTGGGAGGAAGGAAGGAAGGAAGGAAGGAAGGAAGGAATCTGTGCACTGAGAAGGGGCTGTGAAACAGAGAAATGAATTTTAACTGGGCTTTTTTTTCTGTCCTCATGAAAAGCAAATGCCCCCTCTCTTCCTCCCCTTCCATCTCCCAGAACCAATATACAATTCTGACAAATCAGCCCTGAATGCAAATCCAATAAACTTAGCATAATTGTCTTTGTTATGAGGAGCTGGAACAGGCTGCTCTGCATGAAAACCCAAATCATAAACCACCCAAACATAATGCAATTGGGGGAGCGTAAACCTGGCTGTGTCCCCACCCCACTGTGTGGGTGCAGGATGGGGGGAGCAGGGCAAGGGGAGCTCCCTGGGCAGCTCCCAGGGCCTATTTGAAGCTTGCTGGTGGTTTTTAAAAGCAAACAAGCACTGGAGGGAGGGCAGATTATTTTCATGTATCAATGTTTAGCAGATGAAAAGAGAAAACTGAAGCGTTTCCTGACAACTACAAGATCTCGCTCCTTTTTGTGTTAATTGTGTCTGATATAAAAGCTCACACAAAGCAAATAAACCAAAGCAGAGAGCTCAAAATATTTTGCTTAGAAAACATTGACACAAAAAAGGTTGTTTATTCCCCCCCACACCCCCTTTTCAAGGAGCTGCTCCAAAAAAGCCCATTCCGTTGATGTGAATCTGAACGAGCTGATGTGAGTGAGCGTTAACAAAGGTTTAGCTAATGAGAACATTCCCTGCTCGTTCCCAAGCCCCGGCTCCAGGAGTCCTGAGAACGCAGAATCGGAGCTTTGGTTAAAAACCACACACAGACACAAAAGCTGTGGTTTTCCTGATGGTGGAAACCCAGGAAATGGAATAATCCTGCTGCGAGAGCTGAGCTCTCACCCTGGTAGTGGCTGCGTGTCCTTGGGGTGCTGGGGATCTCCTCCTTTCTCCCTCCCCATCTCCAGTCCCCTTCCCTCCCTCTGCAAGGAGTTCTGATTGCATCCACCTTGGGAGCACATTCATCAGCTGCTCTGTAAATAATTGCTTTGAGCGGCTTTCCCCTTCACCTTGGGGCCAGGAGGGGGATGCGACCCGGGAATAATTCCTGCCCTCCCTCCTGCCTTTGCTCAGAGGGCAGCAGGAGCAGCCCGAGCCTCGCCCTGGCTCCTCAGGGAGCCGCATCCAGCCTGGGACAAACACCTTCCCAAAGGTCGCCTTTAACAGAGCTCCAGAAACTTCGGGAGAGCAGGGCTGGGGCTCTGGAGGAGGCCGGGAAGAGCAGTTTGTTTCCTTGGGAGGAATTGATCTTCAAAGCTCTCGCTGCTCCGTTTGAAATGCATCCCGCTGTTCCCAGCATCCCGATTACCTTTCCTCGGTATGTTCCAACATCAAAGGCACGCTGCCCTGCTCCGCCGAGCCATGGCCTCGGCCCCGCTCTCCGGGGTATTTCCAGCCCCACACTCCACCCGGGGTCTGGGATACACCTGGGCTCCCGGGGGTGCGGTGGAACTGCCTTGTGGGGTGAAGCTGGGAGTTGGGTCTGTAGGGGAAGGGGACATCGAGATGTCCTCGGAGTGGTGGGACAGGACACTGGATGGACCCATGGGGGCTGGGGGTTGTGTTGTTCCCCTCCTCGCACCCTTGTTGGATGCTCCTGTTGGTTCATTGACCTCCCGTGGCCTGTTCTCCCATCTCCCGGCTCTCACGAGTGCCCGTGTGAATTCCATGGGGGCTGGGGGTTGTGTTGTTCCCCTCCTCGCACCCTTGTTGGATGCTCCTGTTGGTTCATTGACCTCCCGTGGCCTGTTCTCCCATCTCCCGGCTCTCACGAGTGCCCGTGTGAATTCCATGGGGGCTGGGGGTTGTGTTGTTCCCCTCCTCGCACCCTTGTTGGATGCTCCTGTTGGTTCATTGACCTCCCGTGGCCTGTTCTCCCATCTCCCGGCTCTCACGAGTGCCCGTGTGAATTCCGTGGGCCCTGGAGCCTGCCGGAGCAGCATCTGCTCAGGACAAGGACACACGGCAGCACCGCCCTGATTCCCGCAGCAAACCCATCTCTCTGTGCCTCAGCAGAAGCTCCTGGGGGGGGTTGGCAGGCAAATCACGTCTGGCAGTGACAGTATCGGCTCCTTTGGCTTGACGTGGCTTCTTCTCCCTCCCCCCAGGTCTCCGGCTTCAACCTGTGCTCTTGAAGAGGCTTTAAAGCTCATCTGTGCTATTGTGCTCAGGAAACCCTGAAAAGGTTAAACCGATCCAAATTGCTGAGTCTTTGAAATAAAAGCAGAGCCTCTCCTAGCAGGAGCCTCGCTGAACAAAAGGGCTTCAGCAGGCAGCTTGATTTCAGCAGCTATTCCCAGGGGATTCGGAGGGGTGACCCCGCATCCAAATTCCTGCAGGAAGCAAGCTGAAACCCCTGTGAGATGAAGTGAGGATCCGTGGAGTGTCTCTCTCTCCCCGCAGTCACAATCCCACCTTCTGCTGGGATGAGGTGACCGGAGAGCCCCGGGGCTGGACCCCCTTCGTTTGGCTTTCAGCTGTTGAATTGACAGGGGCCATGGGAAGCCCTGGCTCCTTCTGGAACGTTTCCCCTCTGGAGATGCCATTCCATCAGCAGAAGCAGTCAAACAGGAGCAGAAACCTCCACCTCGGGGGTCTGGCTTGGTGCTTTTGCCTCTGCGCTGCCCACGGGTCCCGTGCTCGCAGTGCTCCCTGCTCTGGGTGGGAAATGTGCTCCCTGACAGCTTCTTCCCTCTGCTATTTGCACAGTTAAGAGAAATTACAGAGCAATTGTCCTGCTTGGAGTGTTTACATCATAAGCCTTGTGGTATTGGGGTTTTTTAAGTCTTCCCAGAGTGGCCCAGCCATGCCCCTCCCAAGCCAGCCAATTCCATTTGCCAGCCTTGCCAGCAAATGCCAAGGTCCAGAGAGCAAGCACAGACACTCTTCCCCTCTGTGTGGGTAACTGTGCATCCTCTGGGGCACAAAGGCTAGAAAATGAGGCAGGACATGGCATTCCTGGGGTTGGGAACACCCACGGGAGACCCTGGCATCTTGCTGTGCAGCACTGAGAGGGGGAATGTGCAGGACAATAATCCCCTGTGTGAATCAGCCCCTGAGCTGTCTGGGACAAGGACAGCATGGGGACCTTGATCACAGCCACAGGACCTGGCAGTGCTTCTGTCATCAAAAAATAAATAAAAAATATGGCTTTTAATCCTCTTAATTGGTTGCATTACTGATGCTCTCTGGCGCTGGCTGGCGAATGAGAAAATCTATAAATGGGTCTGGTTTGTCCAGCCCAGGCTGTGCCTGAGCCCGAGGTGTCATTCAGAGCAGGGACAGGAGAAAACACCTCAAGAGTCACCAAAAAACATCCTCAGCCCTCTCCACCAGCTCTGCACTGGGAAACTGCTCCCACTGGACCATTTGCAATTTGTAGCACCCAGCAACCATTTACAGTGAAATACATCGAGGGTTTAATGAGGGAGGATGGACTTTTTTTTTGCTTTGCTTTTGGAAGAGCCTAATTTTCTTCCCTAAACCTTTGCCAATGACAGACACTCTCATAAAGCATTTTTATTGGATTTTCGAACAATTTAATTAGCGTCTCCGGCCGTGATGGCTGCAGAATCGGTGTCTCTGGGGACAGTAAAACAGAAGTGGCAGCAGCGCTCCGTGCGCGGGGTGGAGGGGGAGGACAGGTAAAAGGGAGAGAGCAGAAGGACTGGGGGGGAAACAGGGCTTGGCCATATCTCTTCTGAGAGCTGGGAAGAAGCCAGGTGTGTCCATGTGTGCACCTGACTCCTTCCTGCTCCCTCAAGGGGCTTGACAGGGTGGGCACAGCCCTGAAAGCTCCCGTCCTGCTTGGGCTCGCTCCTGGTTCCAAGTGGGGACTTTGGAGCAAGCCAGGACATTCCCTGTCAGAGATGCTCGGCCTTGGGGGAAGCAGGATTGTGTCCAAAAGACCAAGGTGTCCACCACAAGTCCAGCCTTGTTCCCTCCTCACCCCTTGCCTTGGCAAAGTGCCCTTGAACCACTTTGGGCCAGGCTTTGATGGGAATGAAGCTTGTTCAACCCACCCCACCTCCCCCTCCACATGTGAGGGGCACAGAACCAGCTTCCCAAGCCCTGTTTGTGTGCTCTGAGGACAAGTTTGAGCCAGCCTGTGCCCATGTGGCCAAGGGCACCTCCAAGGGCATCCTGGCTTGTGCCAGCCACAGTGGGACCGGCAGGACACAGCAGATTGTCCCCCTGTGCTGGCACTGCTGGGGCAATTCCAGCTCTGGGGTCAGTTCTGGGCCCCTCATGACAAGAAGGACATGGAGGGGCTGGAGCGTGTCCAGGGCAGGGAATGGAGCTGGGGAAGGGTCTGGAGCCCCAGGAGCAGCTGAGGGAGCTGGGAAAGGGGCTCAGCCTGGAGAAAAGGAGGCTCAGGGGGGCCCTTGTGGCTCTGCACAACTCCCTGACAGGAGGGGGCAGCCGGGGGGGTCGGGCTCTGCTCCCAGGGAACAGGGACAGGAGAGGGAACGGCCTCAGGCTGGGCCAGGGGATGTCCAGGTTGGATATCAGGGAAAATTCCTTCATGAGAAGGATTGTCAAGCATTGGCACAGCTGCCCAGGGCAGTGGTGGAGCCGCCACCCCTGGAGGGATTTAAAGCCATGTGGATGTGGCTCTTGGGCACATGGGTCAGTGGTGGCCTTGGCAGTGCTGGGGAATGGTCTGATGATCCTGGAGGTCTTCTCCATCCTAAAGGACTCCGGGATTCTGCACTGCGGACCCCACCTTCAGAGTCCAGCCCCTCTCAGCCCACACACGATCCCACTTTTTCCCTCCCACCCACAGCCTTGCCGGGGCTGGATGGGCCAGGGGAGGCAGGAACGTGCTGCCTTGGGCCTCACAGCTCATTTGGAATTCAGCTGGAGTTATCCACAGGAGCAGGGATACCCCGGGAATCAGGAGAGCCGTGCCATGCGGAGGCAGCGTGTTGCTGAGCCTGGATCCCAGCAGACACCTGGGGGCTGTCTGGTTTCTGTCAGAGCACGGCCCGGGCCTTCCCTTGTTCTTTTACATGGATAAAGCACGTGCTGGGTGATTCCTGCAGGGCCCTCGGAGCCACACGGGCTCCTGTGTCCCAGCAGCCACATCTGGCTGGCGTCCTGCCCAGCGGGCTGTGCCGAATTCGGGGGCTCGGTGCCCCCCATGCCGAGCCAGAGCTGGCTGATCCCAACCCCAAAAGGCAGGAGATGAGAAGCAGGACAGGAAAGAAGAGGAGAAAACACGAGGGTGAAGTCATGTATTAGGGAAGGGCTGGTGGAGAGCAGCCAAGCTGAGTGCTTCCAGCCAGCTTCCTGACACAGGATTTGGAGGAATTCTGCACTTTCACTGTGCCCTGCACCCCGAATCTTCCAATCCTCCCAGGAGTGGGCCTGGCAAATCACCTTTCCCTGGAACAAAGCCTGTTTTTCAGCCAGACTTTGCTGTAAAAGCAGGTTTTCAACATGGAAAAGCAGAAGATATTCCAGCAGGTCAGGAGCAAGAGAGGGAATGCTTTGCCCATAGCAGAGTTATATTTAATTTTATCCAGTTTATTAACACAGCTGCTATTCCAGGCATGTGGACAGGCCCAGGACCATTCACACAGACCTGCTCCAATCCTGCATGAGCAAATTTTCCATCCTGGCTTTCAGGGAGTTCCGGAGAACCCCTAAAAACCTTTCTCCCAAGCTCGAGTGAGTGTAACCAGGCTCCCAGCTGGGCCTGCTGCTGAGGTTTGTGATGTTTTTCATGCTCCATCACACCTAAATCCCCACGGCAGAGCTCAGGGCAGATTTTCCTTGGATTCAGCCCTGTTTTTCATTGGGAATGAGCTTTCTGGGAGGAAGCTCACCCCCCCTGTGCCCGGCTATGTGACACCAGCACAGACTGCAAACCTATCAGTGGGCAACTGGGTGGTTTGGACCCAGCTGGAGGACCCTGGGCTAAACTGGGCTTTAAGCCTTGTCAGCAGACTTGGGAGGCTGATTCCTCCTTCTCCCTTTCCACCAGCTCTCTGCCATGGCTAATGGATTGCAGACCTGTTGCCCCCCAGGCTGCTCTTTGCATCAGAAGGAGATTTTTTTAGGGAGCACAGAGAGGTAATTTCCCCCCCATACAGTGGGTTCATGCTAAAGGAAGGAGGGAGAAGCACCAAACCCTCTCATTTTTCTTATAAAAAGTGGTGGAAATTATTCCATGGCAGCAAATCTGTCCCTGTGGGTATCCTCTTTGATGTGCAAAGGATAGGAGTGTTTTAGCTGATCTCAATATTTTTAATTCTCTTGCTGATTTCAAAGCCCTCTTTAGCATGAGCTACCAAAGGCTTGGAGATTACCCTGCAAAAGCAGTTTTATTATTGTCTCTCTTAACCCCAGCTCGCCTGCAATTTCCTGCCATCATTTTTATAATGTCTTCTTTCAGCTGGGAATGGGCAAGCAGCTTTGTTAGGAGAAAAGGGGAGAAATGCAGGAGGAAAAGCCCCTCTGGATGAGGCCAGAGGCAGGGATGATGCTGTGTGAACACAGCACTGGATCCTCCCAGACCCGCTGGTGCTCTCCAATCCAGAAGGAGCTGCAGGGTCTCTTCACCAGCACAACTTTTATAGAATCATAGAACTGGGTTGAGAGGGACCTTGAAGATCATTCCTTTCCACCCCTGCCATGGGCAGGGACACCTTCCACTGTCCCAAGCTGCTCCAAGCCCCATCCAACCTGGCCTTGGACACTTCCAGGGATCCAGGGGCAGCCACAGCTTCTCTGGCGATTTCCTAATGCAGAAGATCTGATCAAAAGTGCTTTTCTGGCCCCTCCCATCAGGATGGAATATATTTGTTCATGACAAACAGAAGAAACTGGAAGGGGAAGGTGTCCAAGGCCAGGTTGGACAGGGCTCAGAGCAACCTGGGCTAGTGGAAGGTGTCCCTGCCCATGGCAGGGGGTGCAATGAGATGGGCTTTAAGTTCCATTCCAACCCAAATCATTCCATAATCTTATGATTCTATGGAATTTCCTATTAAATGAGCCCCCTACTCCTTTATTCCTAAATTTTCCAGAAATATAATGAAATCCCTTCCATTAAGGATAAACTCAGGCCCTTAAAGCCTCCCGTAAACTCCCACATTGTTAAACCCTGTTGTGCTGCTTTTGCACTTCCCACACAAAGCCCCAATATTATAAGAATATTTCTGACACCAGGACCAGGCAAATGCCTCTCTGCAGTTTCAGAACACTAAAAGATTTGATTTCTAAGTGGAAATAGTCAGCAAGGTTTACAATTAAGCAACCAAATTTCAGCAGACACTTGCTCCTGACATTCAATATATTGTTCACACACCGATTTTATGGAGTAAAGCATCTTTATTCCTCTCGTTGAAAATTTCCTTGGCTTTCCTCTGCAAGGCTAAGCCTTTATTTGCACCAGGCTTGACTCTTGCTGATGCAGCCTGCTTACCCCGTGGATGGCTGTTCAGATAATTGTTCTGTTGCCATTAACACGAGTTCAAACGTTGTTTAATTGTGGGAATATGCGGAATTGTTGCCGATCAGGGTCATTCGGGAGCCGAGCTGAATGCTGATTTCAGGGGCTGCGAAGGCAGCACAGAGCCTCGCTTTTTCTCTTCCCATTTGATTTTTCATATCATTTGAAGAGCTTAAAATAGTCCCTGCCTAGGTAGGCTGAGCTTTGCAGAGGAAGATGGACTGGCAGATATCACCCTGTGCAAAGCCTCCGCTGTAACCAAGCAGAGGTTTGCAGGTAATAATAAAAGGGAAAACTACTGAGTCTCAAGATAAAGGATGTTCTCCAGGCTGTGGGTGTTCAAACAGAACACAACAACATTTCTATTCAGCACTCTTTAATTCTCAGTTAAAAGAGATGCTGGATAATTGTAGATTAATCCTGCTTGAAATGACAATTTTCATTTCAACCCCGAGTTTTATCGGAGAAATGTTTTCACTTGCTGAGCTGGTCTTTTTCAACATTTGGTTTCCTAAAATCAGCCAGCAACAATAACAAAAGAAAAAAACCCTCTCAACCTCTGTAAAATGCATCTGGAACCTGACAAACAGGCTGGGGGTTGAGCTGAGAAGAAATCAGCAGCTTCCACCAGGTTTTTGTTTGCTCGAGGGCTTTGGCGGGAGGTGGCAGGTTTAATGCAACAATTCCAAGCTGCTGTTTGCAGGGATTGCTTTTCTGACATGTAAGTCAACACCGTCCCCCGAGATCTGGAGCAAAGACAAAATAAATCTACTTTCATTTAAATTTTCAGCAGGATAATGCTGCCTTTCCCTGCCTGTGTCCCCTCTGAGCACACGGGCTGGTTCCACCTGAAGGAAACCACCCCTCAATACAGCACAGTCACCACCAGATTGGCTTCCAACACCAGGAGAGCATCCACGGCATTTTCCTGGCCTGGCTCCTAATGAGAGGGCTCAGTGAAGACGATTTTATTTCTCCTTCCATTTGTCTTCTCCTGCTTTTGAGTTTCTCACCCAAACTGCTAGAGAGGCCCTTTTTGCTGTGGAGGAGTATCCCAAGCAAAACCAGGAAGGTGCTGTCATCTCCTGGATTTGTCTCGAGGGTGTGTAGAGTTACCATGAGGTGAAATGAAAACTCTTTTGGGACAGAGTCCAGAAAATCTGTATCTCATTTCCCAGTCTTGATCTGCCAACCTAAACTAGGGCTAGTGTCAGACTGGAAACCTCCAAACCATTGTGGAAATAAACTGGATTGGATATTAGGAAAAATTCCTTCATGGAAATGGTGGTCAGGCACTGAAAAGGGTTGCCCAGGGCAGTGGTGGAGTCTCTGTCCCTGGAGGGAGGGGTTTAAAAGCTGTGTGGATGTGGCACTTGGGGACCTGGGTGAGTGGTGGCCTTGGCAGTGCCGGGGGAATGGCTGGATTTCATGGTTGTGGAGGTCTTTTCCAAGCTTAATGATTGTCTGGCTTTTCTGGCTCCTCCCATCAGGATGGAATATATTTGTTTATGAGAAACAGAAGAAACTGGAAGGGGAAGGCATCCAAGGCCAGGTTGGACAGGGCTCAGAGCAACCTGGGCTAGTGGAAGGTGTCCCTGCCCATGGCAGGGGGTGCGATGAGATGGGCTTTAAGTTCCATTCCAACCCAAATCATTCCATAATCTTATGATTCTATGGAATTTCCTATTAAATGAGCCCCCTATTCCTTTATTCCTAAATTTTCCAGAAATATAATGAAATCTCTTTCATTAAGAATAAACTCACCTGGCTCACATGGCGTTTGTTTAGCTGGTGAAGAGTTCGCTCCATGAAACTCCCAGAAGATTTTGCCTATTGGGAAAATCCAGTTGGGGCTAGGGCCGAACCCGTGTGCTTACAACTGAGTCTGGCCATGTTGGGAAGTTTGTGTCTGGGTCCAGCATCCCTTTAAACGCTTGGAGGGAGGAAGGAAGGAGGTGCCTGTCCCTGAGCAGCTCTATTTGCATGGCCCGGCTGTGTCAGTGCTCTGCCATGGGGGCACTGGCCTTGTCCCCCTGTGAGCCACCAGGACCACGCTTCTTCCCATACTTCCATACCCTGAAGCCCTGAGGGAAAATGCTGCTTCATTCCTCCTGAAAATGCAGATTACCATCTTCAGAGCACAAAGAGCCTGCTTTGCAGGCTGCCACTTCCCTGGAATTGCCTCTCCTCCCTCTGTGCTGCACAAGGACATCAGCAGCTCTTTAATTGTTCGGCTCCCGCGCCGCCACATCTCTGTGGAGATGAAGGGCTTCAGAAGGAGCCATCCACCCCGAGAAACCCTTCCTGCAGAGGAAGCCTGGTGCAGCACAGCCCCAAATCCCTGATCCCGACAGGCTGAGCTCCCTTCCGTGCTCTTTGCCGACCTTTTGGAGTTCTGTGGCTCGCAGGGCTGCGGGAGGACCAGGAGTGCTCCATGCTATGGAGCGGCAGCAGCGGGGCCAGCACGGCCCCAGGCTCCAATCAATGCTCATTCCCGGCTCTCCCCGCAGTCACTGGCCCATGGCTGTGCAATGATTTGGAGGCTGTAATTGGCTGAATGCTTGGCTTACCCCTTCACTATCACTAAATGGCACAACAGCAGCTGCTTTCCAGAAAAAACACTCCGCACGCACGGAAAACTCTGCTGGAGTTGTCGCTTGTGCGCTGCTCGGGGGCCATTCCCCCTCTGCTCGGAGGCTTGGAGCTGCACTTTTAGGCATCCCATTGTCCATCCTGACTCCAGCAGGACATGGTGAAAGGAGAGAGGCACTGGAGAAATGAAACTCCACCTCAGTTTCCACATCCCTGAAAGGTCCATAGGATGTGTTGGTGCTTCAGCAGCAGAAGCACTGGGATGATGGGAGGCAGCTTGGCACCCACATATGTGCCCAGCAGCTGAGCTGGGACAAGCCAAAGGAGAAGAGGAAACAGCCTCAAGTTGTGCCTAAAGGAGAGGTTTAGGTTGGATGTTGGGAAAATCTCTTCCCCGTTGTCCATCCCTGGCACAGCTGCCCACGGCAGGGGTGGAGTCCCCATCCCTGGAGGGGTTTAAAAGCTGTGTGGCACTTGGGGACGTGGTTTAGTGGTGGCCTTGGCAGTGCTGGGGGATAAATTTGACTCAACAACCTTAAAGGGCTTTTCCAGCCTAAAGGATTCTGTGATTCTGTGGCTGCCACCGTGCCTGGGGATGGTGTCACCATGGGGCTGCCAGTCAAGCTGGAGGCTGCAGCAGCAGCTCGTGCTGGTCTTGGAATTCCAAATGCTGATAAAAGATTGCAGGTCCTGGCTGGGGGAGGAGGGAATCTGTCAGCTCCTGCCGTAGGAGAGGGTAAACAAGCTGGAACCCTGGTGGATTTGGGAGTGCTGATTGGGTTTATCTGCACGAGGAAGGCAGGAACTTATTTCTCAGTGCTAAGTGATACAGGTAATATTTCCGAAACAAAATCTCCCGTTTGAAATCCAATTAGGGTTGCTAAGAAACAACATAGTTAACCAGCCAATATTTGCTAAATCCAGACTTTTGCAAGCAAGGAAACAGCTCCGCCAAATTGCACTAACATTACATAAATACATTCATATTAAACCAAACAACTGCAATCCTGTTAACATCAGCTGTGAGGATTTTCCTTGTTATCTGGGGGATTTCAGGAGCTGCTGTAGTGCTTCCCGCTCCCCTGGCTGGGGGGTCTGTCCAGAAACCACAGTGTTGGTGGGACAGGGAAGGAATCTGTGTGTTTATTTTATTGATGAACATCCATCTTATGTGCCTGAGTGGAGGGTCTGAAAAGTAATTTGGGTGAAAAATAGTTGCTGGAGAATGCTCTTTAATTGCCAACTGCTCCAGTGTAACTGATTTCCCCCCAAAAGTTCCTGCAAGTTTTACTAAAGCAGGTTGTTTTTCATGCCTGTTCTCAGCAGACAGAGCCATTGATCTCCAAATCCCCAGTTTGGCTCTGCTTGGAGCAGCTCCCTGAGCCTCCTCTCCAAGGAGGTTCCAGGACTGTCCTCGCTGCCCATCCCCCTGCAGCACCGGGCGTTCCAGGCTTGCCTGAGGCATCTGCACGTCCCAGTAGGGGTGCCCCAGTGGGACCAGTGCTCCTGCTCCACAGCACCAGGATGAAGCTGCAGCACGAGCTCCAAGCCACCACCTAAGTCCTGATGTCCCTGTGGCTGCACTGGCACAAGGCACAAGCCTGGGCTGGGCATCTGGGGGTTCATTTGGGCTCTAATTTACATTTTAATCACTTTGCAGTCTTCCCCATTTGGCAGGACTCCAGGCTGGCCTGGAGATTTTGGTAGGGCTCCTCAAAGGCTCTTCTCAGTTTCTGTCCTGATGAAAAGCCGGATTTCTCCAGAGCTGATCCAGAGCAGAGACCCATCTACAGTGAGGAGCCTTTCTTCTCTCCTCCAGTGGGTTTAGGGCTTCAACTCTGGTCTCTTCTCAGTGTTGGGGGAAAATTCTGCACCAGGGGCGGCACCACTGCTCCACACCCCTCTAGGTGCCTCAGCCAGGTGTCCAGTGCCACCATCCCACATCCCATTCCCATGAAAGGGAAGTGCTGAGTGTGATGGGCAGCTCAGCTCTCCCAGCACTGCTGCAGGGAGAGCAGGGCTTTCCTGGGGTAAGCTCTCCGTGCACGGCTTGTGTGGATACTTCAGTGCCTGAGCCATGCTCACAGCAGTCAAAATCCCTGTCCAAGCTCTCCTTGCTCCCTGCTTTGCTCTCTCCTGGCTGCTGCTTTGCCCTGACTCCACAGATTTGCAATCCTTGTGCCTTCCTGAGTCTCCTCTGCCTCCCCACAGGAGTGGGAATCCAAGGCAGTGGCCTTTGGCTGATGTGGAGGGCATGATAATGTGCCTGATCCCTTGGTTCCGTGAATGTTCATCCCAGCAAATTGCTCTGTCTCTGCTCAAGGATCCTTGTAAATATATGGACTAGAAGTGGCAGACTACCAGGGTTTTTTTCTCCCAAGGAAAAATTAGATTTCAAAACTTCCTGCTTTGTATTGAAGGAGAGCAGAAAATCTTTCTTACATCAACCTGTCTGGAAGCCGAGGTCCAGCTCCATTACCAGTTTCCTCCTGATTTGTGCAGTGCTGTGTGTTTGTTCTCCCCAGCAGCTTCCCAGCTGGAGGCAGGGCTTCTTAATTCCCTTTTGGAAAGGAATTTCCACCTCCAGCACTGACCCACTGGGAAATGACCCCTTGGCTAAGCAGGGCCGTGCTGCACTTCCGAGGGGAGGCTCCTGGTTTGGCTTGTCCCACTGCAGGGATTCCTTTGTGGTGCTGAGCAGCCCAGGGGCTGCCTGCCCAGGCTTNGAAGGCCCTTCAAATAAATACCTGCCTTTATTCTCTTATTCCTGTCTAGTCTCTGTGTTTTGAGGTGGCCACTTCAGGCATCACTTTCCTCCCAGGAAAAGGGCTAGGGAAAGATGGGAGCAGCTGCTTAAATGCATGGGGAGAAACTGCTGGAAAATACCTCAATTTCCAGCTCTCTCCCAGCATCCCTTGGATGGGGAGTGTTGGGAAGAGAACCCCAACTTTATGGCAGGGCTAAGCATCATAAAATCATGGAATGGTTCGGGTTGGAAGGGACAATCTTGTTCCACCCACCTGCCACAGGCAGGGATGCCTTCCAGGTTGTTCCAAGCCCCGTCCAACCTGGCCTTGGCCACTTCCAGGGAGGGGGCAGCCACAGCTTCTCTGGGTCGAAGAGAAGACATTGCTCCTGATACAAGTAGCTCCTCTGAGGTTTTCCAGTCACTTTGGGAAGCTGGGCAGATAAGGCACCGGAACAACTTTGAGCCCAGGGACTCCAGGCCAGGCAGGGATACTCCAGCTTCTCTAGCTCATTTCTGTATCCAGAGGCTGCTTTCCAGAGTATGAAACTTCTGCCCTTGGACTACTTATAGGTTCTACTTCTAGGTACTACTGTCATGGTTCTATAAAATTCCAGAAGCTGAACTGATTCCTGGAAACCTCTCTGGTGGCAAACTCACTGTCCACATCCCACTGGCTCCATCCTTCAGGGAATTTAGGTATTTCCAGGGAATGGGAATGGGTGGAACACCCCCGAGTGTGCCCAGTCCCACCAGCACGAGCGTGGTCAGGTGTGGTGGAGGAGCCGCGTCCCAGCACATCCCTGGGATCTGCACGGGCAACAGGCGGTGCCTGGGTGTCAGTGCTGTGACACTCCTGGAGCCGGGACCCCAGGGATGGAGCACCGGGCTCTGGCCCGAGTCAGCAGCGCTCCAAAGCTCCGAGCCAGCCAGCGGAGCCTGGGTGCGATGGAAGTAATGAACAGCGCAGCTCCAAATTAAAATCCAGCTGATGCAAAGGGCAGGGACCTCACCTGTCACTCTGCCGCGTCTCCGCAGAGCTGCTCGGACTCTGCTGAGCTCACAACTCTGGGTTCCGCGACCCTGGGGGGCCGAGGCTGCTGTGCCATTCTAATGATGCTCCCAAGGGGAGTGGGGTGAAGGGCTCGAGGAAGGAGGGCTCGGGGGCAGCCACCTTTATTTAATGCACCATGACAGTGCATAACTAAGGCTCTTTATCTCCCCGCGTTTTGCTGAGAGGCGGCAGTTCCAGACGGGGCTGATGAAGTCTGTCCCAATCTTCCCAATGACAATGCTTAATTTTTGTCTCCTTCCTGACTCTTCCCCATTGCTTCTTTCATTTGGAGGTGAGCGTCTTGTCCTTAAACAAGAGACTAAGCTGGGAGACCTTGCTAATACTGGTTCTTTCCTCCTCTTCGACAAGGACGAGGAAATCTCTGCCACCCTTGAGGTATCCTGCCTCTCCACACATCCACCTTCCCAAAAGTTAGGAGATTTTCATTATGGGAGAGGGAACACAAATAGAAACTTCCTTTTGCTTCCCTTGAAGGTCTTCTCCAAGCAGAGCAGCAAAGTGGGGCAGGAGGCCAGTCTTATGTCCAGGTCACCTCTCGCAGCTGCAGCGTTGATTTGAAAATGCACTTGGAAAGCTGGGGAAGGAATGTTTGTCAGGAGAGTGCTTTGGAGGAGGAGAGCTTTGTGTCTTGGAAGCCATAAAGCCACTTCTGGGAGCTTTGTCTCACTCCTTAAGAGGTTTTGTGCCTAATTGAGGATTCAGTGAAGGCTCTTGCGGGTTGAGAAAACAGAGCTTGGACCAGCTGCGTGTGCGGGGGGATGACCGGCGTGAGAAGAAATCCATTAAGGACCCCAGGTGTGAAAATGGCTGGGTTGTGACCCCAGGTATTTTCCTCCTCAGGAATGCCCGCCATGGTGCTGTGTCCTCCCCAAAGAGAGGAGGGGAAAGTGCTAATTTTCCTTGCTATTTGTTCAGGTGGTTCAGTGCCAGTAACCCCTGTCAGGCCCTCCAGGCAGACACTGGTTGGGAGCTCGCTGGCTCCCCTGGGCTCACTGGGCACCTTTCCCCTTCCAGAGTGGAATAAGGGTGCAGCAAAAATGGGCTTTCACCTCACTGAAATGCTTCACCCTGAGCCTCTCTCTTGGCACGGAGAAGCAGGAAGGCCTAGACTCCACTTACTGCATTTCCTACATGCATTTCCCACGGCACGTGGCGTGGGGACACAGCCCTGAGGGTGGAATCACTGCCAGGCTGGAGTGGGAGCTGTGGCGTGGAGGGACAGAGCTCCTGCCCCAGCTTGAAATGGGAACCCACTCAATCCCAACAGGTGGGCAGAGCAGGAGGGCAGGGGCTGTGGTGCCAAACCGAGCGGCTCCTAAGGAATGCAGAGCTCAGGAATGCCGTCCCGACACCCCTTCCAGCCCTTCTCCCAGCCCAGCAGCCCTTGCAGGGCTCAGCTGTCCCTCGCTGTCCCTCTGGGCTTTGCCCTCCCCTTCCCACATCTCACTGAGACACGAGGGGAATTGGAACTCAGGGACCTGGCAAGTGGCACCTCGGAGGCCTCGGCATCAATCGATCTGTCAGGAACCTGAGCACAGGGCATCTGCTGACTGGGGGAAACAGCCCGGTGATAAATTGGATCAGAAAAACCGCGGGATATTGGCACTTGGGGATGCAGGGGAGCAGGGACTGTGCTAAGGGAGAAGGGGCATAATAAATGTCTCCTTCTCGGAGGCCTGGGAATGCTGTCTCTGCAGTACGTGCTGCCCAGGCTGGAAAGGGAGATGGAAAGTGTCTCTGGGCCCTGCCCTGGCCTCTGGCTGGGCTCTACAGGGCGCCTGCACCTGGTGCCACTTCCAGGGATGCTGCAGAGGACAAGGTGGAGAGTGACATGGCTGATAAGGGATTGGGAAATCCCAGGAAATTGAGCTGTGTCAAATGGTTGCTTCCCCCTTGCCTGGAGGAAGAAGGGAGGGAAAAGGCTTCTGAAATCAACTTTCTTCCATAGAATCATGGAATAGGCTGAGCTGGAAGGGACCCCAAGGATCATTGAGTCCAACCCCTGGTCCTGCACAGACACCCCAACAATCCCACCCTGGGCATCCCTGGCAGCGCTGTCCAAACACTCCTGGAGCTCTGGCAGCCTCAGGGCCGTGCCCATTCCCTGGGGAGCCTGGGCAGTGCCCAGCACCCTCTGCAGGAAGAACCTTTCCCTGATATTCAACCTAAACCTCCCTGGCACAGCTCCAGCCATTCCCTGGTCCTAACTCTGTGCTCTTTGCCTCAGAGGACCTGCAGCACTGAAAGACTCCATGAGGGACCATGCTGGAGGTCAGGGCCAGGCTCAGGCTTCTCCTCCGAGAGGGGAGAGCTGAGGGGGAGGATCGAGTCATGCAACAGTGCCTAAGCTGCTTCCCAAGTCCTTAAAGCACAGCTTAAGGCGGTGAAGCGATCCCAGGAGCATGAGGAGGAATTACTGACAAATGGAAAGCTGGCAGGGGCCCCGGGAGTTGGGGAATGGCAAAGGGAGCACCTGGAGCCAGGTGAGCTCACATTTGCTGCTGCCCAGAAAAGAGGGATGGGGATGTGGGTGGGTGGGGAAGTCAGGAAGGACTAATACATGTCCTGCTGTGGGAATGAGCCGCGCACATGCCCCTGCCTCGGCACGGTGATCCAGAGGAGCCGAGGGTGGGACGTTCCTCAGGAGACCCAGTGGAGCTCAGATTCCTCCTGCACTCGCAGTAGCTGCAGGAACACTCCGCATCTGGCACTCTCCACAAGGAAGGGATTTCCATGCCAGGTTCTGCACCTCTGGAGGCCGTGCAGTTCCCTTCCAGCATGGGAGAGGGCAGGGAAAGAGCTGCTGTTGGGACTCGCGTGCCGCTGGGATGTTCCTTCAGAGGAGGATGGAGACAAATGGCATCACTAACAGCTTGTGTGACAGAGCAGCCAGAAAACCCAGGAACAGCTGGCGCTGCGGAACGCCTTTGGAAGGTCCGGATCTATGGAGCCGTGTGGAAATAAACTACCAAGCTGTCAACAGCTCCCCCACCCTTCCCAAAGCACGGGAGAGGAGGAAATGGGTTCAACTCCTGCTCCTCCCAGAGGCGGGAAATGGATTCTGAGCCGGGGCTGGGGACGGTGGGCTCCTGCAGCACTGATCACTTGGAACATCTCAATTGTCACGGCTGCTTTGAAAGGAAATCTGGGACTGGAGGAGTACAGAGAACACCAAGGCCATGCTGGAACCATGAAATGCCTGGGGAGATCTGAAGGGAACAGCACAGCATTTAAATGTGTAACTCTATCCGGAAGAGTTGATTAAAATGTCACAAACTCCTAGGAAAAACCAGGTCTTTCTGCTGGCCCCTAATGCTAGGAGCTGATTTGGGAAGGTGGGGCTTGTAAAGAGGCAAACTCGGTGAGTAACTGGGTCATGAACCGGCCTGAACGAGGCTCCAAGAAACAGGAACTGTGTCCCTGAGAAGCAGAGGGCTGGGGGGAGCAGTCAGGCTGGCTCCTGGCTGTCCCCACACACTTAGGACACGTGCTCAGACCTCTCCCCATCCCCTGGGACCACCCACACCCCATTGCTGAGCTCCAACAAGCCTTTCCTGCAGCACTTCAACTGTGCACAGGCTTCGTGGGTTTTCTGGGCCTTGAGTGTTGGAACTTCCCAGCAGCTTGGACTAACTTGGGACTGCATCCATGGAGCAGATTCCTCCCCTGGCTGCTCAGCATGTGAGTTGAGGGTCAGGAAACTTGGTTGCAGCTTGAGGTTTGTGGTATAAAACTCTCTCTGGCAAAGGTTCAAAGCAAAGGTCGTTAAGATGCAAGACACCTTCCCCTGGAGAATGAGTTTGCTAATTAAAAATGCATTAATAAATCCGACGTTTCAGGCACAGACACGGTGAAGGAGCAGTCAGGAGTTCTTAAGCAGAGTGAGGAGGCAGGACCAGACGAGTCCACATCCTGAGCCCTTGGCACGGGCCCTGCCCAGAGGAAGTCACTGAGGGGGATTGTGCTGGTGGATTGGGAAGGGAGGAGATCACACATGGGAAGAGCTCTGCTTGTCTCCAGCCTTGTGAGCGGCCATGGCTATGGATGAGAGCTGGGAAACGGCCTGATGTGCCCAGCAGCTGCAACCTGGGACTTGTCACCCTTGCTGGTGCCAGAATAACCAACCAGCCCCGAGTGACTGTGGGTTCCCTCCAAAGGCTGTTCAGGTGGAGCTGAACAACCCCCTGCAAGCCCCTGCAGTGCTACAGGCTGGGGACAGAGTAGCTGGACAGTGGCCAGGCAGAATGGGACCTGGGCAAACTGGTCAACAGCAGCTGGACATGAGCCAGCAGTGTGCCCAGGTGGCCAAGAAGGCCAGTGTCATCCTGGCCTGGATCAGGAATACTGTGGCCAGCAGGAGCAGGGCAGGAATTCTTCCCCTGTACTCGGCACTGGTGAGGCCACACCTCGAGTGCTGTGTCCAGTTCTGGGCCCCTCAGTTCAGGAAGGACGTGGAGACACTTGGACGTGTCCAGAGGAGGGCAACAAGGCTGGTGAGGGGCTTGGAACACAAGTGCTGTGAGGAGTGGCTGAGGGAGTTGGAGTTGTTTAGCCTGGAGGAAAGGAGGTTCAGAGGTGACCTCATCTCTCTCTACAACTCCCTGAAAGGTGGTTGAGGTCAGGTGGGGGTCAGATTCTTCTCTGAACAACCAATGGCAGGACCAGAGGACACAGTCTTAAGCTGCGCCAGGAGATGTTTAGGTTAGACGTCAGAAAAAAATTCTTCGCTGAAAGAGTGATTGGGCACTGGAATCGTCTGCCCAGGGAGGGGTGGAGTCCCTGTCCCTGGAGGTGTTTAAGAAAAGCCTGGATATGGCACTCGGTGCCATGATTTAGTTGATGAGGAGGTGTTAGGGCATAGGTTGGTCTTGATGATCTCAAAGGTCTTTCCCAGCCTGGTTCATTCTGTGCTTCTGTGAGCTGCTCAGAGGTTCTCCTCAGCATGGCATCGCCTTCTGCGGGGTACCAAACCGTGTTCCTCCTTCCCCCATGTGGATTTTGGCAGCCCAGCCTCACCGTGTCCCTGGAAGGACTCGCTGAGTACCCAGACACGCTGGGCAGCCGGGGAAGTGGCACGAGCCCGCGGGAGGTTAAGCGGTGCCGCTGTCTCCTGGGTTAATGATGTCCCAGGTGATGCCAGCAGAACATTATTTACTGAGGACACCGAGCAGGCAATCGCTCTCCAGGAGCAGGTGATAAATCTTGTTACATCCCAGCGATCCCATCGCTGCTCCTCACAGCAGGAGCAGCGTGGGGCTGGGCCTGCGCCAGGGGCACAGGGATGGATTTTGCTGTCGTTAAAGCAGAAGGACACGTTTGGCAAACCAAACACTGGGTTTCGCTGGATCCTTTCGGGAACAGACCTTAGGGAGGCTGACCATGGGGTGCTGGTGTCATCAGTGGGGGGCTTCAGCCAGAGCATCTGGGTGGTCACCTCCTGGAGGCATGGACAGACTTCCAAGGAAAGACTCAGTCCTGCAAGAACACTGTTCCTCAGCTCACAGCCACCTTTTCTGCCTGCACTGGTAGCTCTTCTCTTGGAAAGTCTGCAGGTTCTGGCTGGTCAGGAGACTCCCCCAGTTTCTTGTCCACTCCCAGTGATCCAGGTGCTCTTTGCATCCATGAATTATCAGCCAATCCCTCCTCAGTGTAAGAGTTGTTCCGAAAAGGCATTGTCAGGTCCAGTTGCTGCCAGAGAGATTTGCCAGCAATTAATGCTTTCCATTAAAATCGCCACATGCCAGGAGCAGAGAGGGACTTGTTCATGGCAGTGGGCTGCCCTCCACCCTCTTCTCTGCATGGAGCACTGCTGGAATCATCGGGGCTGGAAAAGCCCTCCAAGGTCATGGAGCCCCTCCATTAACCCAAGCCCATTGCTAACCCACGCCCCCAAGCATCAGACCTCTGCAGATGTGAGGGGATCATTCCCATGCTGGAATGTCATGGAGGGATGTGCTTGAGGCTCCTTGAACTTAGTGACATTCATGGAGGAGAGGCCAGGGATAAGGGGAAATACAGGCTCCATGATCCATGGTTGTGCCAGAAAGTCACAACTGATGTTCTGTAGAGGCTCTGTTCTCTCTGAAAATGTTGAAACTCTTCCATCAGTCTGTCCCTGACCTTCATCTTTTGCAGGAAGATGTGACCTTGTCCTTCTTGGGAAGAGTCTTCTTGGCTGGTCAGGGAAGATATGTTCCTGTCTTGTCAACCTCCTCAAGCACTTCAGAGTGGGAATGGCCATCGATAAATGGATTTTTCTTGGCTCTCGCCCTGCCCGGTTTAATTCTTGGGTAATTTACTGTGCCATTTCCTGACGTGCTGCTAAAATGTACAGCAGGGAGCTGGCAAGAGAGGAGCCAGAGCTCATCTGAGGAGATGGGGGTCACGTCCTGGTGGAGGAGGGGATGTCCCAGGGTGTCACCGAGTGCCACCGACGTGGTGTCCAGAGAGGGTTGCTGTTAATTGAATTGAAGAAGACAAATGGCCGTTAGCTCTGTCTCCAGAGGACAATAACTGCACTGATAATGAAGCTGAACTCCCCAGTCCTGATCCCGGGGATCCGTGAAGTTATGTAATTGATGGAATATCATTAAGAAAGGGGAAAATGTCCAAATACAAGCGGGGGGTGGAGAGGAGGGGAGTTTACAGAATGTGCTGAGATCTGATGCTTACAGCCAAACTTCAGAGCTAGCTTTTCTGAAGCATGGAGACCTTTGAGTCTCATTTTTCATCCTCCTTCCCTGTTTTTTTTTAAGGCAAAATTACATTCCAGGCAATGATTGCAGTGACATTACGCTCAAGTGATCAAAAGCTGTTTTGCTGCACCAATGTCAGCTGTTAAAGGGACAAGTGCCTGTGATGAATGTTTGATATCTGCCCATCTTCCTGGAGATGTATCCCAGGAGGAAGACAGGACACAATTGGATCAGCTCAGTGTTCCCCTGGCATTTCCATGGCCTCTGGAGCCGCATTTCTCAAAGAGCTCCAGGCCAGCTTTGCAGGGGAGGATCACACCTGATGCTGCTTTGATAAGCAGCCTTTGGCTGTGGGGCAGAGGAGCTTTCCTGAGAGAAAACACCAATTTGTCATCACTGAACCCTTTTTGCAGGTGCTGAACAGCCTCAGTTGGGAAAAAGGCTCCCTGTTATCCAGGCTGGAACCATGGTGGCATCCCATGCGCTGCCCTTTGGCCCCCCAGACCACAGAGGGGGAACCAGGGGCATCTGGGAGCAGGTGGCCAAGGAGGCTGGGATACAGGATGGTGATAAATTGATAAATTGATAAATTGCTGGGTGTTGATGCCATGAATTCCATTCACAGAATAATGTCACAGAATCCCTGGAGGGTTTGGGGTAGAAGGCGACTTTAATGTCACCTCATTCCACCCCCTGCCACAGGCAGGGACACCTTCCACTAGGCCAGGTTGCCCCAAGCCCCGTCCAGCCTGGCCTGGAACACTTCCACCCTTCCACGTTCCGTCTGCTCATTCCCCACACAGTGTGGATCCTTGGGAGCACCTCCTGGAGCTCGGAGCTGCAGCAGGAAGCACAGGCTGGTCCAAAGAAAAGCCTTCCTGCCCCTGCTGAGGGTGCAGGCAGTGGGTGGGAGGCCCAGGTAAAGCTGCTTCCCTGGAAGCAGGACCACAGCTGCTGTTCCAGAGCCCTTGTGCACAGTTTTCCTTAACAACCCCGGCCTCATAACCACGTGCTCTCCTCCAGCACCACCTAAGTGATTTCCCCCTAGGCAGTGAGGTTAAGTCATAGGAAACAATTTCTATTTTTAATAACATTTTTGCTAAATATCCTGTCCCTGACTTTCCCTAGAGGCTCTGAATCCATCTGCAATAAGGGGGCTTTCAAAGGGCTTTAATAATAAATATAATACCACCATTCTTTTATGCTTGTAACTATTCATGCTTGACTGAATTCCCTGATCTTTTTATGGGGCTGTTGAAATATATTGTGCAAGTCAAGGGCAGGCCTGGTTTTAAGCTTCTTGTGCTCCCCTGCTTTAATTCCTTTTATCTCCAGGTAACAGTCCGGATGATGCTGTCCTGGTGCTCTGTGTTACCCATGCACAATGGGAACCATGTCCATATTCAACCCTGCTGTCCCCAGGCTGGGGGGAACCCTGTTTTCCAAGAAAAATGCAAAATTCTCCTGACTATGTTCTCAGCCCAGCCCCATTTATGTCCTGCTAATGTTCCCCCCACATTCCTTTTATTTACTCCCAGATACCACACCTCTTAGGGACCCTTCGCCTTTCCCCTCTGGCACTGCTTTGGAGACCCCTCAGGAAGCAAAGTTCCCCTCTCCAAAGCTGTCAGGGAAGAGCTGCCCTCGCCTGGGACCCCCCCACACCCATCCATCCATCCATCCTCCACCCACCGCCCCAGCAGCTCCCTTTAACCATGTCTGAGCCGTGCTCGATGAGCTCCTGCGTCCTCCTCTCCCACCTGCTCTTCCAGGACCTCTGTAGCTCCTTTCCTTGGGCATTTTTCCCCCCCTGAGGTGTTGGTTTCTCTCTCTCTGACCCCTTTCACCTTGGAGCTTTCTCCTGCTGCCCAGCCAGCCTTGTGCTGTGCCCTGGCTGTGTCTTTGCTCAGCTTTTCCTTGTGTCTGAGTGTTCTGGAGCCAGGGAAGCCCTTGGCTCGGCAGCAGAGCGGGGCGAGTTTGCCCCTGAGCATGGCAGGCGGAATGATGGGAACTTCTGAACTAATTTGCTGTAAACAATGATCCGTAATAGGTCACTTGTCTCTTCATCAACTCAGCAATTAAATCCATCAGAGCCATGGATGTAATTGGACTGCTGGCAATTAGCACTGGAGGAGCCGGAGGGTCTTTCCAGCGGTTTCCATCCCACTGCTCTGGGGGTTCTTTGGTCTTTGGGCTGAGCTGTTTGAGACCAGGGTTCCCTATGCCTCACCCAAGGGTGCTGGAGACCCAAGGATTTGAGGTCTGAAGGCCCCCAGGTAGAGAGGAGGCTCGGGGTACCCTCCTGATGGAGAACATTCCTGCAGGAAGGGTGATCCAGGGCTGACTCCCACTTTTCCCTGGAGTCTGTCTGCTTCGTTAATGCAGAGTGGGAATCTGCTTTGTCCTCCCAGCAGGGAAGAGCAGGTTTTGCTCATGCCTTTGGTTTCATTACATGGAATAAGTCGGCTTTCTACCAGTAAAAGAGAAAGAAGAAACTTACTAGGAAAAAAAAAAATCCCTCAGATTCCCAAAAAGCTGGGACTAAGCAGCAAAAGGAGCTCTTGAATGAGACTGTTTCTGATCCTAGGTCAGGAAGCATGAAGGAGCTCTTGGATTTCAAACTGCAGAGCAGAAACTTTGCCAAGATCAGCCTTTGCCTGCAGAGTTTGGATCGGGGCCAGCCCTGGAGTGCTGCTGCCTCCTGGCTCGGGAGGTCTCCGGGGACAGACTGGGAGGATTTCAGGAGTGGCTGGTGATAACAGAGGGTCTGAGACAGCTCAAATCAGTCACCTTGAAAATCAGGGACTTTCCTCTCATTTCCAGTTGGACCATTAAGTATCAAAGCCCATAAAACCATTCACCCTCTTCTGCTGTGGCTTCCTGGTCCAGCCTCCCCCTCTCCATCAGGATAAACTGCTCCATCCCACAAGGATTGCCTCAGGTACCCTGGATTTCAGCCAGATATATTATTTTTATCTCTCACACTATTTTGCTTGGCTTTTGGACATCCAGGATCACTCCTGTATCTGTAATTTTAACGGTGAGGACATGAAATAGGGGATTTTTCTTTCACTTGTGGGTCTCCGTTCGCTGCTGGGAATTAAACCAGGCCTTGCTGGAGCACAACAGGAATTCTTTGACTTCCCTGTTGAGATGTAGTGATCCCTGCACCTGTAGGAGAACACTTGTGCAGCATCATCACAAAAATTCCCTGGTATCCCTCCCCTATCCCAGTTAATTTCTTGGTGCTGCTGTTTCTATGCACCCCAGAAGGGTCATTTTGCCACAGACATTATTTTAGGAGAAAAGTAGATGCTATTAAGTTTAGCAAACAATATTTTTAAGGGATCAGCCCACCCAGATCTGGCTTTCCATAGAAATCCCAGGTGGTGTCAGCATGAGAGGATCAGGCAGGACTTGAGCAGAGAAGCACAAGATTTCTTTTATTATTGAAAATCTTACTTTTGGGGTAGCAAAAGTGTTTGTCATCAGTGGTGGACTGGTTTAAGGTCCTGTCTTTTCCCCTCTGTCCTACCAAAACATTGGTACTATGGTGTGTTTTACTGAAAAACAGATGAAAATGGAGACATTCCAGGAATGGGAAGTGCTGTGGTTTTCAGTGGGGAAAAACTTTGGAGGTGCCTTGAATTTTTGATGGGAAATGCAGGCTCATTTTTTTGAGGGGTGCCGTTGGGATATCACATAGCCAGGTATTGGTGCAGGGCACGCTTGAGCTTCCATCAGGGCAGGAATTCAGCTCCTGGGCACTTCCATCAGGGCAGGAATTCAGCTCCTGGGCACTTCCAGCACTGTTCCAGGCGCAGGGTGGGATGAGGGGCAGCCAGGGGGTCCCCAAGCCCTCAGGTGTGGGAAGAACCACATCCCCCCCAGGAGCTCCTCTTCATCCCGGCTCTCCAGACACATTCCCAGAGGAGATGCAGGGGATATGGGATGTTTCTTCCAAGGCTGGCAGGGGATACCTGGATGAAGCTGGGGAAGAGAGATGGAGAGAGCAGAAATCAGAAACACTCATGTTAGCTCGTGATGAGAGGGATGAAGACATACGCTTGGAGCAATCCCAATTGCCCACGGGGGAAAAAAATGGATGTCTGCCAGCCCTTGCTCCATCCCATAAGGGAAACAGGTTCGTTTCCTAAGGAAAAAGGCAAGTGAGGAACGAGCTCCCACTGTGTAGAAATTGGGCTGAGCAGAGGAGGCATCACAGCCATGCCATATGAAGCTGTCTCGCCGGTGGTCATTAAAGGTGACTTCTGTCCCCTGGTGTCCCCAGGACTGCTGGAGCAGCAGAGGAGGGAGGCCCCAGGGTTTCCTGGCAGCCCTTCAAAGCAGCAGCTCTGAGCTGTGCCCTCAGGCAGCTCTGGCAGGGGACAGGGACAGCAGATAAAGGAGCACGTGGGCCCTGTCAGAGCTGCTCTGACGCTGATCTGCACATCCTGCCTGGAACGAGGGCAGGGCGAGGAGCTGGGGGTGCAGTCAGGCCATCCTGGACCCTTCTGCTGCTGCCCGGCCTGGCTGGAGCAGTTCTTGCCCTGGCTCTGCCTCCTGGGCATCTTTAACATCCCCTGTCCCCATCAGAGGCTGCTGCTGCTGCTTTAGTCCTGCTGGCACCACCGTGGTCCCGACCTCACTCCCATTAGGAGACTGGGAACTATGGAATCACAGACTGGTTTGGGGTGGCAGGGACAACTTCCACTGTCCCAGGGTGCTCCAAGCCCCATCCAGCCTGGCCTTGGACACTTCCAGGGATCCAGGGGCAGCCACAGCTTCTCTGGGCACCCTCTGCCAGGCCCTCCCCCCCCTCCCAGGGAGGAATTCCTTCCCAATATCCCATCTAACCCTGCCCTGTGGCAGTGGGAAGCCATTCCCTGTGTCCTGTCCCTCCATCCCTTGTCCCCAGTCCCTCTCCAGCTCTCCTGGAGCCCCTTTAGGCCCTGGAAGGGGCTCTGAGCTCTCTCTGGAGCCTTCGCCTCTCCAGGTGAACCCCCCCAGCCCTCCCAGCCTGGCTCCAGAGCAGAGGAGCTCCAAGCCTTGGAGCACCTTTGTGACTCGTTTCAGCAGGTCCATGTCCTTCTTTTCCAGGATGTCCTTTTGTACTTTATCACTGCTGATGATTTTTTAAAACAACAAAAAATTATCTACGCTTCTTAAGCCACACCAGAGACAAAGCGCAAAGCAGCGAGGGGTGGGGATGTCTGGGGTTGAATCTTCCCTGCTGGAACCAGGCTGGTTTTTCCTGGGCTGCTGGTTGCTCTGGGTTCCCAGGAGGTTCTGCCTGAGGGATTTGCTCCAGGTGGTGCCCAGCAAGGCTGGATATGGGATGGGAGTTGGTCCATCCTGCTGGCAGCATTCTCCCACCCTCACATCCACATCATGCTTGTACAAGCAAAGGAGGGGATGCTTTAAAAGCAAAAGAGTGGGATCAGCATGGAGAGGACATGTGGGAAATGCACAATTCCAGCTGCAGCCTTGATCCCAGGCTGGATTGGGAGGCTGGCAGTAAAAGAGGGGCTGAGATCACCCAGTTATCCTTAAAAACCAGCTCAGGCAGTCCCTGCTCGGCACTGATCAGTATTAGAGTGAGCTGCAAAACTTGAAATATGGCAGAAGGGAAAGAAATCTTGAGGTGGGGGAGAAGTCTTTTCTCCAAAAAAAGAAAAACAAGCCAAAAAAAAAGAAAAAAAGCAGCGGTTCTTTTTGCAGTCTGTCTCTAGCCCAAGGTCTTGCCGAGGGGATGGAAAACCATTTCAAAAGGTGGAAGAAAAAGTGTTCCTTTCATCAAGGATGGTAACAGAGCCAGCTGCAAACTCAGAGCATGTGTTTTGTTTGATATTAAAGCACTTTTGGGGCAAAAGGGACTTTCCTGAGAGAATACTGAGCACTTTAATGAAGGAATTATTTCTCCAGGGGGGAGGGGGTCCTCCCAGGGCTGCAGGATGTGGGCACTGGGACCTCCAGGGATGGGGCAGCCACAGTTTCTCTGGGCAGCCTGGGCCAAGGCCTCACCACCCTCCAGGGAGGAATTTCTTCCCAATATCCCATCTAAACTGAGCCCCTTTCAGCTCTTTTTCATTTAGTGCGTGGACTTAACAAGTATCACCAAAATGGCACCAAAAAATCCCAAAGCAAAGAAGTTGCAGCACTCAATAATTATTTTTATTTCTTTTTTCCTTTATTTTTTTTCCCAGCTTCTCTCCTTGATTTTCGGATTTGACTGGAGATATCTGAACTCTTGGGAGCAGCACTGGGATTTTTTCCCCCTGTTTTTCCCCCCTGAGGTGCTGCTTGTCTCTTTGCCCAGTGATGGTAATGGATTACTCTCCACCCTTTGGATGCAGCGTGGAAGCTGTAGGAGCTCTTTGCAGGGATAATTTATTTCAAGGATAGCCCTGAACCCCAGAATGAGAAAATCTGAGCTCCCTGCACAGGCTGATCTCCAAAATGATGGCCTGAGTAAAATTGCAGCTGTAATGGTGAGCTTGCTCTTCTCCCCACCCTCTCCACCCTGATAGGTGTGCTGGGTAATGGAACATTATCCCTTAAAAGATCCAGGCATTTCATGTGGCACCACTTTGAAATCTTTGTGGGGAGGGAATCAGGACACTAATTAGATTGGGCCAGGAAAATCATCCTGGCCAAAATCACCGGGTAGCTCCTGTGGTGTTTTAGGAAGTCTTACCATGGGTAAGAGGAGCCCATTGTCAAACGAGGCACGAGGCCTCTGCCATGGAGAATCTCTGCTCTCAACTAAGGCACGGAACTCCACAATAAAGAGGAGCCATTAATATTAAAGCCAAGTGTCACCTGATGCTGTGGTCCCCACTGAATTCAAATGCTCTTGGAAAGCAGAAAATTGAGATGGATACTTGGGGCAGCTGAAACAGGGAATGGCCCAGCTGGAGCAGGGATGAAACCAGAGTGAAAATGTCCTGGTGGTGCTGTCCCAAAGCCCATTAATCACAAACTGTGGCTTTGGAAAGAAACGAAGATACCGAAGGTATTTTGGTGATAATAGAACCATTCTCTATGAAAGAGAAGCCTTTCTTTTCAGAGAGACAGTTCCACTGGTTTTGGGTAAGAGAAAATCTCAAAATCTCAGCAGAAAAAAATCTCAAAAAATGATTGAATGGCATTTTTCATGACTCTCAGATTTGTTCCCAAGGAATCACAGAACCATTCCCATTGGAAAAGCCCTCTAATACCATTAAGTCCGACTGCTGACCGAGCACTGAACCATGTCCCCAAGAGCCACATCCACAGGGCCGTTAAATCCCTCCAGGGATGGGGACTCCACCCCTATAGCACTGCCTGCCCACCCTTTCTGGGAAGAAATTTCCCCTAATATCTAATCTAAACCTCCCCTGGCATGACTTGAGGCAGTTTCCTCCTGTCCTAGACCTCATCCCTCCACCAGCGCATCACCCCCAGCCCTGCTCCTGTTGGCAATGCCAAGTTTTCCTTCCCCCTGCCTCAGTTTCCCCACGAGCAAACTGCAAGCCACGGATCCCAGTTTAATCAGATGGAAGCCTCAGAGGTGGCAGCCACGGTGCTTCTTGGCAGCTCTAACCTGACCAAGAGGTTCGTTCTGTGCTGATCCGCGTCGAATGGAAAGGTCACTCCAAGTGTGTTATTTTTAGGCACGAGGATTATTATTGCAGTGGAAACGGAAAATAACCAAAAGAGGAGTTGAAAACACAACACAAGTATTACCTGGACTTCAGTGAAAACAAGGAATTGCTCCAGTCTTGACAGCATCCTACCTTCCTCCTCCAAGGATGGATTTGATCCCAGGGTGTTATTAACAGGCACATCAAGAGATGACTCCGAGGAGGCTCTGCTGATCTTGGGGTGCTGCTGTGTCACGTGGATTTCTGGTGGGCCAAGCTTTTAGATCAGTTTGGGATTTTTTCCGTTTTCCTTCTCAAGAAGGATGTTGGAAATTGTTTCACAGCCAGGCCTATTGGGTCTCAGCACAAACACTGCAATAAGAGCCTTGTCCATGGAAACAAAGTCCTTTTTCCTTCTCTACAAGTGACCATAGAATTCCTGAATGGCCTGAGTTGTGTGGGACCTTAAAGCTCATCCAGTCCCCCCCCCTGCCATGGGCAGGGACACCTTCCACTAGCCCAGGTTGCTCCAAGCCCCGTCCAACCTGGCCTTGGACACTTCCAGGGATGGGGCAGCCACAGCTTCTCTGGGCATTTGCTATGCCAGGGCCTGACCACCCTCACAGGGAACAGTTTCTTCCCAATATCCAATGTAAAGCCAACAATATCTCACTGAAGACAGATTTCATGCAATTTGGGAGGGTTTTGCTGTAGGTCCAAGGGTTGCTGGTCTCCCCTGTGGGTTCAAACCCGAGGGGGCAGGTGCCACATCCACCCTGAGGTGCTTCTGCCTTTTTGGGAGATGTTCTGGCTTGGGGGATTCTGTTGAGCTTTCTGGAGGCATTTCAATTTTAAATTGAACTGACACCTTGTGTTTAGATTTTCTTGGGATAAACGACATGTTTTTTGGAAGGAGACAGCTCTTGCCCGCTCATGTCCTAGGAGAAAGAACAATGAAATCTCCTGGGTTGGAAAGGACCCCAAGGATCATCCAGTCCAACCCCTGGCCCTGCACAGACACCCCAACAATCCCACCCTGGGCATCCCTGGCAGTATTGTCCAAACACTCCTGGAGCTCTGGCAGTCTCGGGGCCGTGCCCATTCCCTGGGGAGCCTGGGCAGTGCCCAGCACCCTCTGGGGGAAGAACCTTTCCCTGATATTCAACCTAAACCTCCCCTGGCACAGCCCCAGCCATTCCCTGGGTCCTGTCCCTGGTCCCAGAGAGCAGAGATCAGAGCTGCCACCTGGGAGGAAACTGTGGATTGGGATGAGCTCTGCCCTCAGTCTCCCCTTCTCCAAACTAAACAAACCAAGTGCCTTCAGCCACTCCTCGTGTGGCCCGTCCATACCCTCCCCCATCTTCGTGTCCCTCCTTTGGACACTCTCCAGCAGCTTTAGATCCTTCTCACGTTGTGGCACCCAAAGCTGCCCACACTGGACGGGCAGGAATGACCCTGATGGTGCCAGATCCAGGCTCTGGATCCTGGCTCCCTCCATTCCCTAAGCCATAACTTTGCCAAAGGGAGTAATCCCATATGTTCTACGTCAGGCTGTTTATATGGAAGTGCTGCTGCCCAGAACTTTCTGCCCCACTCTGTACATGGTGGAGGCACAAAGCGCTGGAGGCATGGAGACACCTGGGGCTGGGATGTGATTTGTGGGAGTTTTGGAGAGGTGTTTTTGCATCCCAAGTAATTTTTGATGCCAGTTTTACCACTCTGCTGCTGAATAGCTCCTCTCGTGCCTCTGTGCCCCGGGAGTCTTGCACTTCCATAGGTGAGTGTAAACCCTTCCCTAACTGGGAACCTGTCTGGAGCTGTTCCTGGATTTCCTGCTGGAGGAAACCCCGCTGCCTACTGATGTGATTAATGGTGCTAAGCCCTGAAGTTGAGGAACAGCTGTTGCCATGATCAGGCCTCCAAATGAGGTGCCAAAGAGCAACGAAGCAGGGAAGCCTCCAAATCCAGGGAGGCCTGGAAACAGGGAATGGTTCCTGTTGTGCTGCCCCAGGGTGTAAACCCAGAAAAACTCTGCATGAGAACAGCACAGGCCAGGAGTGGGGATTTTCCTGGTGGATGACCAGGACCCATCAGTGCCATAGCGGTTGTAGCTCCAAATTCCTCCCTGGCACAGCATTTCCCGGGAAGCTGTGCACAACCCAAGGTGTTTAGTAGAAAAACCCAGCTGTTGTTTCTGCTCCTGGATGGGAATGCTGTGAGCTGTCATCTTGGCTTTCTCTCTTTTATTATTTAAAAGACAGAGAACAAATAAGAGAAAATGAACTGCAAATAATGACTAACAGCACTTCCAGCCCAAATATTTGCTCGCATAATCACGCAGAAACTTTGAAGTCTTGCAGAGGATTCCGGCGTTGTTCCTGATCCGGCTTTGGCCAAAAAACATGGGATGCTCCTCTCCCTGGACACCGAGAGCTGTGCTCAGGACTTCCCATCCCCTCCTGGTCCTTGGAGGAGCGGGGTGACAGAAAAGTGGTGGAAACCCAAGATGCTGTGGTGGATGTCCTGTCTGGGATCTTCCTGCAGCCCCGGGAAGTCGTGTCCCCCTTGGACACATTTCCAGCAACTCTGCTGTCAAACAGGGCTGCTTCGGTGTGTTTGCAGTCTTCAAGTTTGAGACTAAACCAACATTACCCAATCCATTCTTTTTTTTTTCTTCTTTTTTCCTTCCCAGTTTGAACCCTGGAAGCTGAACCTGATTTTCTCCCAGCCGTGCAGGACTGAGCAGAGACGTTTTGGTCAGTTGGCTTCTCCAAAGCCAAATAGCACAAAATCTCTGATTTCCTTGCAGGGCCAGGTGTTTTGGAACCCACTGGAAGCATGGGAGCTGCAGCCCATGGTGAGGGGAGGTCTCCAATGGAGATGTTGCAGCTGGATCCGTAACCTGGCCTGAGATTTCCAACCGTTTGACCTTGGATTTCAGGAGACCAGAGGAGCCACCCAAGGTGAGGACTTGGACCTGGTGTTTTAAGCATTGCAGAATTACAGAATATCCCAAGCTGGACCCATAAGGATCATCGAATCCAACTCCAGACCCTGCACAGACATCCCAACAATCCCACCCTGTGCCTGAGAGCATTGTCCAAATATTCCTGTTTCAGTGCCCAACATCCTCCCAGGGTTCATTCTGAACTTCCAAGAGGGCCAAGCCTGAAGCAGAAGGGTTTGTGTCTCTTTCCGCTGAACTTAATTAATGATTTCACTCCCTGTAATTAAGGAGGGGCAATTAAGAGTGATACAAGAAGCAAGGCAGCGTTTGGCATTTTGAGAAAAACATAAACCTGCAATTTAGGCTTTAATTCCAGCAGTGGCCAGACCTTTCATGGCCATTAAAATATCAGGAGATCCTGTCGAGTGCTGGGTGCTGGTGATTTATGATCAAATCTAACACGCAGGTAGCAGGTGGCATTTCCACACTTCCTGCAGGGAATTTATCCCAAAACGTCAAATTAGATTATCTGGCTCTTTCCTTTGGAGAAAAATGTGTGAGAAAAGCACTGGGGGAAGAGGAGGAAGGAGGGAGAGAATGTTTGCTCTATTTTAAAATTATTATTTCAGCTTACAAGTGTTGAGGTGGCTGCAAAAATTCAGAAGTGTTGAAACCCAGAGTAACAGGGAAATGTCACTTTCTCCTTGTTGGCACCATTTTCTCTCTGTCTCTCAACTTTTGCCCATTGGAGCAAAATCCTTGAAACCTGTAAAACATTAGGAAGAATTTTTTGGCATTTTTTTTTCCTAAAATGTGGTTTCGGAGTGAGAAAAATCCTGATATATTATTCCAAATTAATACTTACAAAGAAAGAAATACATCGTGATTGTGATTTTTTTTTTTTCCACTGGTATTTTTCCTCGAAAGACATTAAGCCATTACCTCTCCTGACTTTACAGGTTTGGAAACCTCCCCTTTATTGCCAAATCCACTTGGAAACTGATGGGACGCAGAGTAAACCCAGCTATTCTCACTCCCAGAAAGGATAAACTCTGCTAGCTGGGATCCTGATGATGATGATGATTGATTGTTTTTTATTATTATTGCATTGATGCTGGTGGTACCCTTAGGTTGGGGAAAGCTTTTTGTATAATTTCCCCCACCAGCACTAATAAATTATTTTCATTGCTGTAGGGTCATCCCAACATAGCTGTGCTGATGTGCCACTGTCCTGGCCTTTCTGCAGCATTCCCAGGAGACTTGTTGGTGTTTATATCTTCCTTACCACCTCTGTTCCTTGGAGCAGAGGATGGTTTATCTCCTGTTTTAAAGGGCTTTGCCATGTTCCAGCCCTTCCCTAAATCTCTGGCACCCGTTAATGAGATTTGTTCTGTATTGGAGCTGAGCTGACAGATGGGCAAGGACAATGTCCTGGAGTTTGGGATAGCTGGAGTGGGGGGAATAATTCTTGTGGGGCCGTTTCTGCTTGGTGAGCATTTTCAGAGCATCTCTGCAAGTGCCAGCCTCTCTTTCCTCTCATTTTCCCCTTGTAAATCCTGCCTGAAGAGGGATTTCAGCTCAAACTTTCATCTTCCTTTGACCTGAGCAGCTTGGGGCAAACCTGGGATCAAACCCAGGAAGTGAAAGGGGTTTATTACCAAGATAAATTTAATCAAGAGATTTCGGTGACAATAACCAAGTACTCTGCAAAGTGATTGTGCTTGAAAGCAGAGTGGCCCCAGCTGAAGGTTTTGGTGGTAAACCTGAGAAATACGGCAGGGTTTGACCACCAGCTCCCTCTCAGCTTGTTCCAGAGGTGGAACTGATCCACCCAGCCTGGAAAATGCCATCGGCAAAGCTGGGCTTTCTCTGAGCTTTGCATCTCCCTTAAGGAAAGAGGGAGGTTTCCAAAGACTTCCCAAACTCCTCCAGGTGAAGCTTCCCATCTTCAGACACTCTCTTGCATCCTGTGACATCCAGAGGTGGTTTGGCTTCCAAGTCACCTTTACCTTTGGTCAGCCTGGCCCCAGAGGAGAAGTTTTCTTTAACTGTCCAGCACCGTCCAGTTTAGTTTGGGTTTTGACAGCTGCCATTCATCTGATTGAATCCAGCTCCCTGCTCCACCATGCCTTGAGGATCGTGGTGGGCTGTGAGCAGTGCATCAGCTGGGACACATTCCATTTCCTTGGGACATCCCAGGAATGGGCTCATCCTGGCAAAAAAGGCTCGCCATGAGCAAGTGACCAAACCATCAGGAGCCTCATGAACGGTGGGGTTACACCTCAGGGGCCTGGGCATGAGTTGGGTGATCCCTCCCTTCCTCCCCTTCCATCTTTCCATCTTCTCCTTTCCTCTCACCCCACACCTCTTCATTCATCTCCACCCCACACCTCTTCATTCATCTCCACCCCACGCCTCCTCGTTCATCTCCTCCCTTCCGTAGCTAATTCACGCTTTCGCAGGGACCTTTCATCACTGCCACTTTTCCCGCTCGCCCCTGATCCGTGTGAAGGAACGAGGATGTCACTTGTTGGGGGCCAGGGAGGGGACCCTGGTGGCAGATGGCAGCAGGGCTGAGCCGGGGCTCATCCATCACCGGGCTGGCAGAGCGGGGCTGCTGCTGCCGTTTCCCGAAGGATCAGCATTCCAAGGGTGAGCCCAACCAGGTAATTGCTGGAGAAGAGGAGGCATTTTTCACCACTGACATGGAGGAGGGGGACAGGGCTGGTCTGTGCTAATGCCACAGTGAAGGATGAATTCATCATGGGTTCTTCTTTTTTCCCTTTTTTTATCCATCCTGCTTTGATTGGCGCTGAATTATTCCCAAATGCCAAGCATCTGGTGAGTCTGCAGCAGAAACTTCCAGCAGCTGAGGCGCCGGGAAGCAGCCAGGCTGTGCCAAGGTCCTGCTGCTCTTGCCATTGCCATCCTCATCACTGAAGTCAAAGGGTCACAGAATTTCCACCCCTATCTTCCAGGGATTGTAGAATGCAGCGACATTCCCTTGTCCGAGATCCATCAGGTGCAAACAGAGATGTGGGAAGTGAGGAGCCCATTTCCCAGCTTCCAACCCCTGCTTCCAGCAGGAACAGCAGAACCTGTGCCAGGGCTTTCCTCCTGCCAGATCCCAGCCAAGAAACCCCCGGAGGCTTCATGGTTCAGGGATCTCGTGCAGGTGACAGTGCCACAGGGTGGAATTGCAGTGACATCTCTCCCAGTCTGCTCCGAGGTTTTTTTGGTGTTCACACTGCTCTGGCTTACTCGAGTTTGTTGTGGTTGTGCTTGGATGACACCCAGGGCTGTCACTTAGACAAAAATAACACCAAAAATGTTTACCAGGCACAGCCTCGTGGGCTCGGTGTAAACTTAGAGGGGACCCCAATGTGCGGAGAGAAAAAAAGAGAGAAATTAATCAAGGAGGGCAAAAAAAAAAGTCATCTGTTCCCCTCTATTTTTAGTTTTAGACATTTGCAGAATCCAGCCAGCTCTGAAGCTGATTTCTAAATTTATTCTGTCCCTTTTTAGAGAACTTTCTGCATTTTCTCCCCCTAATTTAAGTCTCTTCTCAAGTATTTTTAAAAGTGGCAGTCAAGGCCAGCTTTGCCTATTGAAGTTATCTCACATTTGTCTTTAGGAAAGAGCCAATAAATCAAGGCATTATCATGGGAATTGGCAGGACTATCCAAATCTTTATGCAGCAAAATTCAGTCCTAGGATTCAGCTGTGATTTGCAAACAAATCCTAAATGCTGCCATCCTCCCCAGAATGCATCCTCTGTTGGGAAGCAGTTCTTGGATGGCATCAAGCAGGAATTAAAAGACTTTAATTCCTCATATCCCCCTGGTCTGCCACAAGTCATTCCCACAGCACAGAACCATTGAGAGGTTTGGGTTGGAAGGGACCTTAAAGATCATCTTTTTCCAGCTCTGTTCCACAGTCATTCCTCTAATTTCAGCCATTCAAAATTGAGGCTTTAGGACTAAATTCACTAAATTCAGTGGCTCCCTCGCATTCCAGAGGGAGAGAGGCACCAGCAGCACAGGTTTCTGCTCTCACTCCAGTCAGGATGCTCTGTTGCCCCATGATTGCGTTTAGGGACGTGCATCCCCTTGGTATTCATTCTCCCTCCTCGTGTTTTCCAAGCAATCTCCTCTGTTTTCCTTTGCTCCCTGCCCCTGCAGTTCTCAGTTTACTCTGCCTGAATCCATTCTGGCCGAGGCAGGAGGAGCTATTCCCTTCTGTCAACACCGACGGAGCAGAGCTGATTCCACTCGCTCCATTCCCACTCCCGCTTCTCCCAGGATGTAAGTTATTCATTCACAGGGTAGAGAGACAACTGTATTCCTTCCTCTTCCTACTTATGGAATATTTTGACATTTCCCCATGTCTGTTTTGATTCAGCCCCATCTTTCAATAAATATCTGCCTTTCCCATGGGAAGAGTTCCAGCAGCTCCTACCCGGGATGCGTCTCTCCAGCTGAGTTGTCTTTGTCGGGACATTGAGGAAACAGGGAGAGGTTTGGGGGGATTGTTTTGGGTTTAGGCAGAGCCACACCAGGGCAGCGTTCCAGAGGTTTGCACTCCCCATCCTCTGTGTTTGGTTGTCTTCTGGCCAAAGACTTCCAGTGTTCAGGTCAGAAAAGGAAAAGCACAATTTTCCAAAGTGGGGTCAGGGAGGAATTCCTGGGTGTAATGGAATGCTCTGCTAGGAAAAACAATGGGAGGATTTTTCCAGCCATGAACAGAAGCAATTCCCAGACTTGGAGAAAGGGAGTTTTCCTTGCTGTCCTTCTCAGCATTGTGGTTTTGGAGTTTGGGAATTTCTGGATATTGCTCATGAGGTGTTTGGCTCCTGCTCAGTAGGAGAGGGCTCTGCTTTTCCTTCAGCCCAGGCTTTGGCATCTCCTGGATACCTGGAGGGATTTCCAAGGCCCATTTGAAGTACAGAGGGCAGGTAAGTGTCACTCTTAAAATCCATTGTCTCATGCAGAAGGTCCTGCTGCCAGCCAGCCAGCCCAGCTGCCAGGGGGGAACCCGCTGGTGCTGTCATCCCTTCCCACATCTTCAGTCCAAGTGTCCTGCGGAGAACCAGGGCGTCACCAGTGACAGTTTGTGACAGGCTGTGATTTGTTGCAAAGAAAGCCAAATATCCTTTAATGCCTCAAAAGGCTGGAACACAGATGCCCTGTGGGATATGGGGCTGTCTGCTACGAGTGGTTACTGGTACAGGGAAAAGTCCAAGGAGGAAGTCAGGAATACCCAAAATCACAGGTCTCGAGGGACATCCAGCTCCGGGGGACACCTGCAGAGCCCGGTGGGATGTCCCCTCCCTCTCCTTTACACATTTCCCTGCCTTTGGCCACATGGGAAGTGCTGGTGCTGCCCGGAGCCATGACAATTCCCACCTCCCCAGGAGCTCCTAGCACTTTCTCATCACCTCATCAGCCAAGCCATNCATGGGTGTCCCCCCCGCCAATCCCCGCAGGCCTGGGGGTGGATTCCCACTTCCCCCAGGAAGGCTGGATCTGTGCAGATGGGCTTTCATTTGGCTTTAAACCTGAGTTAGACCGGTCCCAGCAGAGCCACAGGTCTGTACCCCATCTGGGGAGCTTCCCACTGTTTCAAATCCTTAGGAAAATGAAATTATCAGTGGCTTTGCAGCAGGTTGTGGTCAGCAGCCCTGATGGTGCCATGTATTTTCGGCTGTCTATTAAATACCTGATTTTTAGCTAAAATTTCGGCTTTAATTACGGTCAGGTTATCACCCTGCTGTAAAGGTCTTGAGCTTTCCCTGCAGCATCTGGCTGGGACTGGGTGGAGTTTTCCAGGCTCTTTCCAGCACCCATGGGGAGCACAGAGCAGGAAACAAATTGTTTTATGCATATTGACAAACAACCCTGTTAGAAATTCATCTTGGTACTTCCTAGGTGTCAGCACTCCTTATATTCAAAAGAAAAAAGACACCCTTTCCCTCATTTGAATGTTGTTTTAGCCCTACTTTCTAGCAAATTTTTATTTAAAGAAGGGTTGGATGGGTTTGAGGGAGCCCATCTGGTTTGGGGTATCCAGGCATGCTGAAGGATGCTCTTGGAGCGGTTTGTAAGTGCACACACCCAAAAACAAACCTCAGGGTGGGTTAGTCCTCAGCATTCCCAAGCTATTCCCAGCCCACACAGCTCATGGCTGCTTGCCCGAGCTGGGCAGGAGGACACAGGGGCCAGCTCATGCCTTTTCCTCCCCTTCCCTTGCTGGAAGGAGCAGATGTCCTGCGGAGAGGAAGGTCTGGACAAGGGGATGGGCACCTCTGGAGTGTGGAGGGTGTGAGATGCGCTCAACCCCCTCAACCCAACCAGCAGGACCTTGGTACAGGCTCCAAAGGGGGCCAAGAATTCCTTTAGGAAACCCCCAAAGGGGCAGAAAGACCCAGAGAATATTGGTGCTCAAGAGCTTGGATCCCCAATCCTGTGATTAACACAGGAGCAGCGCTGGCTTTTCCAAGATTCATTTCTCAAGGAGCAAAGAACCTTGTGGGTTCAAGGAGCCCCACACTCCCCCTTCCCACTGTGTCCAGTCTGGCCACCAGCCAACCACTTTATCCCACAGTTTTGGACATCTAGGTGAGCCCTCATGGGCTCTGCTGGGCAGCGTGGCCGGGATCTCCCCTTGAGCTGGGACATTCCTGGTTGCTCCATGAGGCTGGGAGACCTCTCTGTTGATAACAGATCTTTGAATGAGTCTAATTCCAGTTCTCTCTACCTTGCAGCTGACTGCACACCAGGGACTCTCCCCTGGAGCTGGGGTACCTCTCAAGGTTTGAGATTCCCTACCTGGACTGAGAAATCCTTCCTTACCCCAGGCAAAGAGATTCCTGACTCCCAGATCATGGTGAGCTGCTCACAGCAGGTGACTCAACACCACAGAAACCCACATAGTTAATTCCCGTAGACCTAAACTGTTGCCCAAGTCTGGAACTAAGGCTGGGCTTAGCCGTGTTTTAGCTTCATCAGGAGTTTAGAAAGCAAGAGGTTGTGCTCTGAACCCCGTGGCTTGGTGGGAGGGTCTCTTTACCCTTTTGCATCTTCAGACTCCAAGTAAATCACTTTGGCACCATCCTACTTCAATTTTCCCTTGTATCCGTGGAATAAGTAATGGAGCAACTTTGTCACTGGACTTTGTTGTATTTTTATAAATTCATCTTAAAAGTATTTTTGCTAATGATGGTGACTCTTTGAGCAACCCTAAATCCCTCATTCATGACAGAGGGAGGGCTGGTCCTCCCTGCTCCCACCCGAATAACCCAGCCCAAGCCAGCGGGAAGGAACAGCTTTAATTGGAAACATCCCCAGCTCTGCCGTGCTCAGCAGTGCCAGGGTCACTAATTCCAGGGGAGCTCGTGCAACAAATAACAGGTTCCTTCTTTTTTTTCCTTTTTAACTGGAAACTTAGGAGCAACAGGCCGGTGTTTCTCCTCACATATGCCTCCCATCGTTGCCTTTTGTTGTTTTGGCTGCAGCTTTCCTCGCAGGGCCCCGCGAGCTCACCGAGCAGCAGATGGCCTCCTCCTTGCTTCATTTCCAGCCCTCAGTTTTTCCCACACTAAACCAGACTTTTTCAGGCACTACTAATCCCCTGTGCCTGTCACTGCTGGAGAAAAGCATTAATAACTTCAGTTATCCTGGAAATATCTGTCACCCACATTTGTTTTGCGTTTCCCTCTGGGTAATCGTGCTCCAGATCTAATTACTGCCGAAATTTCTTTTGCTCCGACGAGCAGCATTTTGGGTTCCCTCCCCGGCTGGGTGGAAGTTTGACTCCGCCGATGGGGGGAGATCCGTGTTGATTTACACCAGCTGAGGAGCCGCTGCTCCACGACTTTATTCCGTGTGTGGCTTGGGGTTGTGGAGATGGCGGTGATGGATGGCTTCAAAAACCGTGGGAGTTGTGCTCATGCAGAGCAGGGAAGTCCAGGAAAAGCAGGAACAGACTTTAGTTGGGATGAGTGAATTCAGGATGAGTTGCTGGGAGAGCAAAGAGGAAGGAAAAAGGGTTTTCATCCTCTCCTGCAGGTGCAGGGAGCCAGAGCCGCCGCTGTGACAGCAGTGGGAGCTCCCATGATATGGGTTCGGTGACACAGGGCGGGGGTGTCTCCCACTGTCACACACGTCAGCGAGGGTGGCATTTGGGAGCCACCGTGACAAGGACAGAGCCAGAGCTGGCTGGGTTTTCCTCCTCCTCGGCTGACTCACGTCAGGGCTGAGCTTTGGGAATGCGCGGGAGAGCAGATGGCAAATCCCTGGATCCCTGAGGGAGGGGAGCGCCGGCTGCCCGGCGGGTCTCCCTCCTTCCCGCAGGTTTCTGTTCAGGTTTTGTGGATCAGCAATGACACACGAGTGAGGAGCCAGCTCCTCCCCACCTGCCACAGACAGGGACCAGTGGCACCATCCCCTGGGAGCGTCCTGGCACCCACAGCTTGGGAACAGCCAGCGCTGGGGGAACTGGTCAGACTGGGAGAGTGAAACCCCACACTAAACCTCTGCATAGCACCCCACTGAATTAAGGGGTGGAAAGGGATCTCCCAGGATGGAGGTCACTGGGGAACATGGGGATCAAGCAGGGAAGGAGGGAGCAGTGCTGGGAAGGTGGCAGGGCAAAGGTGGCTCTGGTTTTAACCATAATTCACTCCCACAGCTGGGACAAGCGTGGGCTCAGGAGCAGACCAAATAGGACTACTGGGAATGGCCATGGAAAAGCCCATGGCACCAGGATAACCACAGGCTGTGGTTCCTAACAGAGGGAAGTGGGGCAAGGAGCACACACATGAGCAGAAGCCCCCAGTTATCCCACGGGCAGCAGGACTGATGGCATCGTGTGACCCTGGAAGGGACTCAGGGACAGGACCAACCCCGGCACAGGGGTGAGAGTCTGCAACGAGCACTTCAAGCAATCTTAAATCAATAGATTTGGGATCTTCCCTGGCTTAGCTTCAGCAGCTGAGGCCGTGGAAGAGAATTGATGTCCTGGACAAAGCTCAACCAACCACTTCCACCTACAGAGAGGCAAAAAAATTGGATATATTAACCACAAGAAGAAAGAGGGAAGGATGGGGTTTTGCTTGTCTTGCTCCCCAGCAGCATCCAGGACATGAATGGAGAGAAAGCGGCTGTTAAAAAATGCAAGGAATCGGGAAACAAAAGAGAGACAAGATGTCTTTTCTTTTTCCCTTAATTAATCTTGGGAGGTGATGACAGCAGAGGATGAGGAATGGGAAGTAAATGCTCTGCTAACAGCCTTTCATAGAGATCCCCGCGTTTGACAAATGAGCTCAAAGCCACAGGCCTGGAACCGGAGCTCTGCCAGCACATCAGGGAGAAGGCAGCGGCCAGAGGCTTGGAGCAAAGGGCTGGGAGGGGAAAACCCCTCAGATCCCTGCCTGCCTGGGACTTGCTCAAGTATTTGCTTTGCTGGTGCCTTTGCTGGATGTCCAAGGGCTACTCTGCTCCAGCCGCCCCTCCTGTGCCACAGGAGGTACCTTTCATTGGAATTTTAGCAGCAGGGGCCATGGATCCAACCAAAGCTTCAGTGCTCCACCACTAGCGCTGGATCCAGGATCTATCTTGCACCTTCCATGTTTTTATTTTATTGCTCTGGAAAAATGTCTTGATTTTTTGGGGTGTTTTTAGAGGCACAAGTTCCAGCCCACATCAGTGAGGGATCCTAGGCTACATCAGAGAGGTCTTGTGAGGATAAATACAGGAAAGGCAGGGAATGTTTTAGGGGTAAACGTCAGAAATTGCAACATTTTGGGGGATGAAATAAGAAGGAAGAAATAGAAGAAGCAAACAGAAGAATGGGAATGAAATGCAACAGAATGGAAGAAAAAAGAAGAATAGAATAGAATAGAATAGAATAGAATAGAATAGAATAGAATAGAATAGAATAGAATAGAATAGAATAGAATAGAATAGAAAAAATAGAATTAAAAAAGAAAAAGAATCATTAAAAGGCTTTTTTAACACAATAATCCTACCTCTGGGAGGGACTGTCTTTTAATTTGGTTATCGTTGTATTTCTGGCATTTTGATCCCAACACCTGAACTGAATTTTGGGGGTTTTTTGCTTGGATTCTGATTATTCCTCAGCAAATTGGGACTGGGGCTGGGGCTGGCAGTGATCACCTGAGAGCAGCTGGAGATACGGAGCTGTTACTCCCCTGGGAAAATTCCAGCTATAAACTTTATTGCCCTATAAAGAGGAACCTGCAACATCAGAGGCTTTTCAGGGATCAATAAAATCAATGTTAACTAAATTGTCAGCAGCCAGTCTCCCCTCCCCCAGCCTGCTCTGCTGTTCTGTTCCAATTAGGCTAAATTAGGACTCTGGATTTTGGGTGGGAGCCAAACTGTCAATCCCATAATCGGTTATGAACAATGTAAGCAATGTCTGTCTAATCTGCAAACGACCAGCTCGTCTGAGAGGCTCCTGTAATGATGCTAAAACAACCATTGGCTTGGGAATTATTCCTGTCTGGAAATAGGTGAGGGAGGGGAGAAAAATTCCCCTTTGGGAACGGTTGATCATAAAATCCCAGAATGATTTGGGTTAGAAGAGACCTTAAATATTGTCTTGTTCCACCCCCTGCCGTGGCAGGGACACCTTCCACTATCCCAGGTCGCTCCAAGCCCATCCAACCTGGTCCTGGCAGTTTAAGGGGCTTCAAAACCCAGTGCAACCTCTTCCCTCAAGGGTAAATAGGAAGAAAACGGCAGGGGGGGGAAAGGGGAAAATTCAAGGTGGGATGGATTTCAGATACTTTTAGGGACACAGCTTGGTGCCTTGTACTCTGTAAATGGGGTGGGGCAGAGCTGGGGCGCCCAGGGGCTGTTGGCATCGGGTGTGGATGAAGTGCCTGGGATAAACCATTGCTTCCTCCTGAGGAATGTGCCAGCCACTCCAAACACTGGAATATTCATGGGGAGGCAGCCAAAAACCCCCTGCAAGGAAGGAGCTGCCGGCACCCTCACGGATCCACCACACCCGGGCATCACTGGCCAGGTGTGCAACAAGGCTGCGAAATGCAAACTCCTCCCGAGGAATGAGAGCTCTGCTAGCGAGGGAAACGGGGTAGGAGAACCGAGGGAATCCCACTGACCCCAAGGTGTCCCTGTGGCAAGGACGTGTGTCTGAAAACTGAGCAGCAAAAAGAGCCTGGTGGAAATCACGGGAGCTGCCAGAAGCACAATTTCGGGGGATTTTGGAGGAAATTCCACGATGTGAGAGAGCTGAGGTCTGAGCACCCACAGAGTCAGTGGGAATGGGAGGGTGAGTTTTTGGGAAAAACACCTGACTTTTCCCCCACTCACCCCACGTGAAATTCCAGAAGGATTTCCCAAATCCTGAATCTATCATTTCCCCTGGAATGCATCTCAAAGGCTCTGCCTGCTCTAATGCCTTTCTTCATCTCCAGCAGCACAGGTAAGAATAGCAACGATAAAAAATTAAAAGCTCCAATAAACATTATTGATGCCATTCCTAACGAGGCAGAGGGAGAGAAGGAAGAGGAGAGGATGCTGAGGTGATAAATATGGTGTGTCAGCCATAAATTACAGCCGTCATTAGGCTCCTACAGCGGGGCCTGACAAATTGTTTTGGGGAAGTACAAGCTGAGCTGCACCTTCCAGTCTCAGCTATTCCGAGGCTGCACCTTCAAAAAAATCAATCCAATCGATTCTGTATCAATCTGAGATGCAGCTGGAATTGTGCTGGCATTGCTCCCGACCTGCTGGACTCCTTGGGAAGGATGAGGGCTGTTTGCAGTGGCACTGGGTTGGATTTGATGGAGTAAGGAAAGGGAAAGGCTGCAGGGCTTGCTGCAGGTCCCCAGCTGGGTTTGCAGGCTGCCATCACCATGCTCACTTCCCAGTTCGAGGATTTGTGCTTTTTTTCCCTAAAGGATGGGCTTTTCCATGGTTGGATGGGGATGATGCCCAGCTGGGCCCTTTCAGGAGAGTCTCAGCACCCAAATCTGAGGGGCTAGGAGCTGTCTCAGGCGGCACTGTGGTGATGAAGGGGCAGCAGCTGGTCCTAGAATTCCCAGTTCCAATGGCTGAATGTCCGTCTGTGACCCCCTGGCCCCCCAGCCATGGTGGTACAGCGTATGCACCCATCTCCTCCAGAGTTTTTTGGAATTCCAGAGGATACCAGCCCCTTTTTCCCAACCTTATCCTTGTCTCTGGCCTTTAGCTGAGCTCATGTTAATAAAGAAGGGGTTGATACCCTCAGGGTGGTCCCACCTCTCCATGTGCACACAGATCACCGTGGATTTTCAGCTTCCAGCTCTCCCTGCTCTCCTATCCCAGCTCTGAGTTTCATCCAGCCCCAACCCTTCCCACCCCTGCAGCTCCCAGGTGTTTTGTGTGGAGTGACGACTCCTGCGCTGCCAAAAGCACCCCGGGGTTGCCTCCACTCCACACCTTATAGACCTCAGCTTGCAGGAAAACAGAGAAAAGGGGGAAAATCCATGTGCTGGTGTGGTCTTTGCAAAAGCCATTCATCCCGGGGCTCTTCCCACCAGGCCCCGAATGAGATCCCTGCAGTGGATGATTTGTTTTGTCCTTCTCCTGCTGGCTCAGATTAATCTCTGCTCCTGAAGTAGTGGTGTCATTTCTCGGAGACGTACGGCGGCAGGAATCAGGGAGCCCCATAAATTGGAGACAATTCCGGATCCATCCGTCTTCCTTCCTGCTCGCCGTCCCCTCTCCTCTCCTCAAGGCAAGGGCAGGCCCTGCAGGCACCGGTGCAGCCGCTGCCTTGTGGACTAATAAATATTAAAAACCCCTCAGGATGGGAGAGATTGGAACAACAGAGGGATTCTGGTGCTCCAGAGCAATTTTCTTTCTGCTGCTTTCCTTCCTCGTGCTTGGCTGAAGGAGCAGGATCGTGATCCTTGGTGAAATGCCACGTTCCTAATTTTTTTTCTCCATGGCAGGCTTTTTTGGGGAAAAAACCCGAACAAAATGAAACAGTTTTGAGTATCTTCTCATTGCAACACCTGGACTGAAGGGCTGGGGCTTGGGAGGAGAGAGCAAGGGCAAGGTGATGGGATTTAACTGGAATGTGGGTGTGGATGTAGGGATGGAACAGGAGCAGAGGAGCCGGGATGCACTTGGTGCAAAACCATCCAGCACAGTGGTGTCAGAGCTGTCCCCTCTGAGCCCATGTAGTGGTAATATGTACCTGAAATATCATATAATGAATGAGACGTGATAAATGAAACAGCATCAAATCACTGAGGTTGGATAAGACCTCCAAGGTCGTCGAGTCCAACCTTCAAATCTGTGTATATGTATATATATGTCTGTCTTTATACACACACTGAATGCACACATCGAAACAGATAGACAGGTACGTAAATTGTCCCTGGAAACAAAATGAAAGCTTGGAGGAGCCAGGAACACCACAATTTATTTTTTACGGAGCCCAGGATGTGACAAGCCGTGCACAGGCCTGGCAGCAACAGCAGCCTCTCCCTTCAGGACTTTGGGAGCTTGCTCAGGCGCAGACAGACTGAAGAGAGAGCCCAGAGGGCTGCAGGGAGCCACTTAAGGCTGGCTGGAGGAAGGGGATGAGGCTTTGGCACTCCCAAAAATCCAGCTGTTCCCTAACTGCCCTGTCTGCGCTCATCAGTGTAAGGCAGCATCACCCGTGGTGTCGCTCCATCATTCCCGAGCTGCCAGATGCTGCTGTCGTGGGACACCAGCAGGGTGACAGGACTTGGAGTGGGGCATGTCCCCTGTGGAAAGCCGTCACCTGCATGTCCCCTCACCCAGACCAGGCAGCCACCCCCGAAAGGAGAGGAAAAGGGCACCATTTCTCTGGTATTAATTTTGAAAGCTGCCTGGGCTCGGCTCAGCGCCTGCCTGTCTCTGTCTGTTTGCCTCTGCTGAGAAGATTCATTACTTTGATGGATTTGTGTAATTTTTTCAAGTGCTTCGGGTGACAAACAATAAAACACACTTCATGCTCGGCTCCAAGGGGCTGGGGGAGCGGGGGACACTGCAGAGGGGATCTATCCCAGGAAAAGCTCATTCATCCCACAGTTTGGGCAGAGCAACTCTCCGCGTGCCAGCAGGGAAAGCCCTGCAGGGCCACGGGAATTTGAGGGCTTTGCCTGCTGGAAAGGGCAATGCCATGGGTGTGAGCGGAGCTGCTGAGCCTCCAAAATTCAACCCAGCCCTCCATTTCTTCAGCTGCAGCAGAGCAAACAGATGTGGTGTTGGGATAAAGGGTTAGGATTGGGATCAGGGCATCGCTGGCAAGGAGGAACATGGGAATGTAGGTAAAAGTGACGCTGGTGCCTTATGGGCACTGCTGGGTGTTTCCAAGAGGGAAGGACTTCATCCTGAGCATGGCTCCTGAGCAGGAGATCCTCTCTGCTGGGACTCCCTGGGCTCAGAAGGAATAAATTATTCCAGATTGAGCCAGACAAGCTCAATCACTCTTGGTGACAGAGGCCCAGGATTTACAGCCACGAGGATCACGGACAAGGGAGGGCAGCACGGCTTTGGAAACCTCTTATCTTTGGAGATACTGGACCCAGAGCACAGAAACAGCCCAGTCCCATGGCACCTGTGCCAGGTGAGTGGAGTGGGGAGAGGGACAGGGACAGGGACAGGGACAGGGACAGGGACAGGGACAGGGTTGGTAGCCAAGACTGTCCATGACGGTGAAACCAAGACAAGGTCAAGATCTAAGTCCATGGGGCTCTGGCTGAGGTCACTTGAATTGTATTTTTGGGTCTTAAACGTTTCATGGTGCCCAGGAGAGGTAGTGGGGAAGGGGCTGGGAAGTAGCTGGGAAGTGGCTTCCTGCAGCAGAGCCAAGAGCGAGCACATTCCTTGCACTCCAGCAGTGCCTCAATTCCAGCTGGGATCTCTGGCTGGGTTTCCAGGTGCTGGGGTTGGTGCCGTGAAACCAGGCTGGGATACTTGTCCAGCTCTGGCTTGCACCTTCCCAATTCCCCAGGCCTGGAATGAAACTTCCTGTGCAACGTTGGGAAGTGCCAGTGCTGGGATGGCTCATGGCAAAGCAATCTCCTCACAGAGCTGAGCCTGAACCACCTCACCCACATCTTCTCGGCACCCAAACACAGCCCAAGAGCTCTGCCAGCTGCCCACAAAGCTGTGGCCATTTGGGTGGGCACTGGGGAGCTTTCATGGAGTCACTGGGGTTGGAAAAGTCCTCTGGGATCATTGATTCCAACCACTAACCCGGCACTGCCAGGTCCACCACTAAACCATGTGCCCAAGCAGCACATCTACAATTCCACGTGCATTCCAAGATGAGATGAAGATGGAGAGGTCAATATCTCCCAAAACCAGCCCAAGGGAAGCAGCAGATGAGTGATGAGCAGCAGGAGGCTGAAGGAGAAGACACCCCTGAAAACCCTGATGGGTGGGAGGCCACCACCACCTTCAGGAGAGACAAGAGTCTCCATTTCCACCCGGGCTGTGGGGTGTGCCCTGAATTCCCAGAGATTGTCCGGCCTTTCCCGTGCCTGCTGCCTGGGCATTTGTATCCAGGTTATGGCACACAGGGGAACATCCCAGGCACCAAAGCTGCTCAGGTGCAGAGCATCAGCCACAAGTTTGGATAGTGCCTACAAGCAGACAAAGTCAGGAGAGGTGTTTGCTTGGGCCTCACCCCTCGTGAAATAAAAAGCAATAACTAAGGAGAGTGGGAAGGAGAGGCACTAACAGCCTGGATTTATCCAGCTTTGGGAGAAAAATCTCTGCTGCTGACCTGTGGATGAAAGTGCCGATAACTGTTTTAGTTTTCACTGGGGAGAGCCTCAATTCTCGCCTGAAAAAAACCATTTATGCTCTTTGGGGAATGAGCTGGGCCTTGATCTATAGCTCCAGCTCCCAAAGAGCAAATGAAACACTTTCTCTTTTCATCCACAACCCTAAAGGACTCGCCACCATGAAAAATGGGAGCAACTGCCTCGGAGGGAGATTACCAGCACAATTTGCCATCAAATCACGGATTCTGTTCGGTGCTGCTGGCACAGACATGGTGCCCAAAGCTGCTCCTGCCTCCGAGAGCCTTCTCCGTCAGGATGGGGTGGGAATGGAGAGGGAGGGAAGGGCAAGGAGAGGAACAGATCCAGGGGGATGGGGGGAAGGAGAAAAGAGGGAGAAAGGGAAGGGAAAAAGGAAGAGGAAAGGGGAAAGGGGAAAGGGGAAAGGGAAAAGGGGAAATGGGAAATGGGAAAGGGGAAAGGGAAAAAGAGAAAAGG